>VZSR01003812.1:6003902-6090106 GCA_013398615.1 Brachypodius melanocephalos | reverse complement strand
TTGCATGTGTATGTAATTAATTTCATGATTTTATTGTAAAGAAATAAAAACATGTCATTTAAGCATCTAATATTGAGGAGGAAATAAACTGTGGGAAGGTTATTTCAGTTGTTGCAGAGTGAGAAACTGAAGTGCTCTGAGAATTCATGTATGGTTGTGTTCTCTGGTAAGGAAAGTAAGAAGAGGTGAGACAGAAGGAAGATCTTTGTAAAGTGTTATTTCCTAAACCAGAAATTCATTCAAGCTTTTTTATTTTTTAAATCTAGAAGTATTTTAATTACTATTCCATAAATTAGGACTGTATATAGGACTTTAAAAAGGAGAAATGAAAGATTTAATTTGTTCCTTAAAGAGAACTATTAACACTGAAAATGCAAAGGAATATGGGGTTAAAACAATTAAAGGTATCTATACTTTTTGCTTTGATGTTGTATACGATTCAGTACACTTGGATTGCAAGCTGTACTAATTCTGCCAGATTTCTTTTGTGTTTTTAAATTAATGTGCAAAGAAGGGAAGATCAGTCGAGAGAAACTGGAAAATAAAGGGATGAAAAACTCAACTTTCATCTTGTTTGGAAGAGATAGTGGAAGAGTGTAGTTGAACAGGGAAAGATGCATCATTCTAGGTGTAAGGAAACAGGAAACCTAAGTAAGCAACGCTTGTGAGGACTGGTTGAATGCTAGATTCTGCTGAGGGTAGATGACCATTTAAGAATCTTAATGGAAAGTTAAGTATGCAAGTGCTGGTGGAACATATTGTGCTCATTGCTTTTCAGAGAAAAGCTTTGTGATGAATAGCAACGAGTTTACTGAATTTACTTTGTTAACCTTCAGTAGAATGAAAAGGAAAGGTTTTTCAAAAAAAAAATTGTTTCACAAATTGTCGATAGCTTTAAAAGAGCTTTCCCTTCATGGTTGTGCTTCTAGGGATCAGATAAAAGAGAACTTGAAAAAACCTATTAATAAACATTCTGTGAATAAAAGGTGAATGAAAATAAAGTTGAAGTATTTTGTGGTTTAGTTTTGTGTTTGGTGGCAGATAAGATTTTCTCTTCTGGAGATTTTTTATAGTTTGATTTTTTTTCTTTTCTAATGATTCCACTCTAATGTACTGGTCTGACACTCATATAATATAATCTGTTTTTCAATAAATGACTCATTTATATGCAGTACTCCAAGCCCATCAAAAGGGTATTTACAGAAGCAGCCAAGTTAATCTGAAAATGAAGAAATAGATGGCAAATATATGCTGAGAGAGAAAAAGCAGGACTAGCGCTTTCTTTTCTGGTGATTTTGGGTTCCAGAAAGATACTTGCTAAGCACTAGAAGCATGTGTGTTAATTCTTCTTGCAGATTTTAATATAATGACTATCAGAACAATTTTTTATGTTAGATATTATCACTACCTGATTAGAAGAACAGATCAAAATGTTTCAATACACTTATTTTGCTTGATTAGTGGAACTTGTAACAACTTTTTTTTTCTGAAAAAAAGTGCTCATGGAGGAGATTGCTAGTAAAACCTACTATTTTAATTTCTTTCCTATGCTACTTCCTTCCTGAGTTCTGTAAAAGCTTCCTGTATCCTTTTTTTTTTCATATTGTCCATGTAGGAAATATTTCTGTAATACTCTGGCACTGATTTACAAGTCTGTTAGAACCAGTGGCATGCTTTGCCTTTTCCCTGTCTAGGCTGTATTTAACTTCTTCACTGGTCAAAAAGCAGTATCTCTACAGTGAGCTTTGAGCTTTATACCTAACAACAAATCCTCTGCTTCCACTTTGCTGTTCCTGAGAAAAAGGATGTGTTCTTGTCTTCTCCTCAGATAGTAAAGTCTGCTTTCTCTGATTTGCTGCTGTTTTTTCACAAACTTGTAGGAACACAAGTATTTTCGAGATTTTTAAAAATTCAGTATTTGTTTCAGTATGAATGAAAACTGTAAGTATTCAAAAGATACAAATCTTGCTGTCTAGTCTTTTCTTGTAAGTTCAGTTTCTGTAGAAAGCTAGGCTTAAAAAAAATTCTCTTTTAATTAGTATGAAGTGGAAGAAGTAAACACTTTAAAAAGTAAAGAAGAAAGAAAGTAGTACTTTTAAATAAATTATTGAGGAAAACGTGTGGATTTTTTAGTTTGTTTTTATTACAGTTCATTAAATTTGAGTTATAAAAATAATATATTTTTGTGTAGGGTACACACCTTGAAGATGGACACGACGATTTTGCAATTCCTGATGAGAAAGCTCTCCTGCAACAATGTTATACAAACAAGCCTTATAATATGCAGCACAACATAAGGAAATCAGAAGCTGTAAGTATTTGGACTGGTGTTATGCTGCTAACAACCTAGATGTGGATGGCTTCCCAGATGTTCAACAGAAGTGATGCCTTTGGAGATTTGGGTCTAGTATGTAATTGCACCCATTGAAATTATGTGAGTTTAAACTTCTCTTTCAATGGGAGCTGAACTGAGCAATCCAGTGAGCATTTTTAAATCTAATTTGCACTGCTTGTACTTTATGCAGTAATCTGTATAAATGAGAACACAAATTATGAGTAATATATACAGATACATTCATACAACAAAGAATAACTGAGATAGTTGAGTGAACCTAAAAATAATGTTACATTCGGTGTCAGAAGTTGGACTTTGATGATCCCTGTGGGTCTCTTCCAGCTCAGGATATTCTATCACTGATTTCCTCTGATATGTAGCTTTTAGCTGAGCCTGTATTCAGTGGTCCATGGATTCCATAATTCAATCAGCTAGTATTAGACTCAGTCAGCAACAACTTTGGCTGTATCTCCAAGCTCTAGGGATGGAGCTTCTGCAGTGTCTCTAAGCAACATCTTCAGGTGACATCTTCAACATCTTCATGCTATTCTCTATGTGAAGATGTTCTTCCTGTTGTCCACACCAATCCTCCCAAGGAGGTAACCTTTACCTCCTATTATACTGTTGGCTTCTGTCAAAAAGAATTTGGTTCTCTTTTCTTTGTAACTTCTCTTCAGAATGCCTCATAGCTGCTGGTTCTGCAAACTAAACAAGCTCAAGCTCCTTCAGCCTTTTCTTTCAATTGCTTTTGCTCTGATCTTTTGTCACATCCTTTCTGAGGGAAGGAGGGAACCCTGAAGCCTGGAAATCAGCATGGGCTCACTAGCATGCGGAGGGGAATTAAAACTTTCCTTATGTGGATGTACTCAATACGCTTCTTTAATTTCTTGCATAGATGTGAATTTTACTCTTTTTGGGACTGAACAATAGGAATCTTGCCCATCTGAGTCCAGACCTTGAATTTGGGATCATTTACAGTGATGAAGAGCCTTGATTTGATATTGCATGATTCACTATTTGCATATGCCAGAGTGATGGTTTTTATAACTGGTTTTTGAAGGTATTGCTGAAAAGGGTTATGTATGCTAACTTTCTCATGGAATATGAAGCCATTCTCATGAAGCCATTTCTCAATTTTATGATTTTTTAAAGTAAATAATAATTTTAATTAATTTTATTTGCCTGTCACTATGCACTGAATTTTGCATCATTGCAAGTATTTATTTGATTTCCACTCTTGTTGAAGTGAATGCAGATGTTGCTCTTCTGAGGTCACTGTTAATTTTCATGATGATAAAATCTTTTGAGAAAGTACTTAAGCTTTTATTTTTAGAATAAATTTAAAAATCTATACTATTGGCTAAAGATAACGGAGAAAAGTCTTGAAGTATCCCCAGAGTATCTACTTCATACAAAAGCAAGTATGGTGAAAGCCCTGAGAAGGGGAGCAGTGCAGAACCACAAAATAGAAGATTTTCTGTAGCTGCCATGCTTTGAGATAAAGCCAGCAAGTGTCTGAGCAAGGTGTTACTGGGACCTTCAGAAGCCCTTTTGTTATTCATTAACACTCAGGATAGGCTGACTCTCTCTTTTGAGGACCATCTCATGCTCTCCTAAGTCCAGCTTCTAATTCCATTTTGTATATGTTGTCTCAATTGTTGGCATTTCATTTTAAGGTACTTGAAAATTTTGCTCAAGAATACACAATGTTAACATATCCTTTTACTGTGACCATTACCAAAAAGTCAAATGTTAAAGTAGCACTTCTCTTGATTTCTCTGTAATTTGGGATGAAAGTTCGCTAGTGGGGTTCTGCAGGGCTCCATCTTAGGCCCTGTGCTCTTCAATATCTTCATAAATAATTGGACACAGGACTGGAAGGGACAGTGAGCAAGTTTGCAGAGGATGCAAAAGCTGTAAGGAGCTGCCGTCTGCCTTGAAGGCAGGGAGGCCCTGCAGAGAGACTCAGCATCAGAGGGCTGGGCAATCACCAACCACATGGAGTACAACAAGGGAAAGTGCCAGATTCTGCACCTGGGACAAGAGAATCCTGAATGTAAGGACAGACGGGAATGAGATGCTGGAGAGCAGTGCCATGGAAAGGAACCTGGGGATCCTGGTCTATGGCAAACTGAACACAAATCAGCAGTGCCCTGGCATCCAGGAGGGCCAACCCTGTTCTGAGGGGCATCAGGCACAGCATGGCCAGCCGGGCAAGGGAGGGGATTGTCCGTGTCCCCCTCTGCTCTGCGCTGGGGTGGCCTTGAGTGCTGGGGGCAGGTTTGGGTGCTACAATATCAAAAAGACTGTGAAGTTCTTAGAGAGAACTAAGAACTCCAAAGGAGGACAACAAAGATGGTGAAGGGTCTTGAGGGGAAGCCGTATTAGGAGCACATGATGTTACTTGGTCTATTCAGTTTGGAGGAGACTGAGGGGAGACCTCAGTGTGGTCTTCAACATCCTCATGAGGGGAAGAGGAGGGGCAGACCCTGATCTCTTCACTATGGTGACCAGTGACAGGACCCGAGGGAATGGCCTGAAGTTGTGTCAGGGGTGGTTTAGGCTGGGTATCAAGAAAAGATTCTTCACCCAGAGTGTGGTACCAGAACAGGCTCCCCAGGGAAGTGGTCACAGCACCAAACCTGATAGTTCAAGAAGTGTTTGGACAATGCTCTTGGGCACATGGTATGACTCAGGGATGGTCCTGTGTTGGTGCCAGGAGTTGGACTGTGTGTTCTTTGTAGGTCCCTTCCAGTTCAGTTCGTTCTGTGATTTTTGATTCACAGTCCATTGCCAACAGATGTCATATATAACCTCTGAAGAAGGTTGGTTTTCTCTAAATGCTCATATTTAGGGAGCAACAGTTACTACTTTTTTACCAGTGGGAGCTCCTGCAAGTTGAATGTTTGCCTCTGCCCCCCCTCATTTTTGTAATTTCGTAGTAGAGCTTTTGTCTAAGAGCAGAATGAAAGATGTTTCATGAAAGATTATGTTAAGTGACCTAATATTCAATTGAAATTTAAGGTGTAAGGTTTTCTTTGGTTTTTTTTGTTTTTTTTTTTTTTTTTTTTTTGAATCAGATTCTTTTCAGCATGCTAACTGGTTTGGATCTATAAGCCAGGGTCCTCGGAACATATTATAACAAATACTGCTCTGTACTATCACTGTGTCCTCCTTTACATCATTCTTTTTAATACATCTGTTGCAACAGTTAATGGGTAGAGAATCAATAACTCAGAATAAATCAGTTTGGAATAACCAACAGCTGGTCTGGTTTTGCATTAGTTACTTGGGGTTTTTTGATTTGGCTTTTTTTTTTGACTAGTGCCATTCCGTATTTATTTGAAGATTGTGAATTCTGCCCATAACATCCCTGTGAAATTAGGAATTATCTCTTATGAGTACCTGGGAACTTTTCAGTTCTTCATCCACACAAATGCTAGATCTCTCTAGAATTTGCTTTGCACGCAAGACCAATTAGAAAAAATATCTTAGCTCTTTAGTTTCAGAATATCTAAAAAAATGTAAGGTTGCATAAACCCCTTCAGTAACAACAATCTCTATTTTCTCACATATGAAAATTAATTTTTTGGGATAAAAGGCAAATTTAAATGCAGCAAAAAGTCAGAAATGTGGAAGATAATAAGAAGTACTGAGGCCTGGTTATTGCTGGTGGTCTCTCTACTATCCTGGGCCATCCTCTTGTGCTCTGGTTTCTCTCTGTGTAACAGGATATGATCAACACCTGCACACTTTTCAGTGAATGCCACACGGTTATGATTCAGTGTTACTCTAATAGAAATAAGAAGATCATGTTCAACCCCCTTTCCCCTTTAGGATGATATTTCCTGAAAGGTTTTTCAGATTGACCTCTCTCAGCAGAAAATTATTGTGGCATGACGGAAAGAAAAATCTTGCAACTGAGACTAAGTCTTAAAAGAATTTTTTTTGACTAAATATTGCTGGAGGTAAAGTTTTATTTTCTTAGTTGGAATCTGTGTCACCCATAAAACCTCAGGCTCTATTGTACTTACAGAATGTATGGGAAACAATACAGAAATGAGGATTTTGTCTGTCAGCTTAAATACTAGAATTCTCATATTTATTACAACTAATATCCATAGATAAATCGAGTGTGTAGCTGAGAATATTATATGCCTATTTTTATGCAAATAATACTCTATTAAAAATGTAAAAAAAAATTATTTGTGGCATGGGTAAGATTGTGACCTCTGAATGCTGTCTTAAAGGGTAACTTATTATTTGAAGTGCCTGCTGTTACATATTTTGTTTGTTCTCAGCCAGTTTTTCATTGCAGGAGGATGTTGCTGCAGAGAGGAGAAAACAGGCTGTTGTAGAACAAGTTATGGTGGATCAATTATGTAGGTAAATGAATTTATAATGTAAAATTTCTATTTTCCCTACAGAAGAATTTAGATCTGTTAGTGTTTGGCTTTTCTTGCTTAAGAATGAGAATGTTTTGGTTATCTTGTTCCCAGTCTTATAAAGTCTTATGTAGTAGTATTATTTGCAAGAGTTCTTTAAGTGAAAAGTCTTTTTAATGCAACGTAAATAGCAGTTTAAAGTGCCATGTGCATGTCTTTTTTTTTTTCCTGGAAATAATTTTTAATTTTATACTTGAACCTGTCTAAGGTCTTTACTATAGCACTAACTCTAGAAAATAACCCTCTTGCACCTCAAGAAAATATATGGATGCCTGATGTTATAAATTACAAGTCCTCAATATTTATTGTCCTTTCTAAAAATCTTAGCTTTATTAAGATTTATGAATTGTTTATTAATACTGACACAGCACCTTTCAGTCATAAAGAACTATTATACCAATGCTGGACATGTAGGAAAAAAAGGCACTATTATAAATTGAGTTGATCCAGGTTGTACAGTAAAATCTCCTGTCTTCATTGCTATCCCTTTAGCTTCAAGAAAGCATCGCTTCTGTGCAGAAAGATCCCTCTATTTTAAGCATACTTTAATAATTCAGGGCTTTATGCAAGCTGTCTGGTTATGACAATATAAGAAGATGCAAGCTAGTTTAATATGGTTTCATGTTACTTTAGACTTACTAAAAAATATCTGTGGGTATGTCTAGATTATTTTGCATTCTGTTCATAGTTTACAATCTCTAGAGTCATCTGCACTGGTGTTCCAGCCCATCGAATCCTAAAGTTTTGAGGCTGAAATGTTGTTGCACTTCACCATTTTAGTTTTCCTGTGTTTCTGTTACAATGGCAGTTTAAATTACCTACATTGTTTAAAAGTCTATTAATGCTTTTACTCTATTTAAAAGCTGACATGACAGGAAGATTGCCTGAGGGAAACAAGACTGTCATGAAACACAATGTTAAATTCCAATTTTAATCCTCATTTAACAGGATTAAAATTATGGAACTGTACAGGGTAGAACCCCCCAATTTTCAGATAAATGCTTGGCCTGTGTCATATCCCTTTAAAGATTATTACAGAGGGGATGTTAAAAATATGCTGGTTATTTTGAAATGTTTCAGTACTACTGATGTTGCATTAAGCATACAGCTTTGTGCATCTTGGATCATGGATGCCCATTCTGTGTTTAATCCCCTTCTGCTGCTTTGTCTTATTTTTTCCATGTATTCCTTCTCCTACTCTGAACTCTTCTGTTAATAATGTCAAAACAATATTCAGTAGTGCTGCAGCTGCGTCAGGATGAAGTTTTAATTTAAAAAATCTCTCTGTTTATGTTCCAAATATAACTCTGCCAGTACTTCTAAACAAATTGATATCAGATATCAGGATGTTAATCATAAAAGATTAGTTCAAAACTGTTGCATGAAAAAAAGGTGTTAAAGGAAATACAAAGGTGTTTCACGTATTTTTTTTGGTAGAACAAATCTCGTAGTTAAATCAGTGTAACTGATGTGTACAAAGCTGTATCTGTATAGATCAGAGAGCAAGTTTAGAAAATTATAATAGCCATGAAAAATTATTTTTTCCCTTCCGATAACCATTTGAATAGCATAACAAACATCCCTTTTATTTTTAAAGGATCTCTTCTTTTGCTAATTTATTGAACTGATACACAGAATACCAAAATGTTCAAAACCCAGTTCATCTGTTTCATTTTTGCTTGTTGGGACTTTGAGATCTTCTCAGCTGTGTAGTTAGCACTTTGAGGGAGGAGGTGCCAATGTTTTTGTTAGATGACAGATTGGATGTGGCTCTGAGCAACCTGATGTAGTGAAAGGTGTCCTGCCCACAGCATGGGGATTGGAACTAGATGATCTTTAAGGGCCCTTCCAACCCAAACTATTCTATGATTCCCAGGTGATGTCACTGGCCAGTGCTATTAACTGATATCACTGATATTGGAGACAGCCATGGAATATCACTGATGGAATATTTATGGAAATACTAGAAATTATGAAAAATGCCACAAGCCTTCATAATACTAAGATTTATTTTATATAAAGATATATAAAATATACTTTAAATAATATGTATCTGCATGTAACACTACTACATAGCAGTGCACTGCCAGAATATTATTGCATATGTTTGATGTTGGGAAATAGACTCAAGAATTTGTAAAAACAAACAAAAAATTAGGCCCACAAATTCATGCAAGCTTAATGGATAGCTCCAAGATGGTATTACTGTACTATTCTTGGGTGATTTCTTTCCTGCATAAAAATATGTAAGACCTGAAATTCAGCCATACTAATAGTCAATGGACTTCTCCCTGCTTTTTGTGGTCAGAGCTGTTATAAGTGATCCAGAGCAGTCTACACGTTTTGATGCTTGCAAGGAAACTCAAGGACTTCTGGGAGTTGGGACAGCACCAATGCGTTTTAGAAAAAGGACACTCCACGAAACAAAGTAAGTTTATAAAAATAATTTTTCCGCTATATTTTTTTTTTGTGCTCTGTGAATTCTGTTTGCCTTTCCAGATGTTCTAGTTTTGGCTTGGATCTATCAGCTTCATGTGAGGCCTTTTTGTAGCTTTCCTGTGCTTGTTATTGCCTAGTGAGATAATAGGGATCTTTTTATGTCAATTCTCTGTGTATTATGATTGATTCATAGAATTTATAAAACCTGGGAGAACATTGTTAAGCTTATATTGATACTATTCATCACAAAGATTTGCCAGCCTTTTCCAAGTGGTTGGATGCTTGCAATCCTGTCAATATCCTCTTAGAGATTCCTATCCTGAGGTGTATAAATTGCATAAATATGCATCTGTAAATGCTAATGTAGACCTTCACACTATAATCATACTTTTCTTTCATGTTTTGATTTCTGCTGCAATAATTAACCCTATTGGCATTTAAATGACATTCTTGGACTGTCAGCATTGAACTAGTCGCTCCAAGGACTTTAAAAAAACCTGAGGAAACACTGTGATCCATAAAATTAAATGAGTCTGCAGGTCTGAGTTTTATTCTGTTATTTTTTCTCAACATTCAGCCAAGCATTTCTGCTTTGTGCATTTTAACATCCCTCTCTAAATTCTTTCTCATCAAATGTCATCTTTGTATTCTTAAAAAAAAAGGAAAAAAGACAACAAAACCAGTCCCAATTTCTTACATCCATCATATAGACAAATCTCCATTTCTGGAACTAGTAATAGGGCCAATAAAAAATACTTAGGTGGGTAAAAAAGCCCCAACTGGGTATTTTTCCAAGAGAATGCATTGGTTCATGGAAGTATGGTGAGTGGTAGAGGTAAAGGTTAATTCCTTATATAAGTGCATGTAAACAAAATTTCCCATTCATATCTCTGTTCTCTGTGAATGTACTCTTATATTATATAACAGAACACTTTACAGCTCTGAGTTGCTTTCTAATTCAACTACAAAGGATCATCTACTCAGCCAGTTGCCAAGGATACCGTATTTCATGGTTTTTGCTGTTTGGAAATGGTTGAGTTTTATGTAACATTTATCTGTGGGCATATAGGTATCATTAACATGCTGCATTATTTTCACAGAATAAGAACCAAATCAGGACTAACTGAGAACATGCTCTCCAACAAGCTACGCTTTGATAGTAGGATTATATCGAGGTAATCACAGATTTTGTGAAGCTTTTCACTGCTCTGAATTTGTGAATGAGGATTTCTCTCTTGAACTGATAATTGCACTGTGTTTCTACTCCCTGTGTTGAAGAAAAAAAGTACATGTGGCTGTCCATGTGTAGTACAAATTTTGACATGGCTAATGGATAGTGGCTTTACAATCCCATTTTACAATGTCTGTAAGCAATGTTGTGTTACCATCATACCCATAGCTCTATTCAGGACAGATACCACAGGGGCTGTCCCTGTAAAATAGTGCTTTTAGCTGTTGCATCTCAGCTGGTTGATTAAAATTATTTTAGCCTTCTCTTAGGTGTGGCAACTACTATAAGTAGTAATGGCATAACAACATATTCATAGCTCCTTATGTGTTAAATTTTAGAACGTCTTTGAAACTGTTCTGATTGTCTTTGAAACTATTCTGATTTGAGTAGTGGTAGCATAAACATATTTTTCAGTTTTGAAAGTGATATTTTTCTGCAGCTGTGAGCTGTGTACTTGTTAGATGCAGCTGAGTATTCAGCAGCATACTTCCATATACCTCAATGAATGCAGTAGTCCTGGTGTATGTAATCCTTTAGTTAATCAGTGAAAATTATATTGGCATACTAAAACATAAAGCCTTGAGAGGTGTTTTTTAGCATTATGGAGAATGGAATATTAAATTAAAATACGTGACCGGATCCATAAGTTGAATTTCATGGTGAGTTAGAGAAAATAGTCAAAGGGCTCTTTAAAAAAAATAAATTGTGCATAATGCAACATTGGAATTAAAATGAATACTGAGAGCAGCCTTGAGGAGAAGAACTTAGGGGTGCTGGTGGATGAGAAGCTCAGCAGGATCTGTCAGTGTGTGCTTGCACCCAGGAAACCAACCATGCCCTGGGCTGCACCAAAAGAAACATGGCCAGCAGGGTGAGGGACGGGATTCTGCTGCTCTGCTTCTCTCCTGCTGGGTCCACCTCTGGGGTCCCCAGCATGAGAAGGACCGGTTGGAGTGATCCACAGGAAGGTCACAAAGATAATCAGAGGCATGGAGCACCTGTCTTATGAAGATAGGTTGAGAGAGTTGAATTGTCCAGTCAGGAGAAGGGAAGGCTCCAGGGAGACCCTCTTACAGCCTTCCAGTGCCTACAGGAAGGCTGCAGGAAGGTTGGAGAGGGACTTTTTTAAAGGGCGTATAGTAATAGGACAAGGGGGAATGGCTCCAAACTAAAAGCAGGCAGGTTTAAATTAGATATTAGGAAGAAATTCTTTGCTGTGAGGGTGGTGAGGCACTGGAACAGGTTGCACAGAGAAGCTGTGGGTGCCCCATGTCTGCAAGTGTTCAAGGGCACACTGGATGCAGCTCTGAGCAGAGTGGTGTAGTGAAAGGTGTCTCAGCCCATGCCAGGAGTTTTGGAACTAGATGATCTTTAAGGTCCCTTCCAACTCAAACCGTTCTGATTCCAAAATAAATGTTACTTATATTTGGGTTGAATTGGATTTATATAGATGAAAAACATAAAGGTGCTTTTCAATTTCCCTTCTAGAAATGGTCACGATGCTTGTAGGGAGTTGATTGGAATTTTTTTTGCATGTGACAAATCCCTTACTGTGTATGAATTTCGACAGTTTGGAAGAAACAGGTAGGATGAATTACTTTTTAAAAGTGTTTTATAAAACATATTATTTCACTCTGTCTAAGAAGCTTAAATAAATTTAATTGTTTTAGTAGCAGTTTCGAATTATTTCACAGGACAAATGCCTTGCCTTTCATTCAGAAGGGTGTTTATCAACATCAACGTGGACAAAGAAAGGGAAAATCTTATGATCTTAATGACTTCTACATTGTAAGTATTCTTCTGCTGAATGTAAAACTTTTTTTGGGGGGGATAATATTTGGATATTTGAATTATAAATTGTGATCTAGCCTTCTGGAAAGCCAAAAAGTGTTCCCCTTAAGTGACGTTTTTGAATTAAAGACTTTCAGAAGTCTGGATTGTTTTGTTGTCCCACGTTTTAGAGGTTCCCAATTTATGTTTCAGATCAAGCTGTAGTTAGTATTTTTCCCTCTAGAGGGCACAACACTGCTGATAGTGTGGGCCTCTCTTGGACGAAATGATCCGCTCGGGAAGGAGAGTCCTGGAGAGGAAGTAGACCAAAGACCTTTGCAACATCTGCTGGCATTTTTAACTCAAAGCAATGCTTAAATATTTTTAAATATGAAGAAATTGCAGGTTAATTGATTTTAACCTACAGTTCAAAATGCAAACGACCAGCTGTTTAGAGCAAGTGTATGGAACAATGTTAAGCTTTGTCTACCAGCTAATCTGATGACTGTTTAAAAATCATTAAAAATCTATACTGCTGTACTTCTGTACTGGGTAAAGTGTTCACGGTTTATAAATACTTGAGCAAGCTTTCAGGTACAGACCATTTTCACCAAATTCTTCACATGCTCCTGCAAATCTTAGAGAAAAAAAACTTGTTTGTGAGAAATGTAGAAAGTAAAAGAAGTTGACAATAGTTTTTAGTGTGTTTTGTCTAATCACATGCCTATCCGTACTGCTTACATAACCACCTAAGAATTTAGAAGATGAAATAGATGAGTTTTTAATATGGAAGATAAAGCTACTTGTTGGGATGTTCATATTTTATTGTCATGTGTATTTTTGCAGCCCGCAGATGGAAATGTGTTCTGAATAAAGATGCATCATAAAGTCATCCAGAAAATGTACTGCATCGAGTTCAGTAGCTTTTTGGAATGATGCTTTGTCTGTGAATCTCCCTATCTGCAATCATGCTTTCTGGGCTGACATTAAGATATGCAGATCTCTCAAAGTCCAAGTGGCTGAGACCCTTGCACAGTAACGATGTTTCTGTCTCCTCCTTCCAAATTCATGAGTTTTGGAGACTTTATAAACCAAGCCTGCCCAGATATTACAGTTAGAGCTATTACATTTTTTTTATTCTTCTCAGCATTCTTTGCTTTTAGTTTGCTGCTTTTCTTTCCTTCCCCTTCCCCTCTATTTACAAAACACACAACCTATTTTTAAATCATTGTGTACTTTATCAACAGGGAGCCAATCTGACTTTCCGAAGTGTTGATCATAACCTTCCAGAAAGTCTTAAGCAGAACCCTGTCTTGACCCTTCGTGTGATAAGTATTGATGAAGCAGCTATGGATTATCTACAGTAAGTGCTGCTAACTAATCTTCAAGTTACCTTTCCTTCCTTAAGAAAAAAAAAAAAAAAAGAGCTTGTAATACCTTATTACTTATACTGCTAAAAACAGAATCCATATTTAGGCTGTTCTTAGGAGAAATTAGTAATAGATGTTAGAGGATTTTGCATAGTTCAGTAACTTCCTAGAATGGTAAGGAGTAATTTTATAATAAGAATTGAAATGGGAAGCTGTTCTATTTGCTTTGTTTAAGGTCACATGTTTTTATATACAAATCATATACCTCCTGTGTTTCTGTTTGTGCCCATTGCCTCTTGTCTTGTCAACAGGCACCACTGCGCAGAGCCTGTCTCAGTTTTCTTTACTCTCTTCTGTCAGGTATTCATACGTATTTGAGGGTAAGATCCCTCAAGGCTTCTTTGCTCCCAGCTAAACAGTTTCAGCTCTCCCAGCCTCTCTTCATATATCTTATACTTTGATCCCTTTCTAATTCGGAAAAGACTAATTTTAATCTCAATTAAATATGCTCAGTATCTAACAACTACTTTATTAGCAGAACTTGTCTGTTACTTTCTTTCTGCAAGTGTTTATGTACATGAAGTTTGTTCTCAGATACGGTAATATTCACTTAAAGTCCCTTTAGACTGGAAGCTTTGCAAAGGAGCCATAGTAAGCTAACAGTGCATAGAACAGTAAATTCAAATTTAATTGGTTCTAGCACTGTATAGTTGTATGATGCTTAGTGCTAATTGCTCCCTCTTGGCAAGGTTTCAGTGAAATAAAGCACAATATAGTTTAATTTCAGATAGTTTATGTAAGATGTTTTACATCTCAGAAGACTATCATTCAAGTAAACAGCTTTTTATTTCATTTGTTGTTAGTCTTACACCTGTAAACTTTGGAGTTGAACCAGTGTTTTCTCTGAATAGAAGAACCAGAAAGACGACCTGTTCAATGAATTATACTTTTGGATTTTGTACTACCTGTGGTGGAATAGATTATTTCCCTTTTTATACTCTCTCTGTATTCTTTCCATTAGTAACTATATTTCAGTCTGTCTTTTTCTTCTGTATGAGGATGTTATTGAGCTCTCTATTCTCTGGTGCAAAACTCTTGAATTGAGTCCTCTTGCCTTCATTACTCTACTGACAAAAATCCTGTTGAGCTACAGTCCAACAGGTATACTGTAGGTTCCCAGGAGCAGCTGTGCCCTTCTGTCACAAACCATGAATCTTTTGCTTTACATGTGTTCTAGAAGGAGTACATTTTCCTCTGCAGGTGGTTGTTGACTCTCCAGTTTAGGTGATCTGATGTAGGTTTCAGAAGGAAACTTAACAGAAAAAACCCACAAAATGTAACCATAATTTATAGAAAAACTTTTGGCCTACATCTTTGCTGTTTGTGTTCTAAAGAGAGATTTGAAAAGTACTTAATATAATTTTTCTGTTGGTGATTAAATGTGATTGCTTTAACAAACTCTTCCAGTGATATGAGATAAGGATTGAACTAAACTTCTGGAGATTTTATGCATAGGAGGAATTATCCATGGTTAATAAATTAGTAGAGGAGATGCCAGTTAATATTGTTAGAAAAGAATTTCTGCATATCTGCAGCTGGTCAGCAAGGACTTTTGTGAGTGCCCTCTCAAACTCAAGCAATTGGATATTGTGCTTACAAGGGTAGTATATGAATTAAATATAAAGTTGAGTATGTTGGGATTTTTTGTTACATCTGTTTTGAATATAGTCACATTACATGCAATTTCATGAATCAACATTAATTTTGACTTCTTTAGAGCTTCTTCTGTGGAACTCAAGGAAGAGCGTTCCAGGCAAGTGGTTGATGACAGTGAAGTTTTCAGGAAGATTCAAGGTTTGTATCTACCAGAACCCATTTAATTTTAATTTCCATATCTCTATCTTTACAGCTCAGTGCAATGAACAATAGTGATGTTATGAAGGTTTTATTTGTGTAAATGAAATTAAACAAAAGTTAGATATTTATCAGAATATTATTAGACTCTGATTCCAGCACAAATCACTCATAAGAAAGCTTTCTCCTATCTCTTCAAATAAACAGTCTGGATAAAGACTGTGCAGAATGTGCAGAGTAATTACTAATGTAATCAATAAAATGTTAATCTCTGTGTCGACATAATCTCTGAAAATATTCTGAAACATAACACTGATGCCATGTCACACTGGCATTAAATTTGTTACTGGCCAAGTGTGCAAATACCATCTCATTTCTTCCATTAATTTTGTGCTAGATGCTTCTTTTGGCCATTATTTCTGTACATTGATAAGTTGCATTTGGATATTCTCTATTATTATGCTTTTAAACAATCATGAGTATAATTGTGTAATGTATTCTGGAATATGTAAATAAATTCTACCACTTTCCTATCTACAGTCTTTAGCACCAAGGCATAGCTTTTTGTTGAAGATTATGGAAAGATGTTTGTACAGTGTTGTGTGTTATTTTTGTAACCTTGTCAACAAAAATGGTTGATCTGAGCAGCTCACAGCTTGTACAATGTCCCCTGTTTACTGTCATTATCTAAACCTGCTTTAAGTAGGCAGTCTTTGATCCGTAGAACCTGCCTGGACATTTACTTCAGAAAAAGAAATTTTGAATAATAATTAGTTTTATTTTTTAATCTTCTAGTTACTCCATTTTCCCCCTTGCATCATATGTACAAGCTGACTTTTCAGTTACCTGACTACATCTAAGGTTTGCTGGTGTGGCCTGGAAGAAAGTTGAGTGTGTATACTTCAAGGCACCTTTTGACATATGTCTGAGTTGCATCACTGGAAAAAACTTCCTTCTTTCACCTTGCCCCTATTTGTCTTTAAAACTGTAGATACAAGTAATTTGAAGGTAATAGCAAATGACTTCTGTTAAAAGAGTATGCTGAGAAACTCAGACATCCCTAAGTGATTATGCTAGCTGAACACTTTCATGAGTCTTATAGAAATTGTGTATAATTTTGGAATGATTTTGCCAAATTAGTTGCTTTTTGTTCTGATTTCCACATGTACTTAACAAGTTTGTCGAATAAAGAAGCAACTCTGTGTCTCATCATGGAAGTTTTGTGTTGTTCTGAAGTAGTTGTTCCAAAGTTACTTTCTATGTTAAATCATGGCATGTAATCAGTTCTCACAGAAGTAGGAAGTTTTACAGCCTGAACATATAGAGGGCAATAGCCATTTTTTCTTTTCTTATGTGGTCTCTTTGAAAAAAAGTTTGTTAGATATTACTTGTTAGACACACGTTACATGATTTTCACTCAAATCTTAAATAACTGATGGTTTCCTTTTGGGCTGGCATTCTTTTATCAAAGATGAGGGAGCCCTAATGCATGAGTATGTCTTTCTAACCAGAACCATCATATGTAGACGTGGTGTTCTTTATTTCTATATTGTCTCCATAGCAACTGGACAACTTCAGGTAAATACTGTGTCCGTAATTTCTCTAAATCCTCAGGTGTATTCAGAGAAACACTAAGTAAAAGAGGAGTTTGGGTAATAACAGGCTTAGGAAAGTATTTCCGACAAATAGACAAGAACAGAAATGGTTTGGTCTCTCAGGCAGCCTTGAAAGAAGCTCTAAAAGTATTCCATTTGGAAATGCCTGAAGGGGTGAGTCTAGCTGAAATGGTAAATGTGGATATTACCTTTCTTAATTTACGGAATTGCTTCTTTTCTTTGCTTAAATCTGTAGTTTAATACCTGGGTTGTGCATGGGTTTTTTGGGTGGGTTTTTTATTTTTCCCTTATGTTGGCGTTTCTGCATTCAGTTCTATGTGAAATTCTTAAAAATAAAAAATAATATATTTTAAAACATGCAATCTTTTTGCATCATGACATGATTAAGCAAGTGTGATTGCAATCCATTTTTTCTCTTTAGGCTTAGAAAAAAAATACTTTATGCTCTTCACTTAGATTTTTTTTTGTGTGTTTTATATATTATGCTGTAAAAATAGCTCACAGCTGTCAGAACTGTGAATAATGTGAATTATGGTCATCAGTGACCGCTGGTGGCATGCGTTATTTTTACAAATCTTTGAGTGACTTTGTATCTAGAAGTTTGGGGGGTATTGTGAGAATACTGTAATTTTCCATTATAGCAATTGTTCTATTTCAGGATATAGTGGAGAACTTTGGCAAAATATTTTTTAAATTGCAGGACTTTGAATCCTTATGGCTTATTCTCAATGATAGCAAGAGTGATAAGGTCGACTATGGAGAATTTACTCATGCCATATTTGGAGAAATGAATGAATATAGGAAAGCATTTGTGAGAAAAGTAAGTTTTATTGCAGATATTTTAAGTGTAAATATTTCACAGTCTAACTTTGGAGTTAGTTACTCATCATATTCTAGTTGTTGGGTTTTGTTGTTACTTTTCCTAAGTTTTGTACCTGGAAATTGACTTTGTAAAGTTTCAGATGCGTTTATTATCAGAAAGGTAAATTAGTGGACTGCATGCTGTTCCATTGTTAAATTACTTAATGTTAAATTCTAGGATTGATTCCTTTATTATTTTGAGTTTTCATGCATATGTGCTATTCTTATAGTTCAGTCCAGTGTTTAAAGCATCTGGCACCTTGAGACTATTTCTTCCAGAAGTCTGTTTCCTTATTTTGGCAAATGACAAATTTTGGTAAATCTACTTGTGTAGACTTTCTTCCTGCAATGCCTGAATTAGGAGGCAGTAATACTTGTCTCCTTTGAGACCTACAGTAAGGGTCATTCTATTTGTGAGACATGTTATATGTGAAATGCCACTTGGTATTTGTCTGTAATGTAATGTGGAGATGTTTGCAGTATCAAAAACTGATCACAAACCAGCCAAAGGAGTAGCAACTGGATATCAAGATCAAGGAAAATGACATATACTTTCATGCTTTCAGTCATGGAAGATCCAACTCTCCTAGCCTTATGTATCAAGCATGCGTATTTGAGTAAACTGAAATGAAAATGAAGCTGCTGTTAGCAGTGCTGGAGAGGCTGTGTGGAGGCTTCTGTCAGAATGATGTGGAATCTTAATAATTGGAGGAGGCAGAAGGGAAGCAGCTAAACTTCTGATTCTAAGGATGAACTAGAAATTAGAGAGAGAAGACTTTTTTTTTTTTTTTTTTTGCATTGACTAGGGGACACACATTTGATGTGAAATCTGTTGAGGTAAGATAATCATGAAACTGCATAAACTAGAATGATTTTCTGGTATCTGGTAACCTTACATAAAATAGATAAATTGACATAATCCATTGCACAAGATCTAAAAGTATGTGCTAGGTAGTTAAGTGTGTTTGATCTTTTTATCTTTACACTTTTTTCTCCCCTGAGATGCTTATATGAAACTTTTTTCCCCCTATAGGCTTATATGAAACTAGATTTCAACAAAACTGGGAGTGTGCCTGTGGTAGATGTCAGAAAATGTTACTCTGCAAAGAAACATCCTCTAGTATTGGCAGGTAATTCACATGAACAAACAAACAAACAACCCAAAATCTGTAACTATGGAAGTCATCTTGTTAGCAGAGATAGCAGATCCAGAAACTGGTTGGAGATACAAACTGTTTTCATATTTCCTTAGACTTGAGCTGCTGAAGGGGAACTTTCTTCATCTGAGGACTTAAAATGAATCTCTCCAGAACATGACTATAAGTAGTAAAGGAGTTCATACACACAGTTTTAATACTTGCTCTTTTTCAAGCTGCTAATACTGCCAGTATGCAGAGTAGTTATTTTCCCTACCTCTCTAAGCAGTTATTTCTCAGCTTTCATCTGTAAGTTATCAGTGGCAAATATGATATTAATAATTTTCACTTAGTAGGATGCTCTCATTTTCACATTACTGTTTTCCATCAAAATATGCAAGGATTCCAACTGACACAGAATGTACTCAGCACTTGAATAATTTATTCAGAAGGAATTTTATTTATTTCTGGGACAAGTTTGTCATCCTTTGCAGAGGCAATGTTGGTTTCCTCGTTATTTTTTCAGGATTCTCAAAAATGTTTAAAGTCTGCCATTGAGAAAATAGGAGTTAAAATATTTGTGTCAGTTTTAAAAAACAATACCTCCATGTACCAAACTAGTCACTGTGAAAGTCTCCATGGTGTCATGACCCTTTCTTTTTTACCTGTAGAAGAGAGGAATTTTTTTATATTGCCAGTGATTTTAATGGTAACACATGAAGTCACATGGGGGTATAGGGGTACAATATGTGATTTTTTTCAAACGCTGTATTGAGATTTTTGTACTTTTTTTTCTCAATGCTATGAAATAATCTTGAGTATTATCTTTATAAAATTGCAAGGACACAGATGCAAATTGCAGAACACTTTTCAAATGCCAGTTTCTATCTTAAAGTTCTCCCAGAACTTTGAAGTTTTGTTACTGTAAACATATGCTTTCTTGCAAGATAACTTCAGAATTTTAGTTTACAAATGCATTTTGCAGTCATTTGAAGGAAAACATTCTCCTGATCTCATAATTCATTGCAATTGGCTGACTCCATGTTTTCTATTGATACTTAGTTCTATCATCCTGTTAAAGTAAGGTAAGTTCTACAGATAAGTGGGCCAATGACTTAATTCTGAAATCAGAATATTTAATTTGTTCATGAAAAAATATTTGCAGGCTAAAATTTGAAAGCTTCTTGCCTGAAGTATATTAAATGCTGCATATTAACTCTTCTTTAAAATGTATTTAATAGAAAAATATACTTTCATAGGCAAAACTGCAGAAGAAGAAATTAAATTGTCGTTTCTAGAAGCATTAGGAGAGTCTTGCAGCAACCCCAACGAAGTGTCCTATTCTGAGTTTGAAGATTACTATGAAGGATTAAGTTTCGGAATCGTGGGGGATGATGATTTTGTTAATATCTTAAGGAACTCATGGGGAATTTAGAGTGGAAGATGACAAAAAAGAAGAGACATTTTCTAAACAAGGAGTGATTAAATAAGAGAGGATTTAGTCTTGATGTGCATTACTTTATAATTAGTGTCTTAAACTGATTTCAGGGACAGAAAACTTTAGGTGCTTTCAGAATAATACGTGGAGTATCTGTTGAGTTATGTTAGCCACTCTTCTAATAAAAATGCTGTTCCATGTCTTTTGCCAGAAATTATTAAGACTGTTTCCCATACCAAAAGCCATAATTTTTTATATTAAAATAAAGTGTTCTATTTTAAAATAGTAAGGAATTAGAATAATAAAATGCCTGAAAGGGATATGTGCAAGAGAAAATTTTGGTTTATGATGCATTGTGAAAAGCTTCAGATTTGACTGCATAAATGTGAATGGTAGCTTTTCTTCAGAAATTTTCTTATGACGTTCTTTGTCTCACATATTTTTTCTTATGCTGGTACTTAGCTTGAAAGAGAGCAGGCCATCGTTTTCCAATTTTGAGGATGTCTGCTGTACTGAAAGTGCAGAGATGTTCACAGCATTTAGCCCCTTGGCCTGTGCACTGTCTTGACTGATCTTGCTTTGACATTTTGGTCAGGTATCTGAAGCTGAGCATTGCATCTCAAAGGTTTTAGTAATTGCACGTGTATTTTGTAATGCATATCTTCCTTTCCTGTATTTTGCTAAGTGGTTTTCAAACCAAATAATTTGTATTTAAATATCTGTTTTCTTTATATTGCTGAGATTTTTTAAACTAAAACTTAGCAGCTATATATTTTGTCAAACTGATATACAGCATTTCATATCTACTCTGAAAGTATAAAACAGAAAAGTATTTTTAAAAAGGCACAAAACAACGACCTCTGCCACCACAAAAATTAAATCATAAATTAAAATATTCTTTGCTGTTTCAAATGTTCTGACAGCTATGCTTTTCAATGTAATATATCTTGCTAATTCTGTAAAATGCTTTGTGTTAAGAAATAAAAATACATAGTTAATGAGGGAGAGACTTGGTTTTCATAGACCTGTCACTGAAATTAACTGTATGTTGGACCGCATTTCTTAAGCCTATGCAATTAAAATATATAACTTTTCTCTAAGCTTGTCTGCCTGGTTTTGAATTTATAGTCTGTGGTTAAAAGAATCTTCCTTGGTGACAGAATTTGTGTTTCATAGGAATTAATGGGCAGTGCTGGAATAGATGCTGAAATGGGGGACTTTGGTCCACTGTGGCTGACTAGCATAGTCTAGATATAGTACTTCTTTGTTCTAATAACTTGTGTGGTTTTATGTCTGGATTGTTTGATCGTGGCCTCAAATACAACAAGTATTGGAGGTTCTACTCTAAATCCTCAAATGAGGAATTTTGGTGGAGGGTTCTTTTGGGGCTGCAAAAATCTGTATGTGTTTTTTTACAGGGAAAGGCAGCTTTTGTCAGTGTGTATTCTAAGATAGAATTCCAACTCAATATGATTTTCTCGTTCCCCATTCCTGCTGGAATTTGTCTCATTGGAAAACTTTTGTTAATTAGTGTTCTTGGAACTGGTGATTCTGAGAAGGGCAAGTAATTCTGAGAAAGGAAACTTTAGCTGGTTGTAGAGGGTTCTGCTCATTAATGTGTTCATTAAAATAGCCGAAAAAATACCAATTCTCATTTTTGTTAGTTTTTGAAAGGTTGATGTGCTCCATTTAGACTTTTTCATTTAGGAGAATTGTACCAACAGATAAAACTGTAGCTCACTTTAATAAATGAAAGTGATTGTGAAATGAGGTATTGACTTATTTCTTTATGCAATGTTTAATTTTATTGGGAAGCTTTTAGGAAAATTGTTCCACATTTTCCTATTGAATGGAAAAATTCAAGACAAATAGATGTATACTAAGTGGCTCTGCTTGTCAGAAGAAGCTGTATAGGTCATATCTGCCACAAATTTATTTTGTTGTTATCATGGAAATGAGGTGCTGTTAGAAGAACCTAGCTTCGGTAGTCCTGCATTATATTTTTTTATCTGAAGACAAATCTCTAACAGGATAATCTAAGATAAAATCTAAAGGTCAAAAATTTTCTTGAAAATGAAAACAGTACTGTGGTAATTATGTGAAACCTGCTATCTATGTAATTTCTGTTAACTACAAGGTCATTTAGACAGATCCTGCTTCACCAACTTGATCTCCTTTTATGATCAAGTGACTTGCCTGGTGGATGAGGGAAAGGCATGGGGAGTTGTCTACCTGGACCTTAGTAAAATGTTTGACACCATTTCCCACAGCGCTCTCCTGTAGAAACTGGCTGCTGTGCAGGTGCAGGTGCACTGTTTGCTGGGTAAAAAAACTGGCTGGTTGGCTGGGTCCAAGAGGGTGCTGGTGAATGGAGCTACACCCAGCTGGTGACCGCTCACTGGTGGTTCCCCCAGGGCTCAGTAGTGGGGATAGTCCTGTTTAGTACCTTTATTGATGAACTGTATGAGAGAATCAAGTGCTGCCTTGGTAAGTTTGCAGACTGTGTGGGAGTATTGGTCTGCTGGAAGGTAGGAAGGCTCTGCAGAGGGATCTGGGCTGGATCAATAGGCTGAAACCAATTGTATGAGGTCTTACATTTGGGTAACAAGGCCAAATGCCAGGTCCTACACTTGGGTCACAACAACTCCATGCAGCACTACAAACTGGGGACAGAGTGGCTGGAAAGTGGCCTGGTGGAAAAGAACCTGGGGGCTGGTTGACAACAGCTGAATATGAGCCACTGTGTGCCCAGGTGGCCAAGAAGGCCCAATGGCATCCTGGCCTGGATCAGCAATAGTGTGGGCAGCAGGAGCAGGACAGGGATTGTCCCTCTGTGCTTGGCACTGGTGAGGCCACACCTCACCAGTTCTGAGCCTCTCATTACAAGAAGGACATTGAGGGGCTGGAGTGTGTCCAGAGAAGGGAAACAGCACTGGTGAAGGATCTGAAGAGTAAGTTATATGAGGGGCAGCTGAGGGAGCTGGGGTTGTTTAGGGCAGAGAAAACGAGGTTCAGAAGAGACCTTACTGCTCTCTATAACCACCTGAAAGAAGGCTGTAGCCAGGTAGGGATTGGCCTCTTCTCCCAGGTAACCAGCAACAGGACAGGAAGAAATGGCCTCAAGCTGCAGTGAGGGGAGGTTAAGATTGGACATCAGAAAAAAAATTTCACTGAAAGGGTGATTAAGCATTGGAACAGGCTACACAGAGATGTGGTGGAGTAACCATCCCTGTAAGTGTTCAAGAAATGACTTAGCACATGGTGGTGTTTGGTGGAAAGTTGGACTCTGTGATCTTGAAGGTCTTTTCCAACCTTACTGTTTCTGTGATCAGTTGTTGCCTCATCAGATCATGATGTCTATGATGAATTTTTAATGGCATTCACAAAAGTCACTTTTATCTGCTCAGTTTTTCATTGTCTAAATTTCAGATGGTAGAAAAGAATTCAAACCAAATTCGTCCCAAGATTTGCCCACTGTGCTTACTGTGAGTAGAAAAACACAGTAACTATTCAAACCAAGGTCTGTGGTATCTGATTTTTCATTAAGAGTTGTCTCAATGGCCTGATTAATTGTGCTCTGACTTGCTCTTATTTACTTGTGAACATTTAATGAATGTGAATCCTTTTCTTTAATCAATGCTTTGTAGCTTTAAAATTCTGGAAATGTCTACCGGGTTTACTGCCTTTAAATGTATTTCAAACAAAATTTTCTACATTTGCTATCTTTTTAAGAATTGCCCATGTCTTCCAAATTAGAGTGTGTTCTTAGTGAAAGTGGGGTTCTCAAAGAAGCTTCTTCACTGAAACTCACTGCTGAATAAACTAGTTGTCTTCATGCCACCATGATTTACACTTCTGCTAAAAAGTTTTAGCAATTTGCTGTAATTGAGAACATCAGAAGTGCATTATCGTGTGAATGTGTTTTATCCTATTAGATGTGCAGGCTTCCAGAGGATAAGTAGAAATTAGTTAAGTGATTTAACTCCTTATTCTTAAGGTCTGTAAGTACTTCATGGAATGAATGTGCACGGACACTGGAAGCTGGCATGTTTAAGAGCACTTTGAAAAATTGAAGCACAGACACACAGAACAAACCTTCAGTAGCTTCAGTTTGTCTGCTAATGGAAATACAGCATCCTCACCAGGGATGGCTTTGTTGCTGAGAGGAGGCATTTTTACTGATTCACACTCAAAACCTCATTTCTCTTCTGTAAGTTACTGCCAGGTGATCAAATTGTGTGCATCTTTGTGGCCAGAACAACAAAAAGATTAAAAATGTATCTACCACTGTGTGTTTGTAGGGATGTGCTGTTTACTTTTGTAGTTTGGGTTATTGTTTTTGTGGGCATTGGTTATTTGATTTGTTGGTTGGTTTTTTTTTTCTGTTTGTGCATTTTGGTTTTTTATTGTGTGAGGTTTTTTGTTTTGGTTTGGGTTTTTTTTTAGTTTTATTTTTGGTTTGGTTTG
Source organism: Brachypodius melanocephalos (assembly GCA_013398615.1). Lineage (NCBI taxonomy): Eukaryota > Metazoa > Chordata > Aves > Passeriformes > Pycnonotidae > Brachypodius > Brachypodius melanocephalos. The sequence continues at coordinate 6,065,144 of VZSR01003812.1, read as the reverse complement.
GTTTTGAGCATGCCATCTCTACATAGTAAAAAATCCTAGAACTGATTTCTGATGTGTTTAAGAAAACAGGTAAGTTTCTGTGGCAGAAAAAAGGAAGGTAGAAAATCTCATGCATTTTTTTCTTTGATATTACCTCTGATAGTTTACCCTTCTTCATACTTAGCAATTCAGAGACTGAGATAGTTCAGTACTTGCTCTTCATGTTGTTAATCATCTTGTCTTTGAGAAGTTGAGTCAGAACTACTCTGTTGTAACCATCAGACATGTCTAGTGATGCAAGAGATCTATTTAGGCTATTTGTTCTACAGGGGACATTTCAAAATATTAACCAGATTGGAAGGTACTTAGGAAAGAAATGTGGTAAGACATTACTTGCATGATGACACTATGAAATATTTTTGTTTTATGACTCCTGTACTTTTGTGGTGTCCCTTTTAGACTGTGAGGAACTTGAGGCCTAAAGTTGATAAAAGATACCTTTGAGCAAAAAAGTAATAGATCTGTTTATCAGAGGTTTCTTAGTGTTTATTAGAGCATCTCTTGTGTTTACCTGGAGTTTATAGTGTCTGACTACCTCTTTTCTGGATATTTTTTCCTCCTCTCTCATGTGTTACATTTTGGATGGAATTAATTGGATATGTGCACAGTAACTTCAGCATCAACATTTGCTGCCACTGTCAGAGTGGATGATAACTGGTTCACACTGCTGTATATTCCACATGGGGGAAACCCCATTCTGCTATAGTAAAGCACAGGTTAATATCAGTGGAAGCTAAAATAACAACTTTGGAGATGTATATTAAAGCAATATTCCTTTTGTCTTACAACTCGTGTTAAGTAAGTGTACACTTAATCACTCCTGTGTCTAATTCTGGGATCCTATGATTTGTCTTGGCATGAATTAAATCCTGCACTCACAGTTGTAAAATTATTCCCCTGAAGTAATTTCTTTTGACAATAACATTTGCCTTGCAGATGCAGTGATTAACTGCAGGCTTCGATTGTGAATACTGCAGTTGTTTTCATCCTTTAGACATTCTTGAATTCTTCTCCATTCTCAATGTTTCATGACCAAAGGAAATAGCAGCAGAAGTCAAACCACTGCTTTTATTTGTCTTTTAGAACAATCATTTTGGAAGTTGCCTGATGTGGCAACACCGTTTAAACCACAATATAATATTCTGCTTTTTACAGGTTTAATATTCGAGAGATATGTGTTCTAGATATTCTTGTTGCATAGATCCAAGTAACCACAGAGAATAGGCACTCCAAAAATTAATTTTCATTTATTTATTTATTTATTTATTTATTTATTTATTTAAACCAGTGCAGTGAGAAGGGAATCAGTTGACAGTACCAGATATTTAACTTTCCATATTCTTTGTGTTTATTTTTGTTATTTTGCCCCTTGTTTGAGACTATGTGATTTCTAAGTTCTCTTTCCAGTTTTATCTTTGTATGCCTCCAAACTTTTCTTTTGAGAGCATCCTTCTTGGAAATGAACTTCTTCAGTAACAGCCATAATGCTAAAAATATGTTCAGAAATAAATCAAAATATGAACTAATATCCAGCAAGAAAAGGCTGTGGGGAAAAGGATAGGAGACAGGGCAGATAAAAGGAAATAGTAGCTGCAATGGCATTCCTAGTCCTTAATATCTTTTGTTCATTCATATCTTTTGACTTCCCTCTTCCTTCTAGAACACCAGTCATAAAGCAAAGCCTACCCTGTACTACTGGTCTGTGAAAATATTATTCCTTCACATAAAGTTAGAAGAAATCTGTCTAGAAGAGATTATACAAAGTTGTCTACTCCATTATTCTGTGTTATCTAAAAAAAGCCCTTTCTAATTTGTGATGGAGACTCCACCACATTCCCAGGTAATCTGTTCTATTGCTGTTACAAGTTGCCTGCTAATTGACCTGAATATTTCTTGCTATGGTTTAAGCTGATTACTGTTTCCGCTATCCCATCCTTCCCTTATGTAACAGATTTGAAAACTATTATTATATCCCCTGTGATCTGAAGTCTGTTAAATATGGCTGTTTAGGAAAATGGCATTGATTGGACAGACTGAAGACCATTTTAATTTTTCTCCCATCAGTGCCAATTGGTACTTTCCTTGTGTTGAATTCAATGTCCTGTGTGAGGCACAGCGCTCTGGTTAGGGTCTTGCCAGTGAGGTACTTGCATTATAGAGCTGACTTTTTATCAAATGTCTTTCCTCCCTCTCTATTTCCTTTCACAGCCTGATTTTATTAAAGTCTTGCTGACATTGTGATTTTAACTCACTAATTTTCTTCTCAAGAACTGATTTTTTTTGCATCTTTTCAGTTCAAGTTCTACCATACTTTGAGATACTGGGAGATGTTCCTGCTGGAAAATCTGGTGTGAGTGTCTCAGTTTTGTGTGAGCTTTGTGCTTATGCTTCTTTTCAGATTCCTAACTGGCTTGCATGGTTTGCATCAGCTTTACCTGACTTGAAGTATTATTTCTCCTTCCCAGTTTTGCTTCATAGGATACATGTTGGTGAAATCCACAGCATAAACATGGAATCTTTAATGGAAAATAAAGAACAGAACTTTTTTTTTTTTTTTAATCATTGTTTTTAAGAGCAGGGGTAAGGGTAAAGGGAAGCCGAACCAAAAAGTAAGGTGTTTAACAGCAGCTTTTGTGAGACACTGTATGTAAATAGTCTCTTACACATGTAATAAATGTATTATGACTGTGTATGCAGGTATTTATTAGAATAGGCTTTACCATTGCTTATTTTTGATACCATATGGAAATTGAATATATAGAAAATACTTTGTGTCAGCTGAAAATAACTTTATTGGACTTTGTAGATGTAGTAATCCCTGTTGCAGTCTGATGCATAGAAATGCAGGTAAGACAAGCCAAAGCTTTCTTCTCTGCAACAATGCTCAAGATGTAGGATGTCTATTATTTCCTGCTCCTCTCTTCTTTTACTTAAGTTAGGCTGACTTTAACCTGGTGAAGTGAAAGGTTTTATTCAGTAAACATAGTGAAGGACTGCTGTTTCCAGGTGAGATCTTTTTTTCAGCCTCCTTGTCAACTTGCGACTGTATTAATGTCTGCAGTGCCTTCCTCCTCCTCCCCTGTGAAGTTACTACCATAAATAATACATAAAACTGTGAACTGCCTTTCACCCTGAAGGAGCAGTCCCCAAGGTTGCTTTAGACACTAGTCAGGATTATGTCAAGATTACTAACTCCTTAGTATTCTTTTTGGTTTAATTGCATTTTTCTCTCACTAAAATGAAAAGACTGCTAAAAACTGCAGCTGTAATAGTTCCAAATAAACATGGACTACAAACTGTTCCTTTGTATTTCAACTTCAAAGACAGTCTTTTTGATAATTTGTTAGATTGAATTTGTACTCTTAGGCTGCACGGACTTTTTGGTAGCAGCATAAATGTAGGCTGTGAATTCTTAACTCATATCTATGAGCAGTTTAAAGGTGGAAAAATATGGTTTCTGGTTCTAAAAAATCAACCCAGAATGAGGACAACATCCTGATACTCAGGTTAGACTGAGTTTTAACTGCTGGTTTCTAATATCTGTCTTGATAAAAAGTGTTCAGAAGCATCAAACAGGAACTGGAATGGTAGGTCTCAGTGTAGTGATCTCATAAAATGTAAATGGAGGCTGGTGTCTTACCTGTGCTTCTGGAAATGCCTTATGTCCACTCTATACCATGAAGCTGATTGTCCTGTTGCCAAAACAGGATACAGAGATGCTTTTTCCTTTAGCAGAGATGGTGGACCACAGGACTTCTTGCCCATCTGTATTTTTGAATGCATTTTGCCTAAGGGAAGGCCTGGGTGGCTACAGGGTGGGAGCTGGCACATGGAACCTCCTAAGAAATTTTCAAAATTAATATAAAAAGCCCAAGCCAAGGAGTTACTAAAAAATGTAAATGAACCTGATAAGCAGTGGTCTTTCCCCCACCCCCCAGGATTTGCATAATACTCACATTAATTATCATACTGCTAGATTTTAAATTAGAGCTTCCTTTTATGGAGGAGGAGTAGCAATCTTTTTGTCACAGTAGTGGGAGAAATTTAAAGGTATATTTAAGTTGGCAGCTCTGCACTCACAGCCTCTCTTTTTGCATTTTTTCTTCTACTCTGCCTCCCCTTTTGCTGCTGAATCTTTTTGAACTGTGACATGTCAGTGACTGTTTCATTAATTTGCTTTCTAGCTTTGAAGAGCCTAAAAGACGTGTCATGGCCTGAGCTAGGCACAATGCACACTGCTACATTGAGATATAATCCTTGCCTCAGAAAATGAAAAATATGAGTTGGAAAAAATTATGAGACCAGGAAAAAATGAGGATGGAAGATGGGGAATACTATGTTAATGATATAAACAGCTCACTGTTAATGTAACAGCAAACATCTCAAATTGCATCTTGCTTAACAAGTACCTATGGCAGCAATTTGTACTATGAAAAGATTATTGAAAAGTCAGAGCAAATCTTCAGCTCTGCATAGGCTAGCAGGAACACTAAGGTAGGTCCCTAGATAGATAGGGGTTTAAAATAGGGGTTTAAAATATGAGGATTTTCTTTGTTTAGGTGATTTGCAAGCAGATCTTTAGAAGTGATTCTTTTTTAAAGATGTCCTTTGACTCCCCCATGTGATATTTCCTGGCTGCATAAAGTTTTATAAAAACCAGTTGTTACATGATATGAGAATGCTTCTTCCATTTTGACAGAATACATTTGCAAAAAAATCTAATAGGAAGGATTTTGTTGGCTTTGTGTGTGTTCTGTTGTGAACCTTGATCTTGAGAAAAATCAGATGAGAACCAGAGTGGAACACAATGACAGCAAGGGACTTCCCTGTGCATACCTTGCCAGCAGCTATCTTGCATATTTAAATGGTATTTCCCACTACAGGGATGGCAGATTGACTTCTGTCTCTCTGCCAGTCCTCCCAAAGTCTGAATTGCAAGCTAAGTAGAAGGGTGAAAGTTACAAAACTGGCACCTTGAATTCTCACCAGAGGCTGATGGGAAGTTTGTACCCATGCTGCTGCATATGTGCTTTGATCTTGAAGTGAAAATGTCTTCTTAAAAAGGGGTATTAAACTCTCAGGACATTTTAGCCTGCATGCTTTCAAGCTGTAGGGAGATGGAGGTGTTACAGCAACCCATTCTCAAGAAAAGGTACCATGAGAGTTGTGGCAGTTTTGGTTAGTCTCTGGCAGGAGTGTGCTGGTTTAGGCAGCTGCTTTAGAGTGCCTCTGTTGTGCTGTCACACTCTTTAGGCTGCCTGCTTATCCCAAAGAAAAAGCAGAGCATTCCAGAACTTTAGGGAAGTTCATGTATCATTCTCTTTCTGAATATGTGAAAGTTTATGGAAATCACCATAGCTATAGTGACTAGAAAAAGTGAAGTGGATATTCACTATTCCTGTGGGACACCTGTGTCAGAGGTTTCTATGGTTGGATAGATCAGATCAGTCCAGGACTTAACACCCGTCTCTGTTCCTACTGTAGGAGGTGTGCAAGGCCTCAGACAAGACTGCTGATGCCCTGATGGCACAATTCCTTCAACCCAGGCACCTCTCTCCACATCTCCACTTACATCCACATGCACAGGACAGGCTGAGGTTGGTGTTGTACCTCCTATCCCCGACCCAGGTGGTGTGCTCAACAATATTTGCTGCAACAGCAGCCCCTGAGCCTGCAGCTACCCCACCTTGGTCCAAAGCAGCTCCTTTTTTTTGCATTTAAGAAAGGCATACTTCTTCTAGAGCATTGCAGTTCAAAACGAATTGGGGAAAGATCTCAAGGATATTGAATGTTGTTGAAATGTTTACAAGGTCAGCATAGACATGGCATGTTCTCTGACAGCAAAGTGTAACAGTCGATGTGACCAAAGTGGTTTTACTCTGTGACTAAGTATATAATATAACTGGTTCAAAGACATGGAGAAACCTGCAGTTTTACAACCTTGTATTATTTTCCTGATACTAAGAAGGGCGACTAACTCACAGTTAGTTAGGCTGTTTCTGCCAAGACTTCCCACCTCAGTGTGACCTTGCACAGCTGTTTAAGGCTCACTGGCACCTTGTCTCTGGTGAGGAAATGCTGATGATGCTACCTGCAGTGGATCTGGTGGTTCCTATCTGGCTCTCCCCTGTCTAGTAGGGTAATGGTTCCAGTTCATAGGTCGTAGCAGAAATCTGTAGCAGCACCTCTAACTTTGGCAAGCAAGACCAAAGCACAAGCAGAGGAGATGCAGTGTTTATCTCTTGAGAATGCTGTTCTGTTTCCATGGCAGTAGACAGCTCAGTCCAGATTTGGGCAATCTTGTCTGCAAAGTAGCACAAAAAAAATTAGGAGAGGAAAAACTTAACTGCAGCTGAATGGAGGCAGTCAAAATCAATCAAGCTTGCATACACTGAGATTGGGTCTGCCATATGAGACTGCAGAAACTAAGAAGAAACCTCTTTGCTTCCCGCATTGCTCAGGCATCTGATTTCAAATCTGCCTGCCTCAGTCAGTGATGCTCTGTGGGAGACTTCTGTGCCTTGAACTCTTGGAGTTGCCCTTCTAGTAGGAAAACTATAGCTATTCACAGTGGGAAGACAAAAGCATTGCAAAACAAATTGTTAAACTTTGAATCAATAGTAGAAAATTATTGTTACAAAGTATCCTCCATACACTGATAATTAATTGAACTGTTGCTGCTTCAGGGTTGCCTCAATGTCCACCAGTGCAAACATCTTCAGAAGATGGTCTGTTAAAGCATATCCCTGCCTTCTTGAGGCATGTGTATTATGGTCTCTTCCTAAAAAATAATGAAAAGAATGAAGATTGCTAATCATGGGCAGGAGGAAGATGATAGATGAGGGTTCCAGTTGAACTTTGGTGAAGCCCAGAAACTAGATGTAACAATGCCAGGTACCAGAAAACCTCTATAGATGTTATAGTGTTTTTCCATTGATTTTGGTAGCATGTGATGGAGGGTGTGCTGACTTCCTCAAATAAATCACTATCATATGTGGATTATGTATCAGATTTGAACTGATTTTACAAGATTAGTAGAAGTTAGCATTAACTGAAACATAAGACTGCTTCCAGAATATTTTATTGAATGGGCCTAATCTTTTAAAAACACAGACTAGCTGTTCAGTAACAGTTTGTATATCAATTAGAGTTTATACTGGATGATAGATAATTTAATTTACCAAAATAAAAGTGTAAAGGTCTCTTTTCCATTTTTTTCCGTATGAGTAAAAATATGTCCAAGTTAGTTTGATCACTTCAAAGACTTAGAAACTAAATATCACTTTAAATTTCTGTGCAAGGTTGTTCAGTGGTACATACACAGTCCCCTATAAATTGGCTGTTTCTTAAGACAGTCTTTTCCAATGAAATGAAAATGACAGATGTTACAGATGTTTTTGTTTTGTTTAGGGTTGTTTTTGTTGTGGTTGGTTTGGATTTTTTTGGTCTAGGCTCTGAAGAGACTTCTAAAATTAGATAATAAGGCACTTCTGTTTAGACAAGTTTAGTTCTTTCAGAGCACGCTCTTCTGTAGCTGAAGAAACCTAATTGTTCTGCAATCTAGGTGATTGTTTATTATTTATATTATGTGAATGTTTAAGTCTTGCAACCAGATGAGGCCCTCTTTATGCTGACATGAAATTTTATTATTGATATGTTGCCCAAAAATTTCAGTTAAAATTAATGACAAGGATAAAAAAATATAAAATCACAGAAATTTTAGAATTTCCCAACATTTTCATGAGACTACCAGGAAACATAAACTCCTCCAGGTTGGTGGAGGCTACCTTGGCTCTGCTGGCCATGCTGTAAGACAAGATACATGGCTGGCTTTGGCATTTCCCCATTTTCCATCTCTCTGCGCTTTCCAAATAGAGATGAAAAGCCTTATTCCTTTTGAATGAGGAAAGCTTGTACCTGAGAGCTGTTTGGAGGTACTGCACTCATTTTCTTGTCTCTTGGGACTCTCTATGCTTGACAAGGACATTGCAAGGCCTGTTTCTTCCAGTCTCTGTAAGTACTAAGAGCAACCTGGAAGAAGCTCAGTCCATGTATTTATACTTGAACTAAGGAGCCTGTTGAGGAGCTCAGTACTGCTCTCACTGCCTAATCAGTCTTCACAAAGAAACTGTCTTGCTGAGAGGTGCCAGACCCTCAGAGGTGGCATCATATGCTGGCTAGTTGCAAATGAGAAAACCACATCACTGACCTTTATCCAAAATTGAAGGAAATTTTCAGGACAGATCAAAAATTCATTTCAACTATTTTAGCACTGGACACTAAAAAGTGTAAGTGTGGACAGAGCCTGAGGCAATACCTCCTTTTATAAGCAGAACGTAATATCCTAAAACTCTTGAGAAAATCTGCATCCCACAAGCGTGAATCAGCACTGACGAAGGCACTTGAATCACAGCAGAAACAGGTGAGTAATCTTGCCTTCCACCATCTTGCATTGCTAATACCTCTGCCATTAGTACTGGGGGTGGGGGGCAAGGGACACCCCAGGGTCATGAAGGAAAAAGGCAGTGACATGGAGATCCTGGTGAGGTTGACATTCGGGCGAGGGCCATGTGCAATTTACCCCTGCTCTAAAGAAACAACAGAATCAAAAGCGAATGGTGACAGTTTCTAAGGGAGAAGCAGGTGAGAGCAGGTACCTGTGAGAACAGGTACTTTGGATCTGAACGTTTATGAGCCTGGAGGAGGTGATCTATTGGAAAGGCTGCACTTGTCTGTGTGTGTTCTTGTAGCACCCCAGGCAAAACAATCCTGCAGTGGGGGATTTTTACCCCTGAACACACCAACCTCTCCCTTTCTTTCGAAGAGAGAGACCCAAAGCCAGTTTTAATGTACATACACTTTAGAATTCCATCCTCACCCCTAAGGAAGGCAATGATTTAACCATATAGCCTGGGTCATACTGTGGGTTCCTAATTAGGCAATGCAATTAATGTTCATCTGTTTGTTTTTATTTTTTTTTACTGTGTCATCTCTTCTCAGGAGATCCCAGTCTTCAGCTCACTATTTTTCACTTCCTTGATAAATGCAATATACACGGATCTTTTCCAGGTTTTCATTTTTTAATGAGAGACACCACATTCCCCAAAATTTCAGGAGGAGCCGAAATTTGGGGGAAACCATATGAAGCACACCTGTCTGTATAAAGCCTCTCATATGAAGAACTCCTGCGTACTAGTATGGGATTAAGAGTAGGCTGACTTCACCATAGCTTTCACATTTTGTATGTCTGTTTTGTCCAATCGTATTTTTATTTATGTTTCTGTACAGTAAGACTTTTTTCCTCAATAATTCTGTGTTATTAATCAAACCAAGTTTATACCTCAACTGCATTAACTAAAAATGCAATCCTACACTTGAATTTAAAAATAATTACAACTTTCTGTTAGCTTTGTTTTGAGCTTAACTACACCATGGCTCCTTACAGTTTTATTTCAGAGATATTTACATAATCTATTAATTCAGGGGTTCTTGTGGTTTCAGAGTAAGATTCTGACTTATCATCAGTGTACTTCAGTATAAAGTGGCTGCCATGTTCTGCAAGATGTGTAATGAGTTAGTACATGTAATTGTAAATAGTAGAGATGATTATAAATAATAAGGGAACATAGAAAAATACATGAAAGAAACAAGTAGATGCTTAATAAAATGTTAATGATAGTGGATATTTAAAATAATTAATTTACTTAATAATCAACTAAATTGATATACACAGATCATGTTTTATCTGTTGCACTATCATTATAAAATAGTTTATTTTTAGTTTCCCAATTAAAACATCATATAAATAATATGAAATAGTGATCTCTACTATAAAAACTCTCATGTGCTCCTCAGGATGGCAGGTGTTATCTGGCCAGGTTAACCTTCCCAGGGACCCACTAGTTAACAGGGACAGACCTCCCCCAGAAGGTGATTCAGAGCATGACTTTAGCTGAGGTACACTGTGTTTGTCCTCAAATTCACTTTTTTTTTTTTGTGCAAATCCCTTCTTCTATTTACTCTGGTTGTTAGACAGCTGGTAACCCAATGACTTGGCATTACAGTACTCCAGCTTGCACAAGGAATGATTGCTCCTAATCAAGTAAAATGCTCAATTGCCTTGGGTTTCTCATAGTGGTCCTTATATCTAATTTTATGGCCTTGCTGGTTAAAACCATAACATAGGATCTTTCCCTTTGTAGAGGAATTGTTAGCCAGCAGGGAAAATCAGTTGCACATTGCTCAGTATCACTGAGTTCCTCAAACAAAGCCCTAAATTCTGAGCTACAAAACTGTTTTCCACTTGTCTTTTAAATGAATATATTTGAGCATGTGTGTAAATAGTTTTCTGGTTTGTTGGGTTTATTTCCCCTCTGCAGACATATTTCATGGTAAGGCTCACTCAGCAGACACATTTCTCTCTCTTACATATGTCTCAGGCTTTCACTCTTACTTGAAGCACTGAGGAGTGCAAAAATTCAGGTCAAACTCTTGTAGGGAGGAAATTAATTCATAAATGTCACTATGTCTATGTAGAATACTGTGATTCAAGAAAATTTCTGTTCTGGAAAGTCAACATCTAACATAATTTCATCCTTCATTGAGAAGTCTGCCACACGATGAAACTACAAGGTAGAATGACATAGAGAGAAATTAACAGCATCATATTTAGTAACAGACAAGTTATAGAATGTGAAAATTTTTATAGGACCAAAAGACTATTATAGTCTGGAAGAGACCATTCTTTTCCTTGCCAATTAGAAAAATTCTTTCTGTTGCTTATTCTTACCATGCAATAAAACCCCCCACATGCTTCACAAGCCTGAAGTGTCAACCAGTTGCTTATAATACATGCCTTTTTCATGGCAATGGCATTGCAAGTATGACTGTAAAGATTTTGTTTATGCCATCCTTGCTAGTCTCAGGTTTCCTAGGATTTTGGGTGAGTTGTGAGGTTGGTTTTTTTTTTTTTTTTTTTTTTGAGAGTGATTAGTGGGACTCGGTTTAGGGTGGTTTTGTTGCTTTTGTTATTGTTAGGGCTTTGGGTTTTTTTTTTGTTTGTTTTGGGTTTTTTTGGGTTTTTTTTTTGTTTTTTGTTTTGTTTTGTTTTGTTTTGTTTTGCGTGATGGGGTTTTTTTCTGGACGGGTCAGCTTGTTACCTTGGGCACAGATGTGGGACTTGAGCAGACGGTGACAGTTCAGAAGGAAGTCCTGGTACTCTGTGGTGATACAGTTTGTGTAGTGTTTTGGCAGCTACTGCCACCCTATGGTTTTCCATAATGGATGAATGCTGCAGAGCTTTAATGTGTTGCATTTCTCCAGAAACCTCCTGTAGGTCAGAGAGAAGACAATGAATATTCCTTTTGTCTTACTCACTCCTTCTCTATGTCCCCTTTTGAGAAAAATCCCATCTGCAAAGAAAATCAAGTATGGCATGAGAAGCCATAGGTGGCATTAGAACGGTAGAATCTTTTCCACTGCATTTACAACTATGTCATTGAATATTAATTTTGGTTCCAAGGGTTTTCACTAACTGATTATATCTGCTTTGGCAGGATAGATTTTGCTCGGTTTTTTTAGGATCTTCAAAATGTACATCTGGAGAAAGCTTCCAAAACCCATTTCTTAAAGTTGCTGCTGCTTTGGGAGCCTGTGTTTACATCATGGATGCCACATATAGACAGATCTGGGTTAAAGCAATCTGGTCTAAGCAGAGTGTCCTCAGAGCATTGCTTCCAGCAGAGCTTTGCCCTCCAGATGCCAGCAAGTGCCCAGGCAAAGGCTCTGATGTGGAAAGAGGATGTTTCAGATACCATTATTCCACTCACTGCCCTCCTTCAGGCCAGGGAATACCCTTTGCATGGAGGAAGACTTTTTTTTTCTTTTGAAGAGGAAGCAAGAGGGATCACCTCTCATGTGGTGTATCTTCTCTTTGGGGCTGGAAGCTCAAACCAGGAAAGAGTGTAAGCTGTAGAAAACAACTCAGCTGACCTGGAGGCAGAGATATGGGACTCTCTCATATATTATAGCGCACAGGCATTGGCTTCCCTCATATACTATTGAGGACACTTAAGTTTCATCCCCTCTGCCACACCCAACCTCACACCTATGCATGAAGCCTGAAGTGCATCCACCGCTCTTTATTTTTCTTAGCCGACATAGCCCTCTCCTTAAGCCGGATCCCCAAAATCCCGCTGTCGGCCGGCGCAGGAGCTGGCTCTGGGGTCCCCCCGAGTCGGGGCACTCCACGCAGCCGCGGTCCCCCGGCACCCCGCGCATTCCCTGCCCCGCTCTGTAAGCCTCTCCTGGGGGCTGAGTAGCTCCTCTCCGCAGCCACCTGTAGCTACAGCTGATTTTTCTCCATTTCTCGGAAAAATAGCTCTTCTCAGCCCCGCTGTTTTACTTAAGCGAGTTTTACTTAAGCGAGCCAAATGTCCGTGTGTCAGGAGCGGAGGTGGTGTCTTTTTCGGAAGGATGCAGTGTTTGTTTTCGCTGTCGCCTCCCTGCGCCCCCCAGGCTGGCAGCGCGGGACCAGAGGGGTGTGTAGGGCTGGCTCCGCTGCCCCTGCCCCCGCCCCGGGGCGGAGCTGCGGCCCCAAATGAGGTACGATTTCACCTTTGGGTTCATCTTCCCGGAGCGCCGCTGGAATTACGGCCGTAGCGGTGCCCGGCGCGGCCCCCCGCTCATGGCTCTGCGCTTCGCCGGTGGTCCCCGCTCCCAGCCCCGACGTGGAACGGCCGCATCCCCCCTATAAAATGAGGGGAGCGGGATCTCCGCGCGGGCGGCGGGAGCCCCTGTTATGCCTGTCGGAGTTGAGCATGGAGGGAGGTGAAACAGCCACCTGAACGCGGAGAAACACCCGAACCGACAACAAGTAGTCTCGCCTGGCAGGGCGGCACGGAGAGCGGCTGGGGCCGGAGCCCGCCGGGGAACAGGAGCCGCTGTCGCTCCTCCGGCAAAGGTAGCGGCGGGAGGGACCGCGGGGCTGGGGGGAGCGGGAGGGATGAGCCCACCTGCCCTTCCCCGAGATGCGCCCTCGCCTTCGCGATTTGTCTGAGAAAGTAGCAAACCGAGCTCCCCACGGAGAGCTTTTCCCAGAGTATACCTGCTGCCTGCGCTTATGAGGTGCTCGGTATTTCTTCCCAAAAAGCAATCCTTTCCCCCCCTCCCACAGTGGGGGTGGGGAGGAAGAGAAAAATATCTCAGCCTTCTTTTTTCTCCCTCGTTAAGCTGTTAGGATAATGAAAGATAGATGCCCATTAAATAATTAACTGTATACTTTCTCTTCCATCAGCTTGGTTCACACAGCCCCGCGAGGGAGAAGGGGGTGGGGACGGTGGCGGATCCATACGCGGTCGAAGCAGCAGCAGTGCCATTTCGGTAGCCTGCTTCCAGGGGAGGCGGGAGACAGCCCGGAGCTCTGCCCGGAGCGGGCAGGCGGCACAGCCAGCCCTACGCGGAGGAGCGTGCGGAGCTGGCCGGCGGTGGGTGGCGGGGCGGGCCGGGCGGGCTCTCCCTGGAGTGCGGGTCCGCGGGCGATCTTGGGAGGGGTCTGGGACAGGCCGTGACCGCGGGGAACGGTCCTCCTGCGGTGGTGCCTGTGGGGCTTCTCCTCGATTTCTTCTGTTTGCGTTTAAGGCAGAAGCTCGTCCCCCGCGGACCTGCCGGCGACCGGCTGCCCCCCGCCCAGCGACCGGCGCGCCCCGCTCCCCGCCGCCGCCTCCCGCGCTGTCCCCAGTCATGTCCCACCCGGAGCGATGGGGAAGCTCGAGGACAACGAGAGGGTGATCCTCAACGTGGGGGGCACGCGGCACGAGACCTACCGCAGCACCCTGAAGACCCTGCCGGGGACCCGCCTGGCTCTGCTCGCCTGCGAGTCCCAGAGCGAGTCCCCGGGCGGCGAGGAGCCGCCGCCGCCCCCCAACCCGCCACCGCCTCCGGCGGGCGGCTGCCCGGAGCCCGGCAGCGGCTGCAGCCCCCGGGGCAGCGGCGGCGCCAGCGAGTTCTTCTTCGACCGGCACCCGGGGGTCTTCGCCTATGTACTCAACTACTACCGCACCGGCAAGCTGCACTGCCCCGCCGACGTCTGCGGGCCGCTCTTCGAGGAGGAGCTGGCCTTTTGGGGCATCGACGAGACCGACGTGGAGCCCTGCTGCTGGATGACCTACCGCCAGCACCGCGACGCCGAGGAGGCCCTCGACATCTTCGAGGCGCCCGACCTGCTGACGGGCGAGCCGCCCCCCGACGGCGACGACGACGACTTGGCCGCCAAGAGGCTGGGCATCGAGGACGTGGGGGCGGCCGCCGAGGGCAAGGGCGGGCGCTGGCGGCGGCTGCAGCCCCGCGTCTGGGCGCTCTTCGAGGACCCTTACTCCTCCCGTGCCGCCAGGGTAAGCGCCGCCGGCCGGCGCTCCCAGCGCGGGCTGGGGAGGCCGAGGGGCTGCTGGGGTCCCCTGAGCGGGAGGCGGCATCAAGGGAAGCTCGCCCCGCTCGGGGTGTGCGTGCAGGAGTGATGCTTTGGTGGGCTGCTGCAAGGAGGGAACATCGGTCCCCGTGGGCTGGTGATGCTTGTGCCCTCCACATCTGCAAGCAGTGTCAGGCAGCACGGGGGTCCCGCTGTGCCAGCATCATTCCCATGGGAGTACAGGGATGAGGTGGGAGCTGTGCCCCCAGAAGCCTGCAAGGGAGCCACAGTCACCCCCTGGTCTGTGTGGAGAAGAGGAGGGGGTGACTCACTGGTGGACTTGTTTGTGTGTGGGTGCGAGCAGGAACAGCCCCAAGGCACCCTCATCCTCCCTGAGCGCTTGCATGAAGGTGCGTTTGGGGCCGGGGCAGCTGGCCTGAGGTCTTGGGTTTGGGTCAGGTGGTGACAGTGACACAGGAGAGAGACCTCAGTCCTTTCTGAGCTTTGCTCTGTCTGCACTGGTAGGCGATCCTGGTTCAACAAAGTAAATGTGACAAGGGGTCACCCTGGCTCTTCCTCCATTGATTTCTCAGGGTGACCCCGACTGGCTCAGTGACAGGGTCTGGGGACGAGACAGTAAGTAATCATACTGACTTTCTCTTACTTAGATGGGATTTTAGATTTTTGCACTCACTACTTTATACTTTGATGACTTCGATTTTGGTTCTGTCTTTTCATTGCAGTTGTCAGTGGTGATGCAGGTTTGCTCTCTAACTCAGGGCTTTGGAGCAAACAAATGGTTGTAATTCCTTTGGGAGAAATATGCAGTGGTGTCTCTAATTTAACCAGAAAAGCAACCCCCAGCAAATCCTCCCTGCAATACAAGACAAAGGACTCGTAACAGGAAATGTTTGATTATAAAATGGCAATAAGTATTTTGTAGTGTATTTATCAGGATTTCCACGAAGTATTCAGAGCTAAACCTCATTCTGCAGAAAGTGCAGTTGTGGTGGGTGTAATCTCCTAATCAGTTCCACTTACTCCAGTGGGAGTCTCATAGATGTGCACATAAGTGTGTGATTTAGTGATTTCTGGAATTGTACCCCGTGGCATGATGCAGTTTCTGCCCACTTATGAGCTATGAGCTTGTTGAGGTAAGTTAAATAGAAAGTAAAAGTCCTCACAGTTATTACTCACATGCAGAGTGCCAGTGTTGTTTATGTTATTGAAGGTTGACTACCAGTATGTTTTCCCTCAACAGCTGGCTCCAGTTAATTCTTAAAATATGTTTTTAATAAAGAATGGGTTCTGAAGAAAAGCTACTAGAAGTGTCTCTTTGCTCATCAGTGACATACCCACGTCTCGCATCTCAGCTGTTTGAATCCTAAAGAAAATTTCGCTCAGTTCCCTAACAAACTGTAGTGAATGTGGCAATTGCCCTGCAGGTTTTCTTTCACCTTCTGTCTTATGGAAAGTTGCTGACAGTGTCAAAACTGCAGCTTTTGTGACAGAGAATCTTCCTGCTCAACTTTGCTGGAGAACTGAGAAGTACAGAGTAAACGTTAAATGGAAGATGCCAGGAGAAGTAGGAAGGTAGGCATGCTGTTGTGCCCTGGAGTTGCAGTTGGGTTCTTAGCCCAGTCTTTGACAGAACCTGTAGGCATTTGCTTTCCGAATTTTCCATCTGTACTAGGTCATCCTGAACCATTACTGGCTTGGGTGAAGATATTTGAAGTTTGCAATAATATGAATCTTTTAGAAGATAAAGTGTTTACCTTCTTATAACTTAACTTGTTTTTAAGATTTTATTTTGATTTCAAACCCAGGCAGCCAGAAAAAGGCAGCGTCAGAACCATAACAACAGCATCTAAATGTGTATTTTCATTTTCCGAAGATGTGTACTTGATCTTTTAGGTAGGGAGACAATTTCAAGAATTTCTGGTAAGTTTTAAAGCATTAAAGTGAATTTGTATTTAAGGACTCACATGCACTTGGTGAGCACTCTTGAACACAGTAATTTAAGGTGATGGTAACCTTCGTTTGGAACTGAGACATTATGTTTTTCTACACCTGAAACAAGAGCCCTTATTTTATGAGTATTCTGGCAAATACACTCTTATTTTATGTCAGCTGAGA
The DNA here is from genome assembly GCA_013398615.1 of Brachypodius melanocephalos. Lineage (NCBI taxonomy): Eukaryota > Metazoa > Chordata > Aves > Passeriformes > Pycnonotidae > Brachypodius > Brachypodius melanocephalos. Next base: position 6,048,565 of record VZSR01003812.1, on the reverse strand, counting down.
TGATGACTAACTCTAAAAACATTTGAGTGAAATCCTGGGCTTACTGAAGTCAAGACAAAACTCTGTGAACATCAATCTTTGCCTCACAGTGTTAGTTACTGACTCATACAGCACTTAGGTTATGGTGGGGCTGCTTAGTGATAAACTTTCCTAAGAACTGTGATCATTTTTTCGTCTAGCATTACTGATTTAGGTTCACTAGTGTCTTTTTTGGGAACTGTGATGCTGATAAAAATGGGATATTTTCTGTTAATGCAATGGTACTTAATATTTGTGATTTTTCTTTATTCAAAACTGTGATCTCTAAAAATAGAAATTTATAGAAATTCAAATATAAGTTGCCATGGTAACCTCTTCGGGGATAGTGCACGCACAAGATTATTCTAGCAAGACCATCCAGTGATGTTATATAAATAGTGGAACTAGTTTGTTGACAAGAAAATTTACTTTAGTCGAGATTCTAAAAAAAATTCAATTTCTAGTGCAGGCAATTTGCTAGTCAGATAGCGACATCTACTAAGCATGGGGCTTGTAAATATGAAATGTAATCTGTGTATATATGATTACTTTGAAACCTGCAACACTTTCCTTTGTTTCCCAAGTTCAGGAGTTGGATCTGAATGTTATTTCTGTCTTCATATTATCGTTTTAGGTTTCATAGACCGTGAAATGAAATTAAAGAGTGCAGCCGTACTCCTTTCACTTCACGCATCATTCAATTGTGAACGATCATTCACAAAAGGCTGTTTGACACAATGCTGTTATGTAGATATGGAAATCTACTGGAATCAGGTGCTGTCACGGGGGAGGAGTGCTGGGCCCCTGAATCTTTGTGCATTGGTTTAAACATCTCTGAAACAGACACCTAATTCTTATCTGACTAGAATGTATGCGCTGTTTCGTTGGTTAACACCTGTAAGTGATTTTGGTATCCAGTGGCTCCTGAGTGCCAGGTACTTGTTTTGCAAAGATACATCTAAGTAGTTTGTAAGAAAGCACAAGAGGCAGCATTAAGTGCTGAGTTCAAAAAGCATCTGCAGATGTCCAGGAGGAACAGCAATGGCAGTGCTCATCTCAGATATCATATTTCAAAGTAATTACCTCTAAAGCCTTTTTACTTCTGAGTAATAGTTGAAAAATGATGCTGTTTAAAAGAGTAATTAGTATTTGTCATTGATTTTTCCTAAGGATTATGGATTACTCCTGTACTGAGTGCAGGAATGCAAAAACGGCCCTGAAATTCAGCAGGTCCGTAGCTGTATATCCTTAATGTTTTGGGAAGACTGTAACTCTGTTCATGGATGGAGGGACAGCACCTGCCGCGTGGGGCAGTTAAGCAGTGCGGGGTTCAGTGTGGCCCAGGGCACTTGAGCTGGCACTGCCATTTGCAGCAGCTGAAGGATCTTATGCAGCCCCTTTGCTGTGGTTTTTATCTCTAGGAAAGATCGTAATTGCTTGGATTGCAAGGAAATATAAATCCTAACTAGAAAGTATTTGTCCAGTTTGCTGTAAAAATAAATATTCACTGCAATGCAAATAAACCCACAAAAGCCTTGCAGTCTAGGCATCAAGATACATCTTGCAAGTGTTCTTAAAAATACTGAGGCTGCTTCATAGCGACATGGGGAGCTGTATTTGGGTGGTATTTTTGAAGGGAAATAAAGTTCCTCTACTGCTTTATATGATGTTAAATTGTCAGAGATTCCATTCAGTGACCCTTTGCAGCTACACCAGCTTTGAACATTCGGTGAGGTGAAGAATCAGTTGAAATGAGTGGGATGAGAGGGGGGGAAAATATGGTTTTACAGATTCCCTCGAGAGGCTAAAGATACAGATATTATATTGGAGAACATCCTTGTCAAATATAACATGTCTTTATTTGGTGGCTTGCTTATGTTTTCTTCAGGTACCTAGATACCTGTTTTGATACCTGTCAAGAAAGCCTTCATTTAGGAAGCCTGTCATGTACTCTGGTGAATGACTGAAGTGAGTTATATTTTTAGGGCTTTGCCTGTTCTGATGCAAGACAGGTTTTATTTTTGGTGGAAACAACACTGCTGCAGTAGTCTGAAATACTGTGAATGGAGTGGTGGAGGTACTCAGAATATATGTTTGTAGATTAATAGTGAATAGCAAAGGTTTGCTTTCCTAACTGATAGGAAGCCCTTTCATACACAAATGGAAATCTTTACTCTGTCTTTTATTCAACGAGGAAAGCAGGCATACTTTAGATTTTACCATTCAGTTATTAGTTAGGCAGACATCTGTCTGAAAATGGCACAAAGTAAATAGTTAAGGTTGATGCTTCAAAGAGGGTATTCCTTTTGTTGGTAATCAAAGCACTGAATTTATTTACAGTTGGGGAAATAGTCACTTACATTGAATTGGTGAAAAACAGGCATTCTGCTTGACGCATTTATATTATAGGAGCTGTCTTTTTAAAAGACACATCAAGATGTGTTCCTAATGACAAAAATCATAATGAATTACTGTTACACATTTTCATACACTGTAGCTTTATGTCTACATGGGCTGAATAAGTCACATTGTAATGAATTCCTACTCATTTACTATTGGCATGCTGGCTTTTAAAAGTCCTAACTGGAATTTCTAGCCTAATACATGATGTATAATCAACTAGTTTGATCTGCCCTAAGTATAGATGGTTTCTGATGGTACTGACGTATTGGTGACGTAAAATCAGCAAGATTTCTGCCTTCCTAACTTCTGCCTCTTCCTCTACAGCTGTTCTGCCTGATGCTGCTAGTGTTTCCATGGAAACAAGCCAGCTCTTCGCTTCCTCTTCCCATTGAAAACAGCCTTCTCACTGTCACTTATTCATCTGGGAAAAGGATTTTGTCATGGTTCTGACATAAATGACACAGAGATGATCTGTCGTATCATTTCAGAAATAGATGCTATTAGGTATGTGCATGTGCACACAGCCAGATTGTCTTTCAGTGACTCTAAAATAATTTGGTTAATGGATTTAGGTTGAATTTGCTTTGGTGTAACTGGAAGTGGAAATCAGCTAATTAGACACAGCCCAATATAGTAACAGTGTGAGAACTATTTTTAAGTGAGAAATCTGGCAGACAATGTTCTCTTTTTTATGTAGTTAATATAGAATGTAGTATTTGTCATGTTTGTTTACAGTGATAAAATTCTTAAATGGTTTACTTTGAGGATGAGAATCTGTCCTCAAACTGATTAAGATGGTGGTGGGAGGAATAGCTCACTTGTTGGGATGAATATTGTATAGGTTTCAGTGCTACTGTCAGATGAGGAATCACGTTATCATGCACATCATGTGATGCAGTTAGAATACAAAATAAGTGATGCAGTAAAACTGGTATCTTCAAGGTCCTTTTATTTTTAAGGTGTTTGGTACTTAGTCCAAAGTAAGTATATCAATCGATACTCTGTGAAGAAATCAGCATTTTTGCTCAATTCGGTGAATTTGTGTTAAGTCATAATCAGAAAAGTTCAGAATTCAGATAAATTCCACATCCTTGATTAATACCCTTCACTGTAGCGACTTTAATATGCTATAAGAGAAGTTTGTGTAAAATCTGCCTACCCTTCCCTCCCTCAGTGATCATTGGCAGAGCATGATTGCTCTCTTCTATGAAGGTGCCTTGCAACTAGGGTAGAAGAATAAGAGGAAAGGCTCCCTCTATACATTTTTAATGTCTTAATAATCTCTTATAAAAGTGATGTCCAGTAGTTTTAAGATGGAAGAAACAAGTTCTTCTCATTATCAAGTGCTGTTTCAGCACTGTTCATTTCTCCAGAGATGGTTTCTACTCGTCCTGTGGCTCATCTTAGGGAAGGACATTTTCCTTCAGCCATAACTGGAAAGAGAGGGTTTATGCACTCTGTATTTAGCACCCAAGCGGTGTAGTCTGTTCCCTTTTAATTCTCTTTACTAAACTTTTCTTTAAACCTTCTGTCAGCATGATTTACAGAAACTTGTGGGGATTTCTGCAGGTGTTTTTTTTTTTTTTTAATCATGAGTAAATTAGTTAAGCAAATAAAATACAGGTGTAGTAATAGAACATGAAGCTATCAGCTGTCTACTTAGTGTATTTCTTATAGTTATACAGTTCCTTTACACACTCTTGTTCTTTCACAAGCACAAACTTTCCCAGTATAAATCAGTAATTGCCTAGGAATAAAAGTTTTATTTTAAAGAGATGCTAAGCAAGGCTATTCAATAATTTGAGATGCAGAGGAAATAGGGGAACTATGTCCAGTCTTGCTTACGTGTGCTCTTGCTTCCAAAGAGCCTTTTCCCTGATGCAAGGGCCGAAACATGAGAATATTTCATGCGTCAGAAATAATTTATTTTGGTGAACAAAATACTCACTTGGGGTAATGTGCAAGGACATAGTGGTAGAAATTTAGCTTGGTGGTATTTATCAACACGATCAAAGGAATTCAAGTTGGAGTGATGACCTGGTACATTTTTTTCCCTGTAGTGGTATACGTGTGTATATGTTGATATAACTAAATGGTGATTTTGTCAGATGCTATAGAAATAGCTGTAGAGAATGAACATGAAATCACATGTTTTTGTGTTTTTTTGGTTTTGTTCTACTAATTTGTTTAATTAACATCTTTGTTGGTACTATATGATGACTAATGCAGTTTTGAAGGAAAAACTCCACTTCCATCTGTTAATCAGAAGTGTTAAAAATAGAATGCCATCTAATCGCATGAAATACAATTTCTTGTGATTTATGATTTGTTTTACAGATTTCCTGGCTGAAGTGGTGGCTTGAAGCTTAAAAATCAAATTGTCTAATTATGTATTATAGTAATGTGTTGTTATTCCCCCTGCTGCTTTTAAGTTGAAAATTCTGAGATGTTGTTGTGGTTTTGGTCTTTTTTACCAGTAACTTAATTATTACAGTAGTGTGACAATTCAGATCTTTCTTGTTACAGACAGTCTTTTGTAGCTTCTTAGTGTTTCTAGGTGAAAGTTCGATGTTGGGTCTTTGATTTATTCAAGAAAGGTGCTGTAAACAGAGAACAGTCTCTTAGCCTAATGCAGAATAGTGTGGTAGAGTTCATTAATATGCATGAAATATGACACACAATATGATCTAAGCTTGTTTCTGAAGTAAGTGTGGTTTTAAATAAGTATAGTTTAAAGTGTTTACATTTTCATTAGTGTATAGCATAGAGAATTAACATTTTTCCACTTTGCCTAGTCTTTATAAAAGAGTAAGTATCCCTTGAAGATTGTGCATTTGGCTGGGATAATTTTTAGAGTACTAAAGTTACGGTAGATACATAGCAGTAAACTTATTTTTAACTGTTTAATCCATATCCTAAGAGAAATAATTCTTCTTTGGCAATGACTTTCACCCCGCCAAAATGCTTGCTGTGATAAAGGCGCAAGGCTATTCCAATATTAGGGGTCTGAAAGTACCTGGGATTTTAGAGCAACAGAAATCAAATGAGGAAACTCAGTTAATGGCAGAGAAAATTACATTGGAGAAGATGAAATTTAGTAGAGTGGAAAGGGGGGGCTGCAGAACAGTGCTGTAAAGTGCTGGGTACGTGTTTTTGCCATAATGCAGAGCACAGGCTGAGTTCCCAACAGTTTTGCAAGGGGACTGTGTCGGTGCCTTGGTGCAGCACTGAGTAAGACATTAACCATCCCCAGCAGCACCCTGCTTGCTGCTAGTGGGCACTCTCAACATTCCTGTTGGCCTAAGGTATTTCTCAGATCGTGAACATTCACAAAATATATGAGGCTTTTATATGCTGTAGTGTAAGATTGAGGATAATCAAATATGTAGTAATTAATATTTTGTATCAAATATATAGTAATTATTGTTTTATATAAAGCCTGTGCAATAACAGAACTTCAATTTTTTAAATCTAGATATAAAAATTATTACAGGAAAATGTAAAAATGTTTTTGAAGTATACAAATGTCTGGGTATAAATTTTCTTTCATTCTTGGACAATATCAAAGGAGATGTCCTCAATAGTCCTTATTTTTACACAGGTTTTTAAAAGTTGTCTGAAGTTTTCAAGTGAGCAATAGTCTTTATTGGCAGTTGGTAATCCTACTGATATGAATGGCAATTATGTTTAATAATTGGTTTCAGGAGTATCTTCATTTGCACAGGATTATTGTTAAAAGCTGAAAGAGATAACTTTGATATTTTTTATTATTATCATCAAAAGTGTTATGCAATTCTTTTTTGTGACAGGAATTTTTCAGTATTCTAAGTTTAATCCAGGTATGGTTTAGAGAAGAACCTTATTCGTCTTCCTGGTTTCTGATGTTATTTGGGAAATAAATTTTCTTGCATTTGAAGTTCTAGATTTGATACCTACTGTCAGATTTTCTTTTGAATTTTAGAATGTAATTGATGCACAAGCACATCTAAATATCACCTTAAACATCCTTCCCTTGGTCTGCAAAATTATTTTAAAAAGATTATAAATAACTCAGTTGGGATGGAGTTATGTCTTTCTACAGCTTCCTGAGAAGGAAAAGTGGAGAGGGAGGTGCCGGTTTCCTGGTATCCAGTAATAGGCTGTGGAAATGGTTCAAAGCTGTGTCAGGAGTTTAGGCTGGACACTAGGAACCATTTCTTTACTGAGAGGGTGGTCACACATTGGAGCAGCCTACCTAGAGAAGTGGTCAATGTGCCAAGCCTGACAGTGTTTAAGAGGAATTTGGGCAATGCCCTTCAAACCATGCTTTGACTGTTGATTCAGCTGTGAAGTGGTCAAGCAGTTGGACTAGGTGATTATTGTAGGACCCTTCCAACTGAAAGAATCTATACCATTCTAAAGAAGGAAGTTTTGGTTTTCCAACCTTTCCTTCTTTGCCTTACAATGGAAAAGCAGGTCCTTTTATTTAATAATGATGGTGTTTCATATTTTCATGGTTTAAAAACAAAAGTGTGTATAGTAAAAGACATAATAAATGACATCAACTTTTTTATTAGGGTAGAAATCAAAGAGGGTAGGATTTCAGTGTAGGTACTGAACATCAGCTTTGCTGTACAACTCATTATCTCTTCATTATCTGGTAATATTGTATGTTAAACTGATTTAAACACCTTAGGCATCTTAATCCTTTGGCCAGTGAATTTTATTGCTGGCTGTATTAGAGACTATTTGAATATAGTTTGAAATTTGAGAATTGAGACTCTTGACAGCATGACAGAGTTATTTTCCTGATTTCCTAGGTGATATACCTGTGCAGCTAGGAAAACAAATGGCTGTGGTTGTCATTTGTCTCCAAAACAGGCATGTGGAATGAATAGTGCAGTGACCCATGAATGGTCAACAAAACTGGCTTGATGCATTGCAGCTAAAAGGTCTCTTTGGTTAGTCATTGCATTTTTAAGTCGGTGTTTTGATAGCAGAGAAAAATGAACTGGGGGAATTAAAAAGGAAAATAAACATTTAATAACAGGAAACAATGAGCCGTTATGGACTGGAGCAAAGAATGTGTTTTCATTGTTTTGGTTTGTCACAATATAGCCAGTCAAACATTAAAACTGGCAAAGATATTTCAGTTTGCATATGCTTCTTTTGACTGATGTTCACTGTTTTAAGGATGGAAGAAGCTGGGTTTTATGAACTGCAGGTTTATCTACTTAAATTTCTTGCTCCAAGTGCCATTTCCTTAATCTTTTAGTGAGATGGGAGCTTTGATCTTTCGATCTTTTCAAAATTACTTCCCTGATGACTAGGTTATGTTTGAAACAGCTATGGTAAGTAGGTACAGTCTGCACCTCCATCCAGGAGCTGTGACAGCAATAAGCGTCTGCTAAAACTCTCATTGAAGGCTCTCACAATTGGTTCTTGTTTCTTCACTCTTCAGGTGCACTGCGTTGCATTCAGCATCTTGCACTATTACTGAGCCAATGACTAGCTGTTCTGATACTTCTGAATCAATGCCCTTTCCAATGCTTTTGTATTAAAATTTACCATTTTGCTATAGCTTGAAGTGCAGTGATAGCCATAGATACCTATCTGCTGTGAATACTACTTTAGTAGCTGTGTTAGCAGGTTTTTTTTTGAAAGTGTGATAGCTTGCCTCACTTACTGAAATGAAAACTCTGCAAAATTTCAATGACTTTGTATTCTCAACAATTGAAAGACATTCAGATTTAGTATTTGGTAGCAGAAATGTACCCATTAGTCTCTAGAGAAGTGCAGGTGTAGTTTATGTTGGGTTTGTATTTCATTAGAGCAACCTCTCTTGCAAAGCAGTCCTGACAGATTTCTGAGGTGAAAGCATTCCTCTTTGAAATGATAGCTGCTTTCTTCAAATATGAAGTGCTAATATGCTAAAATGTGAAGAAATATTAAAATCCTATTTAGTGCTGCTGCTGTTTGTGTGCTCCTTGCAAATAGGGATCAGGAGGTGTGTGTTAGTAATTAGAATGGAAAAAACTTTGCAAATCTTACTTTGTTTCCTGGCAAAGCAATTTTAAAATAACAGGGTGGTTGTTACAATTTCCTCATGACACTGTGAGTAATGTGTTGCCTCCAGTAACCCAAGCCTTGTCTGTGTTTGGGAAGGTCTTTGAAAAGTGGAGGCTAAAGGAAAACGTGTGACCTAAATTTTTCATCGCAATTCTACTGTTCAGACAACTAGAGTGTGACAACTGTGTGCACTGAAAAAATGTGAAAATGGGGTGAAATGTGCATGTGAGACAGGAGGGAGAATGTTTGGGATCCTAGTCCTTTAGACTTCAGGTGTTCTTATCCATATGTGTACAAATGTGGATGCAAATATTTTATGTGTGTATAGATGTACATACGTGCACAGACACACACATACATTTATAAACAAATTAATACATAGGTGTTTCTAACGCGTAATTATGATAGGCAATAAGATTTTCTTTTCTTTTCTTTTTTTAAATTTTTTTTTTATTTCCCAATTTGTCCTTGGAAGATTTTAATGTAGAATGCTGCATCCAAGATTTCATTACTTAATTCAGTGTTCTTGCTTCAGCTCCTGGCTGTAAATTTGAGTAGAGTTTTGTGGACTGTATGAATATCTTGCTTTTATAGGCTGTGATGGATCTATCTTACTAGATATCCATCTATATTAACATATTGGCATACAGTAATTAATCATGTTTGATAATAGGAGTAGTGTTCCATTCTTTATAAATTTTATCTCACTAAACATGGGAGAAACCTGAAGGAATTACATAACTTGAGCCATCTTATTTTCTGTGAACTGCTATCTCATCAGTGACTCTCAGGGCCAAATAAACTTATTCCTGTTTGTCAAACATACATTCTTAATAATGTTTGATAAGACATTTTAAGAAAGTCATGTCTCCCAGGGATCCAGTTTCCCCTTCTTCAGCTTTAGTAAAGGGATATATTAAATAAAGTTAGATTTGGCAATCATTTACATCAGGTCATATTGATAACACACACAATGATTTTTCATCTTTGAAGTGTTACAGCCTGTTTTATTAATCTGACTTTTTTCATTTAGTTCTTGTTTTTGACATGAAAAGAGGATCAGTTCAAATTAAGTTCATACATCTCTGCTTCTTGTGAGGATTATTGACTAATGAGAAGCATAGAACCATGAAACCAACATTTAAACAGAAGATGGAGAATGTCATAATACACTGAAAGCTGGGAATTATGTCACAATGTAGGGATTATGTCACAATGAACTCATTTGGTCAGGCTTGGAGGGACACTGAGAGTGAAGAGGGATCAGGAACTAAAGTGCTAGCAGGGAGATCTGGAAATCCTGCTTTATGTCTTCTGAAGTACATCCTTGACTACCAACCGGGAAGATAAAAATGCTCTCTTACCTTAGAAAATAAAAATAAATAAATTAAAAAACAATTTGTGCTAAAATAACAGAGTTTCTAAAAAAGAAGGAAGTGTATTTTTGTTTGTGACAATAAAATATAGTGCAAAGGAGAGCTTAGGTAATTTTTAATGAAGGTTAGGTTTTGCTGGTTTTTGTGCCTGAAAATTTAAGCATGTATATTCATTTAACAGTCCCTTTTTATCTGTTGTTGGTTTTTTTTTTTCCCATTCAGTGGTTCTATGGTAGAAGTAAAGTGTGATTCTGTAGTAATTTGAATGTATGCAGTATTGAGTATGAGAGGAAATCCTTAATATATTGATAAATCCTCAATATAATGATAATAATGTTTGCAGAGCAGAGGTGGAAGGGTGTATTCAGAGAAGAAGGCTTATATCCTACACCTGAAGAATACAGAAAAAAAAAGAAAATTTTGACTTCAGTAAGAAAGCGAACTGAGACAAAGCCTGCATGGAAGAAAACTCTACAGTCATGTTAGTAATAGTTGCTTTGTTGGATGTAAACACAAGGAGATTCAATTAAAATCATTGAACAATAGAAAATACCTTTAAATCACGGATTAAGGTGGGGGTTGGCACATACTGGTCTGCTATAGTTTTTCTTCCAAAATTTTATTAAGTAAAAAGTTTGTAGAATTTGATACTGTTCACTGAATGTCTGCAAAGACCCTTGGTGTTTGGCCCGTGCAGTTAAATTCTAGCAAAAGAGAATGCAAAGTCTCAAAGTGAAAAATGTTGTTCAGTCTTTACAGTTGGCTCTGCTGTCAATTTGATCTGCAGTATATTAGAATGATAAATATGTTGATGAGCTCATGTTGATTCTTGGTTTGTGTTCTGTAGCTGCTTGCTAGGGGATGCATTTTATCAGACTTTTAAAAAAAGAGGATAAGATTCCAAGGGCATGGCCAGTGTCATCAATATTTAGGGTAGCACTTAACTTCGTATTTCAGGAGCATTTGCATTCGTTACTGAAAGCTAGTTGCTATTCTTTGCTACTTTTTAATAGGTTAATAATTTGTGCTTAATTATGTAGATCAGTATTGGCTAAGCATACAGCAGTGTTGTAATTGAGTTACTGTAAATTTTGGTGTGAGATTTTTTCAACAGAAATTAATCCTTAATTCTGAAATAACACCCATCTTTGTGTTCTGCTTTTCATTTGCAAGACCTGCAGCTGTAAGTTCTCCCTGTAGAGATGGGTGAATTTTTCCTATATATGATGAATGCATTTTCATGAGAAAGATGTGTAACATGTTGTTAAACAGTGTATTGTGAAACAAAGCCCAAAATTTCGCTTATTGATCAGAAATGTGAATTGTTCTCTAATGTGAAAGCCATGGAGAGGAAGAGCATAGCCATGCAAATTGAAGTGTTAAAGTGAAGATTTTGAAGATTTCTGGGGGCATTAATGATGTTACTTTGATTTTTTTTTTCCTTTTCCCTCATAAGGGGAAGCTGTACTGAGTTACTATATCAGAAAATACATATTAGGGAAACTATACTGAATTATTACAGGAAATTGATGAATAGTTTCACTGCGGTGTTTTCTGTTGGGGAAAAACAAAGCAAAACAAAACAAAACTAACATTTACTTATATCTGCCCAAGATTTGAGGATGTGCTTAAAGCACGTGACAGTATTGGCTGAATTAATTCCAGAAGATGGCAGTTGGCAAGCCTTAAGTCTGCTGCGATCGTGGACAGGCAAATGATTTCTTCATTCAGTTAATTGCTTTGGAACAAACAAGATGCAGGATAAACAAGTGAGCTCAGTTTCTTTTTCTACCCGAAATGATGGCTGCCTGTACTTTTGACAGAGAATGGCTGTGTTTTGGGGATTTCTTCTGAGGTTTTTGAGGTTTGAAAAACTCTTTTCTAATGTGTTGTTAATAGCTGTGTAATGCAGGGCTGGATTTCAGCATTGATTCCTAATAGAAAGTAATGTCAAAACTTAAACCAACATAACAGCATTTGACTTAGAATTCAGTGCACATTGCCAGTAAAGCAACTGTAAAGTATTTGTCAAGAGAACATTTCTAGAACTATAACTTCCTATCTGTCACATACGCTTTCTCTTTTTGCTCATGTACTGTGCTGATGTTGGATGTTGTCCTGAATTTGGCAAAGCTGGTTCTGAACCAGGAGTGTAGGACAGATCTGGTTTCACGGTCACTGCATATCTTGGAAAAACCCAAGCCTTGGAGCTTATAAACTCCTTAATAAGAGTAACGTGAAAAAATAGTTCTGTGTATTTCTAGCTGTTGTTGCAAATTGGCATGTGACTACTTTGACCCTGAAAAAGCTATGAACTGGTAGCCATGATAATGATTTGCACTGCATTTTAAACTGAGTTTGACACGAGTTGCTAAAAAGGCTCTCCTTCACTCCTGTGATATTTATTAGAGTGAAAATCCTAATAAATGGAAGCATTTTCAGGATTTACCTAGATAAATATCTTGCTTTTTGTAGAGATTGGAGTTCTATTGAGTCAAGGCTATTTGTGCTAAAAAGAATTACACTGCTTCCTTCATTATTAGTGTGGCAATCTCTGAGTCAGGAAAGGATTTCCTAGAATGTGCAGGGAATACTGGACAAAGTGAGCGTTGTCAGACTGGCAAGTTAAGCGTGCTAGAGGATGGAGGTGCACCTATAAACAGGAAACCAATCTGCAAAAAATACATTCAGATCTTGAGGGGAGAGGATCTTAGAGGAGAAATCAAGTTGCGGGATACTGAAGAAAAGTGATGCATTTGAAATGGCAGTTAAATAAAAAGAAAGGTCAAAGGAGAGAAGGCCTGTTGGGGAGGAGTGTTTTGTTTGAAGACTGTAAATTAAGTGAGGCTCCAGAAATTAGGAACTAGTGATGGCCTGAAATGTAGGTTGTGTTGGTTATAGTTGCTTCTGGATTTGTTTTATTCTGCTGCCTAGGGAAGAAATAATACATTTTAACAGTTTTGTAGGGTGAAATATTTGCATTTATCACAGTCCTTGGGAATTCTTGGGCCGATTAGTATAAAGTATTGGCAGGGGAAGGGAAAGGAAAAGGGCAGGGAGAAGCCTCAATGTCCATTTGTACAAAGCCACAGTCTTAGGTTTAATTACACAGTTGGTTTTTTACTTTTGAAAGGCAATTTATTAGATTTGTTTATTATTTAAGTTTACCATTAATCTCTCTGAAGATTTATCTGAATTGCAAAACATCTGTGTACCTTTGTAAGATTTAGAATGAGATCCTGTGCACACATTTGCTTTTCATTTTCTGGAGAGTCCATAGCTCACAGTCCTGATGCTGTCCTTAACAACTCTCTGTTAAACATGGTGCCTGTTGTGCAGTATCTGTAGCTTTTTACATAAGAGATTTTGAAGTTAAATATGTAGCATATGTGGCATTGGGGTGTAACTGTGTTAGGCAAACTATCTGAGTTAGGTGTGGACCTGTATGTAGCAATATAAAGAATATTATTTAAATAGCGAATTTCAAGAAAACTGGACACTGAGTTGTTTTTTATTTCAGTTCACAGGAAAGTAAAAAATAGGTCATGTAGGAAGAAGAGAGGCTAATAAGATAAATGTTTAATATTTGAAATTCAGGAGAACCACTAAGTGGCATGGAGTTTTATTTTTAATTTCAAACTCATTAATTTTTACAAAATAGCCTTGAATAAAATGATGCTAAAGGGACTGCCTTATACGTTCTGAGCTGATATACTCAAATGAAGGCTTTTTCTCCATCTCACAGCCTATTTTGGGGCTGTTGTTGAAAGAACATTGATAGTAAGGATGATGATTCCACTTTTTGTAACGCTAATGCATAGCAGAAACAGTTCACTCTGAAATTCCTCTTGAAAAGAAAGTGAGATTCCTACAGCCAAGCAAAGGACTCCCAGCTCTAGAGTTCTTAAAAGCATGACTTCTTTACACAGTATCAGAATTAGAGAGGCATGTCAAGTGAAGAGTGAAGCAAACCACCTCTTCTATGTTGTTGTTCATATAAAAAGGTGTTATAAATCCTGAACACTGTATATAGAGATATAAAAATTTCTTATTGCCACATTGTAAATTCACCACCACAAAAAAAAAAAAAAAAGGATCTATTTCTATGATACATTTTAATCATTTTTATTGCTAGATTCAGGAGACCTCTGTATCCATTCAATTAAGATGAAGACCCAGAGAGAGGAAGAACAGCAAAAATTAAAAACGAAGCTTGGAAATTTGTAATGTCCCTTCTCCTCAGTTATAAGCAATGGCAATTAAAGTGTCAGACAGTCTTGATAAACTGCTATGTCTGTGTTCATAGTCAGACTACTTTATGAAAATTTGAATTATTTTGGACCAAACAGGAAGAAATGGAACAACCAACCGTATGAAAACTGGTATGTGTGAATGATGATTTTATGACACCTTTCGTCAGAGGTTTGCTTTAGAATGCCTTATTGATAATTGTGTGGAAAGGAAAACTGCCTAGATATGCACAGTCTCCACTAAATTTAGATTTTTTCTTAACTTTTTTTTTTTTTTTCTTTTTTTTTTAATTCAGGCATATGAATCATCATCATCATCATCCTTATTTCGTGAATTTGTTAAATTTTGGAACAAACTATTTTTCTTCGGGCTATTTTCTACTTTTTCTAGAAAATTCACTTATTTTTCTGCTTGGTTTTTTTTTTTTTCTTTTTTTTTTTTTCTTCTCCTTATTATTTGAGGACTCTCTAAATTTAGGTAACCCACTGCTCCTCTGTAGAAAGATTCATCAGCAAGGCTTCCTCCTGTAAGTGTGGGTCTTTATATCTGTAGAGCTACTGGTGCATGTCATGAGTTCAGATATCTGATCCTGTAATACAGAATAAAATAAAGTCCATACCCCCTTCTTTTTCCATTTTATTGAATAATGTTAAAAAACCTCATAAATATCTATAGGCTCACAGCTCAGAACTGTTAAGTATAATGAACAACATTATTCTCTTTTCAAACACAGTTAGACTTAACCATCTTAAAACAGCAGAGTGAACTGCATCTGGTTTTTAATCCTGTCTGTAGATCTGTTACACCCCTGTTACGGAATCCTCTACACAAAATCTGCCTGAAAAGGTCTCAAATGTTGTGCTATATAATTTCTCAGTGGTGTGGCCTGGAGGTGGAATTCAGCACGCCTAATGTTGGGAATCTAAATTCCCCATCTTTTTAATAATTTGAGGTACGGGCCTAGATGATTAAAAATAGCTGAGAGGGATACTTTCATTTGGACACAGTAAACTCTCTTTTGAGTGTTTTCAGCATAATCCTGCTACATGTGTGACTGAAATGGGCAGTTGTGCTCTCCACTTCATTGGACTGCATTTGTTTTCCCATAAACTCTACTAGCGTGAACTAAGCAATGTGCAAAGTGAGAATTGTATTTGTGGCCTAAATGTAGAATTGGCACTGATCTAACTAAGTTGTTTGCTAAAGCCGATTTGCCCAAATCCATGTGGCAATCTCCTATGACCATGCTTCAATCAGTCAAAGAGTGCCCAATACTCACTTGGCTTGGTTTGGCTTCCAAACTCGTTTTCCCACACTTAACAAAATGTACTGGAGGCTGTCTCTGATGTAAATAAGTTAATTTGCAAATCAGTTTAGCTAAACTGAAGTTTCTCTGTGATTTCTGTAGAGGTCACTTGTGATATTAAGATGTCCTGACCCTTGCAAGATACTCTAGGAAACCTTAGTTGCATGCCTTAAACTATCAGTTCTGGTCCTGACTGCCTGAGATGTCTGAAGTACACCTGCTTTCAGTATGACATGATTTTCTTGAAATTAAGGTATTTGAGTGAAATCAAATTGAACTGACTCTTACCTGCTGCTTCTGAGACACTCATTGCTTGTGTTTAGTACTTTCCTTTTTCTGGTCCTTGCCGCAGCCTCTTCCAGCTGTAGATTCCATATATGTGCAGGCTGTTTTTGCCATATGTCTGCACATATTTGGCTTGTGTGTGTTTTGGATTGCACAGCATGAGCCCTGGTAGGGAGAGTAATGAGTTCCTAATGCAATTCACTGTCAAGTTTGTGACCTCATCAAAGTCTAGCATATTTTAGAGAGCTTGGATGTTCTTTTCTCATCAAGTCAGTAAAATCATCTTTATTCCATTCTAGCCTGTCTTCATAATGTGGAAGAACTGTGACAGCTGCCAGCATACTTTATTGCAATTTATAACATCCCAGAGCCACCAAGTGATGTGTCTTCACTCTTCACATTCATGCTGAATTCCCTCCTTGTTTGCTGTGCCCCTCAAATGCACAACAGAGCCATCGAATCCTCTTGGGATGTGCTGTGGCTGCATGAACCCTGCTGAGGCAAACCTCTAAATCTCTTCCTTCAATGTTGGTGATTTCCATTCCCCTCCGCACCCCCCACTTTCTGCATTTCCAAGCCAGGGAGCAGAGGCTGGGATGGCTGCTTTACATGAGAGGATTTTACACGAGGCTGGGATTTGTTCAGAACCAGCAGAGAAATTCTTGCAGTACGTAGCAGGCTTGTGTTTTTGTGGTGGATTGCACACAGGAGGGTCACAGGTCTGTTTGTGCTCTGCCGTGTGGGGCAGTGAGAGCAGTGGTGACAGAGCTGCCATGGACAGCTGCTGGGGTAGACCTGCGGAGGTCCACGCAGGTGCAGCCTTGGTTTTGTTTTTCAGGCCTTTTTTGGTGACAGAGCAAGAGACAGACCAAAACACCAGCAACCATAAAAGCTGTTTTTCTACACGAAAGAATGGCAATCAAAGTCAAATTGGGCGACAGCACGTTTTAACTCTAAAAGCTATGTAAATAGTCCCTGTTCAAAGGGAAAGTGAAGCAGGGGCTCAGCAGGAAGCCTGAGAGGAGGCTGCAGTAGGCACACACCTGCTCAGCAGTGCTGAAGTGATGTTCAAGTGGAAGGCACAATGTGCTTATGCAGCATCGTGGTAGCTTTATTTAGTTTCTTTTTATTTTATGAAGCTGGAACAATTCCCTAACTGTAAATTCTAGATCTGCTGCTTTAATTTTTGGTAAAAGGAACTGTTGGAACTGCTTTGCCTATTGCCCTCTTCTTCATTAAATGTCTCCTTTGCACTGCTGTGTACCCCTGTTCATTTTGAGGAAATGAATGTGGCCCTGTCTGTTGAGTGGGATAGTAGATTATACAATTGCAGCTTTTGTATAATTTCCTCTGTCTGTCTCCCTGGGGAACAGAAACACCGAGATCTTCAGGAGATCTTTTGGTTGCTGTAGGTAATGGATGCATCCTTTCTTGTGGATCTGTTACATATTGTGTATTCTCACAATATATAGCCCTTAAATGTACAAGTTACAGTAAAAGGCACCTGTTAAAATTGTGCAGTTAGCACCCTGAATTAGGGAATATTAAATTCCATGTTCAGCGACAACACTATCCTATGTGTATGTTTAAGACACAAGATTTTAGTGCTGAATGATTCTATTCACTTAGACTATGAGGGCTATTGCTGCCTCCACAGTTTGTTCACCAAATTCCATTGCATGGTATAGACATATTGGTAGGTAGTTACTAGTTTTTCATGTCCTTACATTTCTTTGAAAACTTTGCCATGGATTCAGTATCTCATGTAACCAAAAGCAAGGATTCCAGTGTGGCCTGGGATTTGCTTTCATTTGGGAATACTGTGTATTATTTTCTGCTAAAAGGATTTCCCTTTCATTAGATTATGTCTATTCTACCTCTGTGGGAAGTGAAAATGTTCTTGTAACTTTCAAAGTCATTGAGTAGATGAAAGGAACAGTTTCAGTGATTAAGTGAAGAATAACAAGGTGGTGCTGAAAAGATGTTCTTGGTTTTCTCCTTACATATTAAGCTGCCTTCTCAACGTTGCTGTGGGCATCAGAATGATTTGTATCCATCCAAGCTGACTTTTTAATGAGGTTTACTAATGTGTACACTGGTCTGTATGGATAGTTTACTGCATAGTGTTCAGCAGTGTCAGAGTAGAGTAAAAATGCAGACTTTCTGTCAAAGACCAAGAAGTGGCCTCCAAATACTGCCAGAATAAATAAAACTATCATGGAAAAACTGCTTCTGAAGAACAGCTCCCTGTTGCAGCTTTGTTTTTCCAGAAGCTGGAAGGCAACATGTATTTCCTTAACTGCAGTTAATGACTTCACCCATTTCAGAGAAAACTCTCCTAGTTCGCTAGAAAGAGATTGCTTGTCTATGTCATTGTAAACGTCATAAATATGAAAAATATTCCTTGATTTAAATTTCAAAACAACAGTTCTTGCTAGTGGGACCTTAAGTTGTTCATGCAATGTGTAGCTGCTCAGCATCACTCCAACATCTTTTGTTTCCTATTTGTATTACGGTTTCTAGGAAATGAGTTGTGAGAACCAGGTTTGCTGCTTTACTGGCTGGTGGATGCTTATGTGCTACATTAACCTCATACTGATGTATTTCTTTAATTAAGTTTCTTCCCAAGTAAAGTAAGAATTATTACATTTTTGAATGTTTATGCTCACTGTAAGATCTGACTTAGAGAAATTTCTTTTTCATGATTTTGACCTGAGGACATACAAACTTCCAAGGTTTGGCTGTTGCAGAGCTTATGTTTAATTCTGGATCTAAAGTAATACTTTTTTTAGTCAGGAGTCAGGCAAGGTAAATATTAATGTCAAGAGGCGTGAACTATCTCATTTGCTTCAGTGCATGCTGGAGCCCTGATTTGACCAAATAAGCATCAACATGATTAACCCTTTAACTGATCATCATATTAAAAGAAAAAAAAATCCTTATTTTTCTGGTTATGTAATCTTATAAAAAAATGTAAGTCCATTAACTTCAAAGGATTGTAGCTTAAGGACTAAGATTAAAAGTATATATTCAGATATACCGATATCATAAAAGATAATGCTTTCATTAGTTAAATTGTGAAATTCTAGTATTATGAAGACAACACTACAGAACCTATGTGATTTTTGTGTTGTGGTTTACAAGATTCTGTTGTTTTTCTGTAAAATAGAGTTGTCTTAGTAGGCATAAAAACTGTGTCTTGAAGTTGAACTGCTGTATAAATATTTCCTGATGACTTCCTTTCAGCAATAGCTGACAGACAAAAAAATAATAAACAGGAGAAGAATAAAAAATACCTGTTTATATTACCCTGGGCTGTAAACACACCACAGTATGTCTCACCCTCTGCCCCTTGAGCTTTGCCAGTGCATTAGTGCCCTCCTCCTTCTGGTGAACCCCTTCTGAGGAGCTCTTCGGGGCCAACACAGGAGAGTTCCACCTCGTGAGGATTTGGTGGCTCTCATACAGGAATAGTTTAGTGATGCTGCTTTTCTTCCCCAGGGCATTTGTGTCAGTAGGTGGGCCAGGCTCATTCCATCTTCTGCATAAATTATTTGATCATTGCCTAAATTCCTATTGAGTGTTATCTTTTCATTGATTATCTTGGTCAAATTCTCAAGTGTGCCTGAACTGCTCTGAATTGATGACTGATTGCAATATGTTTAGGGAAAGATGGAAACCAGGGAAGAATGTAATGACTGAATGTGTTCAAGTCTTTTAGGAATACAAATACACCTTTTCTTCCTACCTCTATTCTTTTAAGCATGTCTGTTTTTATTATGGAGCCAAGATGGAAAGATCTGGACTAGTGGATGCTGTCCAGATCACGAAAGTAGTGAGAAATTTAGAAATTATGGCTTATTGGAAAGAGTACAACCTAAGGTTGTTTGTCTTTGGGAACAGTATAATGTAGAAAGACACAGGGGACTTCAAATGGCCTGCTACAAAGAAAGGGTAAGCTTTTCCAGTGCCCATACCAAGGAGAGCAAAATGCAGTAGGATTAAACTGAAGGTGGAAGGATTTAGCATAAATTTAGTTTAATTTTAGTTCAGTGCTTTACTTTGCCCAGAACAGATTCAGATGATACTGAACTGAAGCCATAAGCATGTAACACCAGCACTTTACTCCTGTCTCCTTGCATCTTTCCAAGTTCTTTGGAGTTGCCAACACGCTTTAGGATTTAAAGTTCAAGTTGCAATTAAGTAGCTGGACAGTTATAGAATGACAAATAATTGTCTTGGATGAGAAAATCCATACTTCATTCCCATCTATGCTGGCTTTATGTTTTGTTCTCAATTGCAGTAGTACTTTGTTGGAGTTTTAAAAAGGGTAAAAATTGTTAATAATTAGGAGATTATAAGTTCCGAGTCACATAAATTTGAGAAATATGCATTTTCCAGTGGATTGTAGAATAAGAGAGGGGTCTCTAATTATAGGTTTGGGTTTTGTGTTGTCTTGATTATTTTTTTTAATACATTCTTACTCCATGCTGTTGATGTGTATAGCTGCTAAAAGCACGAAGTGACAAAAGTAGTTCCCCATGACTCCTGTGAGATAAGTGCTGTGAGCTAAGAGAATTATGGAGTCAGGCAATGGAGAATGAAGTTATTTGTATTCATATTTAAATAACTGTGTAAAAATAGTGATGTTGAAGGGAGCAGTAGTTCACCAGGAAGACCTGGCTGGGAGGTTGGAACACTTTTGCTCTGCAGTCTCTACGTGCAGTCATGATTCCTGCTCCAGCATTTCTAGTCACAAAGCAAACTTTAGGCTTTTTTATGAGTCTGAAAGGTGACTAAGGAGGTGCAGCATCCTACTGTTTTGGCCACATCAAATTCAGAGTCATCACTTACGATTTCTGTCACACAAAGAAAGATTTACAAGCCTGTTTGACATAAGAGAAGATGCCAGCCAATTTGTACCTCTGCATGTGGACTCCATATGAAAGACTTGCACCAGTTTATAAATAATCCAGTGAGGGATCTAAATAAGTGCAGGGAAAATAGAAACATTTATAGTCTGTGCCTGTGCCAAAAATACTTCATCTTTATTGAGAGATCTATCTTCTCATGGAAAATGGTAGCAAGATTTTTACCTGCAATAAGATCTGAAAATAGGTTCTGAAAAACTTGAAAATAATAACAGAAGCCTTCTGAAATACCCTCAAAAATCTTGAAATCAACCAGAGTATATCTCCTGTATATTTTATATTTGTTCAACTGTTTCTTCTTCCAAATTTGTCATGCCTTCTGATGTTGTACCTTTTGTTGTTACTGCTTATGCAGGAAAATGACTTTTTAATGCTCTTAAATGCTTTTGAATCAGGGCTGTAATGTTTTCCAGTAGTGAGTGTCTTTTATATGTGGAAGTACATTCAAATGCATAAAAGGCAGCTGAAATGCTGAGTAATATTTATTACTTGGCCAGTAATAAATTTGTCTAAACTGCAGCTTAGAGGAGATAGAATGTATCCATAAATTTTGTGTTGTTATTGTTAGATAATTTAGATCTGTGGAAAAAGGAATAATGGGAGGGGGCAGCATTTTAAATTTTGAATCAGCTACTGATTCTAAAATGTCATATTCAGTAGAAATTTCACTAAAAGTAAAAGAAAAAATGATAAGGTCGCTTTTAATATTTTGATGTTGAGCGGAAAAAGAAAAAAAACCAAAAAACTAAACAGTGAAGAAAAATGTCCATTATGGGCTGATCTCTTTGAGCGTTTGGTTTTTCTGTGTGTTCCTCAAACTGAGAAGTGCATTATTTTTGTTGTTGAGGTGACTGTCTCTGGTTAAGGATTTGAGGCTTTCTGGGGAATAAACCAGGCAGAATTTATAACTCTGGGGGGCTTTTACAGTAGCGGCATTAAAAAGCAAACAACGCTTGGATGTCAACCACCCAAGGCAAAACCAACAAATTGCTCAGGTCAGAGAAGAAGGTGGTGTGGGCTCAGGCTGCCTGAAATGTGTGCAGGGATGTCTGAGCCATGCACACTTCACACAACTTCTGCATGGCTGTCAGGAGAAGGCTCATTAATTTCAGAATAATAGTTGTCCTGGGAAAGGAAAAGTGGAAATCTGGGCTAAGAATTTCAACAGAAGTAAGAGATGTGCAAAGCATTTAAAAAAGAACCCAAAGCCTGGTGCACTTGGTGGTCTTGATGAGTTCATTAAATCTCAGGCTCAAGTAGAGGCAAATTTTAGAACAATATAGATGAGATTTCTTATATAAACATGAATATATTTAATTAAAAGCCTGTTTAGATAGATGTAGTGAGACTTCATGAACATCTGTTGACTTTTTCTCAGAGTTCATTATGCAGAAATATGTTTCTTCTGCTCATTTTGAAGTTTGGACATTAAACTTAATTGATTCATAAGAAGGCGACATGGATAATAGACTGTGCTATTAATGTGCATAACTTACTAAGGTGAGCTTTGTTCTGCTGAATTAATAAGTGAATTTTAACAAAAACAGCCCAATTGCCAACAGGAAGGGAACAGAATTTCTTCGTTTAAATGAGATATATGTTATCAATTTAGAGTCTTCTCAGTGGAGGAGAATGACAGAAGTTTCAATATGAGAAATCACAACAGTTACCATCACTGTTACAGCAGCTATTCTGAATTAATGGAGTATGACTGCATGAAGGCAAGGGAAGAGCTTTTCTTCTTAAAGAAGTAGATATTATCCTTACAGACACCACTGGGAAAACACCCCGCTGCAAACCAAAAATTCTGCTTTAGAAGGCATCTCTGCTATTTGGGATGCCTACTCAAAATTTATTCCTATGTGCTCCTGTAATTAGTGCCATGATGCATGTTCTTTACCCTGAGAATTTTGTGTTAGTGCTGTTGTCCAGGTGTCACTGAGCTGTTGTCCAGGTGTGTAGGCTTGTCCCTGTCCTGTGAATGGCAGCCATCCTGCAGGGGCTGAGTTATCTAGTGCCAGTGGTGTGGGATTCTGCTGTTGAGTCTCACCTGGCTGCTGTGTCGGCAGCTGTGTGAGTCTTTCTCCTCTTCTAGAGAGCTCTGTAGACCTACAGTGAGGAATTTTCCTTTCTTGTTCATGGGAAAACTAGGAGCTCTCTCTTTGCAAATGTTATGAAGTCTTTCACACAAAACTTAGTTTTGACTTGGTTTCATTGGTGAAGCTCATGAGTCTCAATCCCATTTCCAGAGGCTGAATGACTGTTTCACTTTAAAACTCAAAGCAGGAGAAATACTATTTCAAATAAATGGTAATTTTTGACCAAGGCAAAAAAGTTCTGATTGAGCCAGAAATTTTGACCAGAACTGTTCTTTGCAAAAATAGTTACTGGTTACAGGTAAATAAGCTTTTGAAGAGAAAGGGTTTGTGCAACTTGCTGTCAGTTTCATACAAGAGGAATGTACTGCTATGTATGCCCTATGCAAGGAGCCTTTTACAAAAGTATGGCATAAAAGCTGTGTTGTGTGAAGGAATAGCTACTGAGGGAAATCCTAATCCTTAAGTATTTTAATTTCTTTTATTATTGACAGAAATCTTCCCAGTCCTTTTGTTTGCTATACTGAGTGCTGTTTCTCAATCACTGTAGAGTGAGTTGAAATATGAGTTAATATGAGTTCAGTGATCTGTTTGACTGAGTAATGAAGACAGACAGAATCTGAGGTGAACATCAGCAGACACATATGCCCACCATGTTGGCTCATTTTGTTATTAATATTTTTGCTCACAGCACTGTGAAGGTTAACTGTCTCCAGCAGATGTTTTACCAGGAGTGATGCATTCCTGATGCTGCTGAAAGGTTTTCACTGGAGAAGTACAACAGCATGTTTCCTTAGTGCTCACAGTCTTGTAGAAAAATTCCTTTCAGAGGAATTCTGCTAAAGGGAGAAAGAAATGCTAAACTAATGAAAGCACATGTCTTGAATATTTAAGGTTAACAAGGTCTTTGAATGATCAAAGCTGCAACTACTTCAATCAAGAAGTGGGGAAGAAAGAAGCCCTGAAAATATCAAGTGCCCCCTGATAACTACATGACCAGACACTTGGATTTCTCAAATGAGCCCAGAGTCTGAGCAGTGCCGGTATTATTTTGACAGCTATGCAGAAATGGGCAGTGTGATAATTCAGCTTGTGATCCTCTGCCTGGGGGCTTGAAACATGACCTTTATGTCCTGATTTGTTGACTGATTTGGCTGCCTTAGAAAGTAATAATTGGCCAGGTAAATTTGAATATTGAATCCAGTTGGACCTACAGTAGAGAGGGAAGGTGAGCAGTGACCCACATAAGGATGATTTTGAATTGACTCTCCAGAATATACATCATGGGGGGCTTTTTGGAGCAAAATGAACCTCATGGTTGTTTTCTGTGTTAAGGAGACTTCTTCAGAGGAGAAGCAGTATTAGCTGTGGTGTGGAAAGATCATGAAGGCTCGTTGGAAAATGTGTATGTGGTTGGAAGGGCTAAATGTGGCACCTCTGCTCTTCCTTCCAGCCATCCCAGGAGCAACATTACTAACAAGCAGTTCCAGGCCAATTTTTTATGAGTGCTAGGCAGAATCTGCTTCCTAGCATTTCTAGCATGATTATAAACTTGCACTCTTTTTGGAAGAATCTGATCTTGCACCGGTGCAGTACAAGATTGCATTGCCTGTAAACAATAGTTTTTTTACAATAGATTTATATTAATTTTCTTAGTAGAAATGGGTGTTTTGCTCTCTGTATAGTTTCAGGATATATCCAAGGCAGTGATTCTTTTGATCATGAGTTTCTGGCATTTGTAGAGTACCAAGCAGTCTAATGGGCAAGTGGGAAAAGCACTAGAGAGATCTTTCAATCCCAAGGAAACCAGGTTAGTAATGGTAGATGATTATTTGAAGAAGTCTGCCAAGGTATAGGCACTTCTAGCTTATCAGTTAGTGATAGTAAATAGAACTTGAAACAGATGGGTTTTTTAAATCCATCTCTTCTAGATGGAAACTCTGTCATAAAACAATAGAAACTAGAATAAACATTTAATTTTTCTTAATGTCTGTGATATTTGGAACAGATAGAATAAGGTGAGAAGAACAAAAAGAGATGAAAAAATGCATTTCTCTTAAATTCTCTGTATCTATTTGGTCTTTTATCAATAAAGTGTGTTAGTATGAATAACAATTTGCTTAGCCATATTTTTAGTGACTTCAAGACAGGTTGGCTACTGATGTTGGGAATAGAGGCTGGCAGGTGAGTACCCCAGCTCCACAATAACATTTGTTAAATCCATCTTACTTTTTGCTGTGTTGAATAGAGCTAGTAATCTGAATATATTTTCTCTTCAATGAAGAGTGGTAGCTACTATAATTATTAATGCAATGCCAGTCATTTAAACATGTTGTAGGTAGTATGAGTAATAGTCTTTCTTTTAAAACAATTTTTACTCCCACGGTCATAATTTCATTACTTCTTTGTGTCATGTTATTATTAAATGGAGTATACCTAAATGTTTTTCAGAAAAGATACTGCTGACATTTTCAAATTAGTTTTTGGTCTAATTAAGCTTCCACCATAACAGATCAGGTATTTGGGATTTTCCAAATTATCTTTTTTTTTTTTTTTTTTTAATAGCAGATGAAATTCCAGTGGAACAGAAAAAGAAGGGGAAGGACAAGTTGCTGTGACTTGATATATTTGATCAACCATGCCAGAGGCTTCTTGCAGTGTGGTGGAAATGTTAGATGCAAAGTGCCAAGTGTGTCAAGACACAACTGAAAACTAAAACTCTCACATTTGAATGTCAGTTGGGATGTCACAGAGCTTTATGAGGCAAAGTGAGAACATCGGATGTGTTGAAGCTGATGGGGTTATTTGAATGGGTAAAAGTCTTAGAGAAGCCCATTTTGTGAGTTAATATTATTAATCACTGTCTTCAAGCCTAGAGCCTGTTAGGTTTCCATTAGCAGACAAATAGTGAGATTAGGTCCAAACCCAAGGAGTACTGAATGCCCTCGGCTGATACAGAGGCAAATGGTCTGGTCTTCCTGATGTTCCTGATGTCACAGGATGATGGAATGGGTTGTGTTGGAAGGGATCTGAAAGATAGTCTAGTACCAATGCTCCTGCCATGGACAGGGACAATTTTTACTAGACCAGGTTGCTCAGAGCTCCATCTAGCTGAAACACTTGCAGGGACGGGGCATTCACAACTTCTCTGAGCAACTTGTTCTGGGCCCTCACCACTCTCACACTCAAGAATTTTATCTGCTTTCCAGCCTAAACCTCTCTTTCTGTTTAAAGCTGTTGCACCTTGTCCTGTCACTCCTTGCTCTTGTAAATCATCTCACTCCATCTGTCATGTGGGCTCCCTTCAGGTACTGGAAGGCTGCACTTAGTTCAGCTGGAAGTCCTTGCTTTCCAGACTGAACAAACCCAATTCTCTTAGCCTTTACTAATAGGAGAGGTGCTCCATCCCAAGTGCATCATCTAGAACTTGGTCTTGTTGAACTGCACGAGATTCTCCTTGGCTGATTTTTAAAATTATTTTCAGACCTGTTAAACATGTCAAAGGAGTACTACCCCCAATGAAATTGCAGGAGGGATCGCATTATTATTCACATGTTTTATTTGCTTGTGTTCTGAATGCAGCATGAGTTTCTGATCTATGATAGTTGAGGGGTTTTTTGGTCTGGATGAGATGTAAATATTGGGAATAGATTGGAATTTTTCAGCACTGAGATGTTTGAGAATGAAATATTTGAGAAGAGAAATTGTGGATCTGTTGCATCCACGCTTCTGTAGTTAAGGGAAATATCACCTGGTGGTCTTCATCCTACATGCAACAAAAAAAAGTGCTGTCACATGTGACTTCTTTCATTCCAAAGGAAGAATTAAATGATATTCTGTCTTCTTTTTGCTGATGTTCTCCATGGCTCAGGGTTGTGGTTTTCAAAGGAGAAAACCCAGAATTTGTGCCAAAATGTATTGAATGCCAATAATGTTTCAGCTTATTAAACTGCTCTGTGATTTCTGCTTGACAGAGGTCTATAGTCATTTATCACTCATCTTGTAAATTGCTGTTAACTGGGTCTAATGGATAGTTGTTAGTTTAGTGGAGAAACTCTTTGTTTGCACCACAATAGAAACTGTCTCTTTTATTTAGTGAATGCATCAGAAAGCTCTTATTACTATTTATTTTTTTCAGGGTTTTTTTTCCCCTCAGTATCATTATCCTTTCTTTATTAAGTATGAAAAAAGTCTCAGTTTTGTATGCAAGAATTCCAAGGCTGAACTTTTGGTAGACATTCAGTGCTTAGGATTTTGCTTTCGGATCAGATGTTGAAAAATATTTATTCTTTTGACTATAAAATTGGCTTGGGAGAATATTTTAATTTTGTGAGGGGTCATGAAATGATTATTTTATATTAGTCCAAAATAAAGTGTATGAGAGGTAATTGCTTAAGAGTTTGGCATGAGGTTCTGCTGAGCATATCTGCAAAACTTTAGAAATTAATTTAGTGTGGGATGAAAGCCAAAATACCATGCTGTTTATGAGACTCTGAACAAGTCTAGGTGTGGTATCATCTTCTTGTTAAATGTCACTGTCACAACTGATGGAAGTATTTCCTAGACCTGATTAAGACTTATTTCATGCTCTTTCTTCTTATCTTGATAGTTACTTATATAATTTGTTGATACAATAAATCTTTTTGCCATATTGATGATATATTTATTTTCTTCTAGCATTGGTAGGAGTTTGAGCCACGTTTTTTTTCCTTTTCCTCATGTAACACAGACCTATTTATAGTTCTGGCCCAGTTAGGATCCTGAAGGTGCTTTAAGTCAGAGTTTAGCCAATAGACTTGCTTATTGGCTTCATTGTTTAGGCTAGCAGGAGGGCTGAGGTCATGGCACACATACTAAAGTAATCGGTGATCCCAGAAAATTCCAGTCAAATCACAGAATGGCTGAGGTTGGAAGGGGCTTCTGGAGATCCTCTAGTCCAAACCCATGCTTGAGCAGGGCAGCCTGGAACTGGTTGCTCAGTAATGTATCCTATTTGGGTATATCAAAGGATGGGGACTCCACAACCTCTCTGGGGAACCTGTGCCAGTGCTTGACCATCCTTGCAGTAAAATGCGTTTTTCTTGCATTAAACATCATTTCCTATATTCCAATTTGTGCCAGTTTCTTTTGCCCTGTCTCTGGGCACATAAGAGAAGAGTCAGGCTTTTGTCATCATTCATTTTCACTGATGCATGGCTGAGCTGGGACAGCCCTAAACTTGGCTGGAATCATTGTGTTTACTTGCATCGAAATTTTTCTATGGAGAGGTTTAAAGCACTAAGATAAAGATCTATTTTTTTTTTCTAAGACCATATGAAAAATCAGTATTCTTAATGTTCCAGTTGGTGTAATTTGCTAGTGTTGCATTTTGATGATTTTTCAGTGTTTAAAATAAATTATCACTCATTTGATTAAAAATAAACAAACGCTAGCTAAATTGGAAGAAAGGTAAATTTCTGTTTCAGAGCAAGCAGCACCTGCTTATTGCACAAGCAGCTGGTTATAGTTTTCAGCTGGTGGGATAGTGGGGTATTTTACTTTCAGCAAGGAAGAAATACAGCATGGAAAAGAAAAAGTCCAGATGTTTACTGCACAACATGGGGAAGAATCTTATTAATCTTGCCTGCCATACCAAAGGGTGAGAGCATTTTTCTCTGTTAAAGCCTGTGTAGCCTTCATAATTGCCTGCTCTGAGCAAAGCATGTGAAATGTCCTGTTTTACAGAGGCAAACATTTCAATAAATCTGCTTGAACTATGAGCACAGCACACTAGCAATAGAAACCCGTCTTGGATTAATAAGAGATTTTTGTTTACAGTTTCTTCAATGCTGAGCCATTTCCCTGTTATGTAGAAAATTTAAACAGTTTGAAGGAGACTGGACTCAGAGACTGCTTCCAGTCTATTTCTAAAGCTCAGGTCTTTTGAGCTCTTGTTTTTGGGGTCATGTGTGATCTTCAGAAAAATTGAATTGTCTGGACAAATTCTTTTGTGTAGCATTATTAACTCTACCACTACTCTCTACTCTTGTTCCTAAGGTACTACAACACTCCTTCCAAGCTCATTGAGCTAACACAGTGCAACTTGTGTCCTCAAACAATTTAGGATATGTCAGTGCTTCTAAGTCACGTTTTTTAGGATGCCACTACATTCTTTCTGCTCAGAAATATTGTGGACAAGGCATATTAGTAAAGAAATTTGGCTTTAATCGATTTGTTCTAAAGGGAAGCTCTTGCTGGCTTTGGCTTGGGTTCAAAGCTTGTGTGACTCCTGTGGATTGCTGTGTTGCCTCACCCCAGCATGCAAGCCCCAGCCTTCCATCCATGGTCTTTCCTCTGGAAGGTGGAAGGATAAAAGGCTGCTGTGAGGGCTTCTCTCCTCTAAGTGCTTAGGTTAAGAGAAGCAGCCTCAGTTTCATTCTAACTAAATGTCAAATTTGAGGCTAGTTTAGTGGAAAACAAACAATTCTGTTATTAAGACATGTAAACACATGGTTTGCTGATTTAAGTAGTTCATGTTCTCTACTAGAAGAAAAATATTTACTTATGTAATTGTTCCGCATCTCCAACAGCATTATGAATAAAATTTACGAACTTGCTTTTCAGATAAGTAGAAATCGTGGCTTGATAATTACTTTTAGAGGAAAAATCAGAATTAGGTAGACGTATCATGGTCTGCTTGTTTTAAGCCTGCAGATTTGTGTAGGGGCATGAGCCTTTATACAAATAATTTTTTGGTTCTCTAGTGGGACATAGGTGATTTGAGATGATTCTTCCCTGAAAACAATATATACAGAATATACACTCAGAATATATACACTCAGACTGTCCAAGAGTTAAGGGAACAGGACATTGCAGCTGTTCTACTGTAAGAAGTCTGCAGGCTTTGTGAAGGATAATTACAGGTCTTTTGGGAAATAAAAATCCCCTCTCTTCAGCAGCTGCAGAATATATGATTAGGTATCATGAAGCATTGCCTTGGATTATAAGCAGTCTGATTGCTGAGCCTGAAAATCTGGTCCTTTGAACTGCCTGCTGTTTGATTATAACTCTGTGTCAGGATTTGGGATTACAGCACATGACTACAAAGAGCAGAGGTGCCAGAAGCAGGTTGCAAACAGCCCTCACACTTCAACAAATTCCCTTGTGGCAGGTCAGGACTGTACATGCATGTGTGTAAATGCTGAGGGGAGGGAAAACTTCCTGTTTATGAGGAAGACAGCAAAACCAGGCATTCCTTGAACATCGGCTCCTCTGGGGGTAGTTGGGGGTATTTCATAAAGAGGACAGCCATGGGTGGCAGTGCTTAAAAGGGGGAAATGCTCAGATGCCAGGAGAAACTGTATATCCTTGTCTTCCTTTTTTTGGTCACTGTTTTTGTGCATTATAGCTTTTTTTGTGGACTCTAGTGGCGAAATCAGTGTTGATTTAGGCTAGCTTAGGCTTTGCTGAAACGAGGAGAACTCATTCCATCCAAGCACAAACATCATAAAATTATTTAA
Source organism: Brachypodius melanocephalos (assembly GCA_013398615.1). Classification (NCBI taxonomy): domain Eukaryota; kingdom Metazoa; phylum Chordata; class Aves; order Passeriformes; family Pycnonotidae; genus Brachypodius; species Brachypodius melanocephalos. The sequence goes on along the minus strand of VZSR01003812.1, from coordinate 6,018,352 downwards.
GGTAGAACTTGGTAAATTTATGGATGTACTTGGGTGACAGAGTTGCTAGAAATTGAACCAACTAGTCTGAGTCCATGAGTGTCCAGCCTGATGATATCCCCAAAGGAGATGTGACTGGTATTGACAGTGTTTATTTCTATCCTTTGTGTATGAGTCACTGCCCACAGCTTGCTGGAATTGTCCTTGGGCCTTCTATTGTATATTCTGTCTTCTCAGGGCATTTCTCTTTTTTCTCTTTTTTTCTCTTTTTTTCTCTTTTTTCTCTTTTTTCTCTTTTTTCTCTTTTTTCTCTTTTTTCTCTTTTTTTCTCTTTTTTTCTCTTTTTTTCTCTTTTTTCTCTTTTTCTATTTTCTTTTTTTTTTTCTCTTTTTTATTTTCTTTTTATTTCTTTTTTTTCCTTATTTTTTCTTTTTTTTCTTTTCTTTTTCCTTTTTTCCTTTTTATTTTTTCTCTTTTTTCTTTTTTCTTTTTTCTTTTTTCTTTTTTCTTTTTTCTTTTTTCTTTTTTCTTTTTTCTTTTTTTTTCTTTTTTTTTTCTTTTTTAAGCATACAAGAGTATCTACAGATAGGTGTATAGGAAAAACTGGTGGTATCTATTGATGCTGTGAGAAGTACCAGTATGTCCTCAGTCCCTGAACAGTTTGTCATGTTCACATGCTCAGACATGTCAGCATTGTTATAGGCAGGGGAGCATTCTCACCCACGTTTGAAAGTCAGGAGTGAGTTGGTTGGTTGGTTTGTTACCATCTTAATTCCATTGTAGAATGGGATCTGGGTCACTTCCTTTGATTTTTAGGTCTCTTCTAGAACAGAAGTGTGAAGGGTTTTTTTGGTGGTTTTTTTTTTTTTTTGGAAGGGTTTTGTTTTAAATAATCTTGTAAAATGTTTGTTAGCAGCAACATGGGTTCATATATTAAAAAAAGTAAAACAAAATAAATATCAGTTGTTTAGTTGCCTGCAATAGTAACACTTGCCTACTTGACCTGTGGGTTTAGAACTGATGGTGGTGGCAGCAGGTTCTGTTCCTGTGAATGGAGGTGGAGCAAGTGAATCTGACATTTCTGTCTTCAGAGTATTTGATTTTTATGATCGTGTTAGTATTTTTAATGTCTATTTTTGTGAGTGGAGAATATAATAAAGAACACTGCTTTGTGCAAAACATTATTTTTGGAAAAATACAAATAGAAAAATATCTCATTCTTTTCAGTTGTAAAAATCCACAACTTTCACATATAGGAAATACCTACAAAGGTGATTCAGAGTACTTTTTCCGTCAGTGTGGAGTATTTGTTTTTATCCTGTTGCATTTTCACTTTTTATATCAATGTATTTATCAGGCAACAATTTGAAAGATGAAGTGTTTTTCTGAGACCTTGCACATAATGAAAACAAAATATAAAACCGACAGGCATATGCTTCAATGTTTGTTCCTATAGTTACATTCCAGTCACTCATGAAATGTATCCTTAAAAATGTGGTTTTAGTCCTGAGTGGATCTCTCTCAAAAAAGACAAATCCCTATAAATCAAAATTATTTAATATTCAGTCCCTTTTAAACATTTGCTAATTTACTTTGTGTTGATGTAGTCCACAAATATTGTACCTTTTCATTCAATAAGTCTCTTATTCAACTATATTAACAGATTCCCATGTTTAATGATTTATATTTTAATGATTATAATGATCATGTATAATGATTTATTTATAGTGATTATATGAGGGGCCAGAGATCAGTCTGGACGTTGATGGGATGACCAGTTTATTTAAGGTACTTATGAACTTTCATGTATGGAAAGATAATAGACAATAATGGGAGAAGTGCAGATTTCTCCTGTATTCCTCATTCAATTGAAATTTGCATCAGAATTAGGATGAAGATATTTAATTCTGTAAGTTTATCAAACTAAAGGGTTGCTATAATTTTCTTCTCTGCTTACATTCCCTCATGCAGTTTTTATTTTTTACTTTACAATATTTATTCTCTTCTTAAGAAATGATTTCCTTAGTTGCATTTTGCCCTGCTGTCTGACATAAATTCTGATGCTTTTAGCAGTGTTTCTGCCTGAATTGGAAAGACAGAGAAAATTCACCAGCCTTCTTTGTCTGTTTTCCATGTGATATAATGCCTTTTGTGACAGGCATTGGCAAAGAACCAAGGTGCAGAAAACTGTGAAATACATGAAAATCCTAAAGCCATCATATGAAAAATTGAATACCTAAGTGTATGAAGCTCACACAGCATATCATCCTACTACATATTTAACAGGTTTTCCTGAGTAGTAGGCAGCTAGCTTTGGAAAGTCCATGAATATTTAATTCTATGAGATGAAAAGTAACTTTGTAGCAAACATATAAGACTTTTTGTTGTTGTTTATTGCTTTTATTTGTGTGTGTTTTGTTTTCATATAAATGAATCATTATTTAATCTCCGAAAAACCTTCTAAAACTATTCCCATCAACTTAGTAGTGTTCATTGCTAAGGCAGACCTCATCAGCTGGGGTTTCCCTTTGTGAAGATGTGAGCTAAGATGCAAAGCATGACTGTTTCTTTAGTCTTGGGGCAGTTTGTGACAGATAAAAACAAAGGGAGTTTGAAGAGTTTGAACCCTTTTTGCAGCTGGGAGCTTTAATGTTCTGTAACCTTCTGAACTGAGGGGAGAAGAAGAAACCTGGGATGTTGGCAAATGGTTTTTTTGACAGCAACTGGCTGGAGAGAAGTGAGCTGTCCTGTATGAGCTGTTTGTCCTAGTTCTGGGGTTCAGGCTGTTGTGGTTCTGCTAGAATACAGATCGAAGAGGAACATGATTTACAGATAGAAATAATATCTTTTGTAAGATCAGAAGGCATAGAGGGAAGAAATAGAAAAGGCTTTGGCTGTGTAAGCCCTTGTCAGATGAGAAACAGTAAAAACAGAGATAGTAGGTTGATAACAATTGCTATGAATTTAATTATGTAGATCATCTAGACAAGTCAGAGAAAAGAATTCTTCCTACCTGTGGTGCAGAGTGCTGCTGTGATGGATCATATTGTTTGATCTGGAGGAGGAAAGCCTTAGGCTGGTAAAATTTGCTGACATATAGATTTTCCTTCAAGTCTATAGGCGTGTTAGGGAGAATGCATGATCATTTTTGTCTGGAAAATTACCTTGTCACTATGCTACAATTTATTTTACTGCTTGTTGCTAGACATCCATTCAAATTATTGTAATGCAGTTTTAAAATATCGTTTTATATATTTTTTTCCCAAAGGCTATTGATTCTGTTGCACTCTGCCCTCATTTTTTTTTTAAATTTCTTTCTTCCCTCTGTCCCTCCCTCCTTCCTGCCCCCCATCTATTTGCTTAGCTTACATCTCACTCTCATTTCTCTTTGTTAATCAGAGTTCTCTTTTTGGTGGCAAGATATCAGGGAAGGTAACTGAACATGCCAGTACAAGTTCCCCAGATGTCAAGTCACATGCATGGTATCTAGAACTGAATGATTGCTCAGAAAAAATAAAGAAATTATCTCTCTGCGCTCTTGTTGGAGGCAGAGAAAAGGAAACCCTTCAGCAGCTGCCAACATTTATGCTGAAGCCAGGCAATCAGCCTGCAGCTGTAATTCTGGTGGCCAGGAGATCTTCTGTAAGGGACCATCAGCTTAGTAACTGTCTTTTAAAAAGAATGGAAGAGGTGGTAACTGGTATCAAATTCCAGAGTGGTCCCTTGGAGCAGAACACATGCAGTAGGGCAGCCAAGAGCACCTGCACAATTCATGGCTGTTGAAGGGGCAGAAGTCAATGGATGAGATAGCTTATACCAGCTGAAGATTTGTCATCAGTTGGTGTTTTCCTTCTGTAAATCTTAAAATGTGCAATAGTATTGTAAGTGTAAGGAGTAAGCCAAAACATGTAGAAAATATGTACAATATCCATAGCTCCTCGTTTGAAACTGAGGATTTGAAGCACTATTTAATTATGCTTAAGGACAGTTCAGGATAGTTTGTGCCTGTGCCTTGTGTGTAATAAAATGTGTTTTGTTTACACAGAGAGCAGTTGGGAGAGAGAAGAGAAGGTTTTGTTGAAGAGGTAGAGTATTGTTGAACTGTATTTGGAACAGGATACTCACTGAACCCACTGCCTTTCTTCCAGTTTAGTCTAAAAAGAAGGCTGTACAAATGGGCCTGCGCCTGCCTCCCTTGAAGGGACATTTGCTTTGCAGATCTATCAGGAAAGATGAACATTGCAATTAGAAAGACACAAAGTGATTGCATTTTCCCATTTGCACTCTGCTTTTGCTTCCTTTTTTTCCCCTCTGTGTGTACCTACCTTTCATGCTAGGGTGGTCATGAGGATTAAATGCTCTGTCATAGTGTTGCAAGCTAGGCAGGAACTCCTCAAGTCCTTCTGCAGGTTTTCAAGTCCTGATTGCTTTTCTTTTTGCACCTAAGCTTGAAAATTTGCAAATCTTCAAAGCCTTTAGGCTTTTTCCTTAGCAGATGTTTGTACCAGCAGAGTACCACTGAGTATTACTTTATTACATTCATGCCCCCTAATCAACACTATCTCTGAAGGTAAGACAGATGGAATTTCTTTGCTTTGCTTATGAATTATGCAAAATGATAGTTTATTAAGTTCCTGAATTTTAATGGACAAATGAGCCAATGTCTTACGTGAGTGATCTGGGTACTACAGAGTGTGCAGATGGACTACAATTGCTTCAATTTGCTAGATATGCTTTCAAGTACACCTTTTCTTCATTGTGGCTTGCAGCTGGAAAATCTGCCATCTAGAATCAGACTAGTTTGGAACAACAACAGAAAAAACCCCAGAATGCTATAAGTTTGGATCAAAACACTTTTTTTCTCAGCTAAAAGAAAGCACTTTTTCATGGAACTGAATAACAGAAGCAACTGTTTGTTGAGAAATATAATTAGAAAGCAGAGTTTCATATTGCATGTTAATTAATGATAAAAGAAGAAAATGAGAGAAATATGTGAAGTGTATTGGCACCACTTTAAATTTTGCAGATTGCATTGAGTCAGAACCCATTTCGGCTTGGAATTGCAGTTTGTGGGAATTCCATTTTTTTAATGTTCGGAGAGACAGAATATGAAGCTCCAATGCCTTTTTTTTTGATTTAAAGGGAATGAGCTGGAAAAGATAGGAGGCAGCAAATAACAGGTGTGTTATTTGGCTGTTGCTTAACTTTATTTATTTGACATACAGACAGGAGATGTGCATGTTTTTTGCAGCTGCATGAAGTTTGATGCAAGGTCCTTTTAAAAATTGTTTTCAGTTTTGGTTTTGAAAGACACTGCACCAACCCAATTTGAAAGTAGTAACCCCAAAGTACAAGGAACTGTATTAGAGAGTCTCTGGTAGTGTAGTAAAAGGCAATTATTAAGATGGCAGAATGAATCTGTTCAATTACTGTGGGTTTTCTTGTAAACATGAAGAGCTAACAACCATGTAATCTTAATGAAAAGAACCAGTACATAAAGAGAAACAGGAATAGTAGGTGTTAGCAAATTAATGCTTAGTGGTTAGTTTTATAGATGCTCTTCTTCATGGTGCAGGAGAGTCAGAAACTAAAAAAAATGAGCTAAGGTAAGCTTTTCTATACACCAGTGCCAGTTCATTGACCTCATATGATTGCAGAGCTGTAGCAAATGCTGAAATGGGGCTACTAGGAGAGAGCCTGAATGATAAACCATTTCCTCCACTGCTAAGGGCAAAGGCAGATGTCCTTTCTTGCAGGCATCAAAGACAATGTTAACAGTTACCTGTGTATTACCACCAGGATAGAGGTTATTATGACTGAAGAATAATAGTTGCAAGGAAGAATAATTTATCTATTTGTCATCCACATCTTACAAAATGCTTTAGGAAGGTATTTAGAGCTAAGATGAAAAGCTTTGCTTTGAAATGAAATGAAGATACTTACACAGGTTTGGGGTTTTTTTTTCCCTCTATGGGACTGATAAGCCACAGGAGAGGACAGGTAACAGGCAGCTTGTTGTAAAACTGAGCCACTCTGGTAGCTCCCAAAATAGTCAAGGATATGTTTTTCCTAGTTTTCCAGTCACTCCTTTTTGATGATTACTATTTCCTGTTTCTATTTTTATGCCAGAGAGAGTGATTTTAGGTGTTGATTTTGGGGATTTGAAATATTTTCCCTCCTTCAAAAGGGGACTGTTTTATTGCTGATACTGCAGGATGCATAAGTGATGAGCACTGATGACAGCTGCTCAGTCACATTTGTCATCATTATGTAAACTGCCATCTGCCAGAAATGGGCACTGTCCGAATAAAAAGCAGAGGAGCTCAGCTGAATATCAACCACTAGGCTGGGCTGAGCTTCAGCAGGGCTTGAAGGATTGTCTGGTCATAGACACAGCTCCTTCTTTCTGTGGCTGGCTTTCAGACAAAATTGGTGCACCTCGTTTGGGCAATTTGCATGCCTTGCTTCTGGTGCTGTGCTCCCAAATGAACATTCAGCAGTGAAGAGCAAAGCTGATGATCTAAATTGTTTCCAACATTGCCACTGACCATGGTGGCCTTTATACCATGTTCACTGTCTACGTCAGTGCTATATTTGGGAGAAACGTTGGATGACCTGGTTATTGCTTTTCCAACAATACAGCTCTGAAACTCTGCAAATAAGTAATGGAAGCATCCTGTGGCCAGAATAGAAAGAAAAGTAATTACTAATCTGAAACAGAACAATAGAATTGTTTTTTGCTTTGCAGCATAGTGTAGCTTGGAAACAAGATAGAGCAAATTTTGTCCAGTTAGTAAGCGATTATGCATGAGAAAATTCCAGTTAAATATATTTAAAAAAAACCCTATGAGTGTTACAAATTGTTGTAGAATCAGCACAAGTTGGCAACTGTGGTGCCCATCTACAAGAAGGGCTGGAAGGGTGGTCCAAGGAATGACAGGCCTCTCAGCCTGACCTCAGTGCCATGGAAGGTCATGGAGCAGATTATCCTGAGTGCCATCACACACAGCATATGCAGGACAAAGGGGGCCAGACCCAGCCAGCATGGGGGAAAGAAAGTCAGGTCCTGCTTGGCCAACCCAATCTCCTTCTATGATAAAGTGACCCACTGAATGGATGAGGGGGAGGTTGTGGGTGTTGTCAACCTGGACTTTACTAAAGCCTTTGACAACATTTCGCACAGCATTCTTCTGGAGAAATGGATTGCTCATGGCTTGGACAGGTGCACTGTTTGATGGGTAAAAAACTGGCTGGATGGACAAGCTCAGGGAGAGGTGGTGAATGGAGATACATCCAGCTGGCAACCAGCCACTAGTGGAGTTGCCCAGGGCTCAGTGCTGGGGTCAGACTTGTTTAATGTCTTTACTGATGATCTGGATGAGGGGATGGCTCAAGTGCACGCTCAGTCACTTTGCAGATGGTACCAAGTTGGATGGGATTGTTGCTCTGCTGCAGGGTAGGGTCTGCAGATGGGGCAAGGCCAGTTGCATGATGCTTGAGCAGGGGAAGTGGCAGGTCTTGCTCTTGGGTCTCAACAACCCCATGCAGCAAACAGGCCTGGATCAAAGTGGCTGGAAACCAGCCTGGTGGAAAAGGACTTGGGGGTGTTGCAGCTGAGCAGTGTGTGCCCAGGTAACCAAGAAGTCCAATGGCACTGGGGCTTGTGTTAGAAATAGTGCAGCCAGCAGGGTCATGGCAGTGATTGTCCCATTGCACTTGGCACTGTTGAAGCCAGACCTTGAATCTGTCCAATTTTAGGCTTCTCACTATTAAAAAAACCCCACTGAGGTGCTGGAGTGAGTGCAGAGAAGGGCAGAGGAGCTGGGGAAGAGTCTGGAACACAAGTCTGATGAGGAGCAACTGAGGAAGCTGGGGTTGTTTAGCCTGGAGAAAAGGACTTTCAGGAGAAATCTTACTGCTCTCTGCAACTCCCTGGAAGGAGGTTGTAGCCAGGTGGGAGTCAGTCTCTCCTCTAGGCAGCCAGTGATAGAACCAGAGGAAATGGCCTCAAGTTGTGCCAGGGGAGATTTAGACTGGATGTTAGGAAAAGATTTCTTCACCAGAAGGGTTGTTAAGCATTGGAAACAACTGCCTGAGGAAGTGGTTGAGTCACCATCCCTGGAGGCATTTAAAACAGGTGTAGATGTGGCATTTAGGGACACGGTTTAGTGGTGAACTCCAGTGTTAGGCTACCGGTTGGACCCAGTGATCTTAGAGGTCCTTCCCAACCTAAATGGTTCTATGATTCTAACCTCTGTGCTGTTTAGTGCTTTTTTGCAAGTTTATCTCCTTATTTTTAAATGTTAGCTATGTTAGCAGTAATCTAAATCCAGCAGGGTGATATTCCACATTGGCCATTATACAGTAATACTGTAGTGATCAACAACTGAGACATTTTCTACAGCAAGAGGATTTGTTTGGTTCACAAGCATTAGGTTGCTGTAATGTTCAAAATTTTCAGTCAAAATTACTGATTGCCTCTGAGTCTTGATTAAAAATAGTATTGCAACTTCAGTTTTCCTCACGTCATGTGAGTAAGAGTCATCAGAGAGCAATGATGCCTGCCTCAACAGTGCTGCAGCGCAGTGATTAAACAGGGCAGGAGACAAGCAAGGGCTGAATTTTGTATACTGGAGAGGTTTACTGCTCTGCGTTGACAGTGACACAATATGATAAATCCTTCTCTTCATAACAGGCCATTTAAAATGTGATTAGTGCATTTAGTCAAAACCTAAACATAAATAGAAGATAACCATGCATATAGAAATGTTTGTTGTGTGTAGATTTTCCCCAGGAGCAATAAATTAGCCAGTAAGAGGTTTTGTGCAGTTTTGTGATGTTTATTAGTTACTGTGCCATATTGTACTTCAGGAAAAAAGCACCTCTATTCAATTTGATGAAGCAGTAGAAGAACCTTTATTTGAGCAGTTTGTGACTACATGTCCCAGATGATGGGTGCAGGGAACAGGAAATCTAATTTTTAGTTTAACTTTGCTTCATCAAGTGCTCAATGCATCAGAAATGAAAACGTTTTTCGTTGCAGTTTACACTTGATCTCCCTTATCTAAGAGAGCAGATTTTGCATTGAGGAGATTGGAAGTACAAGGACACCAGTTCAGGCTCTGCAGGGTTGTCCTTCTGGAGCAGGGCTATGGACCACGCAGCCAGGCAGCACCCAGCATCAACATACAGTATGTCCAGTCTGCACACTATAAACAGTTCTGTACACACACCAGCAAACAGCTACAGATCTTCCCCCAAGCCTGGACTCCTCCTTAACCTCCTCCCTGTTTCTAACAGCGACACAAAATCTTCCTTGTTCACGCTCGCATTATTTATGCTTTGCTGCCAAGCCTTTCTCCTGGTTCTTCTTAATCCAGCTTGAAAAATCAGGGTTTTTTCCTCCTCTCTTGGCTTTGCTGGGAGGCAGAAAGCTACAAGTCAGCTATGTTTTCTTTTTCTGTATTTAATGCAAACCTCTTTTACTGCTTTCCAAACTCAAGAAGTGAGCTTCAGGCGTCAAGACCACCTGTATTCTTCTGCTGGTGACTTGACTTTAATACTAAATATATCCACACCATCTTATTGGATGTGATACATTCTTCAGTAGTCTGTGGCAGTCTATACTGCAATACCTAAGCTTTGAAGTCTCTTTAGTCTTGTTAGCTTGGGGCTTTTGTTCATGCTCAGCCTCAAGTTCTGTACTGTCTTTGTTCATTCAGTTTGTTTCAAGGGATGTAGCTCTCTAATCCTGACATGAGAAAGGAACCAAACTTCTCGTGGTTTTTCCCTGGTTGGTACTGGTTGAAGGAGAACCTTCAACCAGAACATAGGCTCGATGATTCAGACTTAGATCTTCCTAAAGTGAGCAGACTATTTCTGAGCCTTTTTCACTTGCTATTTGCAAGGGATTTAGGATAAAAAGGTGGATGAAACATCCGATATAGACATGTGAACTATTCTGCTAATGTAGTTAGCTGTCCTTGTGTGCCAGATACAGAAGTACTTTCATTCCAAGTGATTTTGTGACATTTATAGTTAAGAAATATTAATATTTCCAGTACTTTTATAGTATTTAAAATAAACCTGTTCTCTTCCAGCAGTTACAGTGGAACAGCTTCTTCTTCTGCGTTGAGTTTATTTGTTTTCTTCTTATTCTTTTCCCTTTTAATTTCCACCTGAGAAATGATTCACAGGATTTGTTAAATCTTTCTGCAACGTGACACATTTGGTCTGATTCTAAGAAATTTTTAATTGTGCATTTGCTGTTGAGATAAAATAAGCAAGGGGAAAAATGGCAAACTGCTTTGCGGAAATTAACCTTCCACAGCTTTGAGGAAATGACGCTGTCATTAAAGCTGAGACAGATATTTTATTCAAATCCCTTCTCTTCAGCTGTGCATAGCATGTTGAAAATAATGTTGTAATAGTTTATCATGTTGATGCTCTTTATTAGACAGTTTGTGGAGAGAATTTGTACTTCTGAGAGAGAAAATAGAGTATTTCTGTGTATATTTAGACTTGGATGAACTTGTGTAGAAAGTAACTTGGAAGCTGGCTTTAACTTCTTGTTTTGTCTCAAACTCCATGTATATTGTTTCTATGGGTGTTCCTATAGAGTGGAATTCTGTCTTCTCTCAAGAGCCATAAAATCAGAGTTCGGGTTATGACATCGATACATATAATATTTTCTGATGATGAGTGATTTACTTTTGGCAGAACAAAAGTGGAAAGGAAGCAAACAAAGAAAAAAATCTCCAAAATAGTTACAGTTGACTAGTTCTTGTGTTGCACCTGTTCCTGTACCATGTGAAAACTTTCCATTTGGGATTTTGAGGGGAAAATATAATAATAATAAAAAAGGATATGAGTAGGTACTAGCATACTTGCTCTCATTTGCTCCCATCTCAGCCATATTTACTATTGAGCTGAAGAGGCCATGAGATCAGACCTTTTCTTTACTTGGAGAGTTGCTCTCTTCTGGCTTTCTTTTACAGTTCAGTTCCTGTAAGTCAATTAGATGTCAGTTCTCATTTTCACAGCTTTTCCATCCCTCTTTTAAACCCAGCAATATATATTTTTCCATTTAGGAAAAAAAAAGTAGAATAGACAGGCAAAATATTGAAGAATTTATGACTGACTCAGACATGTTCAATAATTAGTTTTTCCCCTTGTTCTGGTTTACGATGCCTCATTTTATTTTTTCAATATTTTCTTATTGCAGCCTCTTTTAATGCCTTCTTTTCATTTACCAGCAAACACTGTAGTTTTTCAGAGCACAAAGAATCATTTCGGTTTCTTTGAACACAATGGGAACCAAAACAACTCATACCTGCAGCCTGCAGTTAGATCGTCTGTTATTTTTTCATTGCAATTCCATTTTTTTCAGTTGCTTATATTTTCATCTAAAAAATTCTACTCCTGCTTCAGCTTTAGTTATCTTTTGTGAGAATATTTTCACAGGTGCTTTTTGAGGGGAGCCTCCCCAGTGCAGGTGCTGAGCTGGAGGGGAAGACCTGACCAGCAACTCTTAACAAGATCAGATTAGTAAAAGGGTAAGCTCCTGTCATCTTGATCTGTAAGATGAAATTTGTTATGTTCTTCTCATAAAGTCTGTGCATAGCAGCAGATAACTTATTTTCAGCTGTCAGTTTTGGAGATACACAGTGATTTGTAAGATTGTTCAGAAATAATTATTAGTAGTGCCATGCACCAGAAAAGGTCTGTGATGCTTCAAAGGGATGCACGAGTCCTAGAGGGATGCTCAGAGTCACTGCTCTGTGTGATTCCAGAAGAAAGAGGCTTGCACACTTCAAAATTCAGGGCATGCAAAAGTTCAAGCAGCCCAAGCAAATTTTCCCTCCTCCTCCCTTCTGCTTCCTCATTATAGTGCATATAATTGCTCAATCAGTTTCATTTCTTTGGAGCATCTCCTTTAGCAGTTAAGAGGTTTGATGACCTAAGTATGAATAGAGTTCTTAAATTATATTTTTTGGTGTTGAGGTTTTTGGCCAAGTAGAAATGCAGACTTTTTGTTTCATTACTGCTGCTTTGCCTTTACAGTTTTATTTTTGACTGTGATCTGGTCTATTAAAGATCTCTCCTGTGTATCAAAGAAAGATGCTGTTCTCAAATGTCTGTGTGGTGCATAATTTACTGTGTTTTTGGTCTATAGGTAGAATTTTCATATGCTCCTATAGCTGAAAGAAAAAATTACACATGAACAGTACCCTGTCTGCCAATATTTAATCTCATCTCTAAAAAATATTTTATTTCCATACAGAAAAGAAACATATTTCTTTAAAAAACATAAGACTAATTTGTAGAGCTAGAGTCTTAACTTCTTGTGTCCAGAAAAATTACTCTAACATGATACAGACACATAAAGGTTTAAGCCTGGCATAGTTTAAGCCCTCTCTGGAGTGTATAAAGGAAGGTGAAAATATACCCATCAGTATTACAGATTTATACTGTAAATAACAGTAAAAACGACAGCAAAAATGATGATACTACTGCTACCACTATCACTTTTTTATTTTCAGTGAGAACACCCAGCCTCCTTTAAGAGACAGACCAGTCTTTGCCTTTAGTTTCAGTGGTGTCAGGCTATATGTAGAATTCTGGATCTGAAGACTGAGGTCTGGCAAAATAAAATGAATCCATTCTTAAGTGTGACCTCAGAAATCCCTATGACTGCATTGCATTGTCTTCATGCCTATGGAGTCAGGTGGGGATTCAATGTAATGGCTTCAAATAAGTGCTTTTTGACATTTGCATTTCTTGCAGAGCACTTTCCATAAAGGCCATAAATGGGTTACAAGTATTACTGTAAAGAATTTTTATGATAAGGCAAAATAGTTTAAATGAATTTAGATTGACTGATTATACTTTAGATAGAAGTGGTAGGTGAAATTTGGTAGATTTGACATGTACTAATTACCTCTGGAGTTAGTTATGGCTGACTTACTAGTTAGCAAAGACATACAGTGATGTCAAGTCTGCAAATACAATCTATATTAAAATATTCAGATTTATGTTCATAAGATATTCTATTCCCCTGCACACTGAGACAATTTACTTCCAATCACTGAATTCTGAGATTTTGATGAGTCTAGTGTACTTCAGGCTCATTTTTAAAAATCAAATACTTCTGTTGGTTTTTACTCCTGTCTCCCTATACAGAGAAATGCTAAAGCTAGTGGTGAACTGGGATGTTGACAGTGAAAGAGAAATAAGGCAGAACATTTTGAAAATGCTGGTATTTATATTCATGAAAAATAATTTTAGGAGGAAAAAATTTGTAAGTAAAACAAAGAAATAAGAATCAGGAATGATTTTTATTTGCAGCTCTAGAAGAAGATATAAGAAGTCGTTTAATATTTTTGCATGTTTTTGTTTCCATGTCTGTAAAATAGCATGATAAAGGTGTACAGGAAAGCTTAGCTAATGTAAGGCTGCAGTGTTTTTAGAAATCAGTGGATGTGTCAGATGAAAACAACTGCAATTTCTTTTAACCTGAGAATTTACCTTATTTAAATTGACTTGATTTCCATGCTACTTACTTTTTTGTGTAGAGCATAAAACTATTGAGTGGCTCATTTTTGTAAGTCATAACTTTTATAAGTCATAAAAAATTAGTGTAAAAACTAGAAAATAATGTCATTTTCATATCACACAAGAGAGATCACTTTGAAAGTCTGTATTTAGTTCATTCTACCTCTGAAAGAATGTGGAATTCTTGTCAGAAATATGCAACAGCAATCATTTTCAGGCATTATCTAAAATATAAACTATTATAGATTTTCAAATAAAACTTAGAAATGCTGATAGCTTGAACTCAAAAAGCTCATTTGGAAACCTCTGAATTAACTAACTTTCACAGATTTTTAATGGATGGCCTGTCCTTCCTGTCTATCCTACCTATTTGATTTTGGAAATGCTTTTGGAATTCTCCAGAGATCATTTGTTTGGATTAATATGGAGCTGAAGTTCTTTGAAAGTACTTTGGTTGAGATGATTGAAAAAAATGTTTCGCTTTGAAATTTTGATCTGGTTTAATTTCACATTAGAGTGGATAGCAAAAACTAAATGTCCTTCAATACAATTATCTTTAGTTATCTTCAGTACTGGAAAGCAACTTTATATTTTAAAAAATAACTGTCCCATTAGAATTGAGCATACCATTTTTTTTTTTATTCTGGATTAGAACATTTATTGTCCCACAGTAAAATATTTAAGAGCCAGTCTGTGCAAATGAAACAAACAGCTAAAATAAGTGAATAATGAATTAATCAGATGCATGTTACTTACTAAAGTGTCTCTAAAGATTTATTGCCTTAGTAAAAAGAAAATTAAATACAATGTGTATTTTTCTGGAAAATCAGTCATCAGGAAGATACTATCTTTGCCATGAGTAACCTCTCTGGGAACAAATAGAGAGAAGAAAAATCTGAAACCCAAGTAGGTCTTCA
>VZSR01003812.1:5891006-6003802 GCA_013398615.1 Brachypodius melanocephalos | reverse complement strand
GTGCAGTGGCCGTCTTGACTATGGCATTGGACTCGCTCTTTTCCAACGTTAGTGGTTCTATGGTTGTATATTGTACCTTTATACAGAAAAGGATGCTTCCCTCATGCCTGGCTGTAACTTTGAGTGAGTTTTAGGTTATACATTCCATATCCTCTTACAAGGTATAGAGTAGGAATGATAGGAATGGATCAGTCCAGTGAATTGGCCCAGCCTCATGGTGGTAATCAGAGTGAATGTGCCAATCCTTTTTGTTTTTTAATTTGAGGAAAGAAGATGTGATTTTAATTATTATATCTGTTGAGAAACTAATCTCAGTCCTTCACAAGGCATCCTACACATCTGTAGTTTTGTATATTTCCACATTGTCAACTCTTAAAGAAAAATTGATCAAGTGTATCTGAGGCTTTTTCCTAGCTACTTGTTTTACGAATGTCTTACCTGCTTTACTTGTTAGTTCTTGTACTTTTTGCATGGCCACTTCAAAAGCTATTTCACAGTCCTGCCCAGCTAAAAGTGTTTGCTTCATAGATGCAGAAAGCTATCTTATCTTTAGTTGCTCAATGCAACTAAGTCAGAATCAAGTAAAGAATCACAGAAGAATCTCAAGATGGTGTTATGAAGGTCTGTGAATTAATAAATTACAGTATTTAATTTTCTCTGTTCCTTCCACTCCTAGAACTGTGGACATTTGTTTCATTTATATAAAAATTAGTTTAAATAAATGATTTACTTTCTTCTTATTTAAATCTAACTGTGCAGAAGACATAAATGTCTTTAAAATTGAGGCAAGAAAAAATTAAATTCCTCAGACTTTGGCTTTAATATTTTTTGTTTCTGTCCTGTTTATTAATGACTTTGAAAAAGAACCATAACAAGTGAACTTCAGCTTGGCTTTTCAAAATGGGAATTTGAAAAGCTATAGTTACTGAGAAAAAAAAAAAAATTGCACATAAAAATCTTCATTTTCACATAAAGGTTTTTGTCTGACTAGAATAGTTTTTATTAGCTAGTCAAATGTGTTTTCTTATGTGGATTTTTTTTTGAAAGCAGGACTTAAATGGAAAATCATAGAAGTTAAAATGCTTTCTAGAGACCCTGTCCTTAAAAATGGTAGTGGTGGGTTACACCACACTGATTTTATATTGTGTTACATAAACCTTTAGAAGGCTATCCAGGCAGAAAGATGTAAAACACCATATGCATGATCTAGTATGAATATGCATGGAAAATTAACTTAATGATAATATAAACTCATGGGCAGTTGCCTGTAGTTATGTTTTTTGATCTATCTCTAGAGAAATTTAGTAGGAATTCATCAGGGGAAGATTTTCTGCTTTCTCATAAAGCTCTTTTCCCCCCCCATGATTTAAACACAAATATTAAGAGGCAGATATCTGGGTGACAGCTGTTGGAAATGAATGCAAAATTTTTTAATGAATGGGAGTAGGATTCTTCTTAACAATTTATGTCAGGCTTGTAAAACATCTTTCGCCTACTCTTTCAGAATGACAGTAAAAAATTCACATCAAACTTGAAAGACATCTGGCCTTTCAATTGTTTTCCTTCCTTTTTGTTCCCAATGGATTGAACAACATTTGATGCCATCCCAGTAATAAGGTTGTTACTTGTGTGTAGAGCCAGTGATTTCACCATGTGTCTGTTAGCCTCATGGGGAAACAGGATTTGTCTGGCTTTTTTGAAGTTCCAGCAGCTTGGCTTCTGAAGGGAGTTACCAGGTCCCCTGGATTCTCCAGGGTGAAGATTCATCTTAGGAAATAAATTGCATTGTTTATGGTGCCTCTGAAACCTTTCAGGAAGAACTTGCCTGAGCAAGTCCTCTGCTCCCTTTGAGTAGGAACCAGTGGAGTCCTGTACATGATGTAGGGTAGCTGTGTCTAACCCACAGGCCAAGCATAAACAGGCTTTGTGTTAGAGTCTGTACCTGAGTGGGAAAATGCTTGCTCAGGTAGATGGAATACTAAAGAACTTAATTTTAATCATGCTTCCCAGAAGCAAAAAAAAACCCCAAAAAATCCCAAACCAAAAACCACTGGTTACTTTTGTCCTTTAGACATTCTGATAATTGATGTTCTACCCTCATTCTTATTCTGGAAGCTATTCTAGAAGCTCTACCCTTGTTTATTTGGCAGAGGCAGGTATGTTCATTGGAATGTCACATGCATAAACATCTTGTAAATATCTTTGGGACAGTGGTGATGATGATGTAATATGATGCACATATGGGTTAGAAATAAAACTAAGTGGAAATTTCTGTTGTAGATATTTAATTCCTATATTTCTCATATTACATGGCTAGTGCTTGGGGGCCATGCACAATTTCTTCCTGCAGTGATGTAAGTTGTCCAGTATTGAGCATGTGGATCACTGACATGTTACTCTTCCTCCTGGTGGTGGAAATGGTCAATGAAAAAAATTCTCTTTACCTAGCCTAATCCAGCTAAACATTATTTGGCTGGTGTCTGTACTCTCAAACCACAGTCCATGGAGAGAGTTTCCAAAGGGTAAGATGAATCTCCTTCCTGAAATGCTGCCTCTCTCCAAATTAAAAGATTAATTCTGCTCTTGGTTCCTCAACCAGCTTTCCTCATCCAGCATATTGCTTTCCTGAAGGCATCTCTAGTTCAGAATGGTGTTTGACAAAAGATTTTGTGTTTCTCCTAATGTAGTGGGTTTTTTCCTTATATTATGTGCAACTAGATTTCTGTTCAAACAGCCAAGGATACATATTAGCCCTACCTGGATTTACGCTGTGCAAAATGCAAACTTTACTTTTACTATCTACTTTCCTACTCCTGATTTGAGCTTGGCTGTTGTGGTACTTCAGGTTCCTTGATCCAAATCCATCCTGTTCCCTAGCACAACCCTACCTGCAGACTATCCAGGCTAGAAGGTCCATCACTTGGGTATGTGCATGACTCCTTAGCTGAAAGAACTTGATGTATTTTACACCTGAGGTTTAGACCCTGTTCATTCAAAATGCAGCCTATTTGCTGCAGTTAGGCTTTTTTCCCATGGCTTCTCAACAGCCTGTTACATGCTAGTCATTCCAGCAGCTGCTAACCCTCCCTGCAGCCTCTTCCCTTCTTTATTTAACACTGGCTTTCCTTCATGGGGAAACCTTCCAGAGGAGGAAAAAGGGAAAAACCATTTCCAGTTTCAGGAAAAGTCAATGGAAATTCCTGGACCCATTTGCAGAAAAGTTCCCAGCTCCACCTTCAGTCACATGGTGTGAAGGGGGCTTTTATCCAGATAGGAAAGACTCCTTTAAAACACTGTTAAGCCTATAAACCAAACTAGATTATTTTTTTCTTCTTTTGAAAAAGTTTTAGTTAGGATTTACTTTCATGAAGCTTTCTTGAGGGCTGATATTTAGTTGAACTGTAGTCCACTGCAAAAGGGGACAACTGAGAGCTTTCTTGAAGTCCCTTAAGCAAATGATAATTGTCTACAGTACATAAGGACAGTAAGTGCTGGAGGAAAGATGCTGCCTGCAACCTTGTGGTAAATAATCAAAGATTGACTAGAACACAAGGAAGATAACCTTTGGCTAAAGTTAGACTCAAAGTGAGGTGTTGCCTGTGAAAATCTGAGCTTAAAGCAAAAACACATGATTGTTGGGGATTTCTGCTAGCTAGAAAATCTTTCTAATAAGAAAACAAGGATGAGCAGTGTAGAGCTGCTTTTAGCAGAAACTCTCCTCCAGGGCTCAGGCTTGGGCTATACATGGAAGCTGTGACTTTCTGTCTCTTCTGTAAATTTTATTTAATGAGCTGTAAATGTTATGTGCGAATAACCATCTGAATATTTCTGAGGCTGTCTGCCATCCCAAATACTTATTCACCCTGAGATAAGCCTAGAGACTATGCAGGTTCCATGACGGGTTTCACATCTAAATACCTAAACACTGAAACTGAATTGAAAAGACCTGTTAAAGATGAATGAATGCAGACTTTATAAATTTCATTTCAGCTGCTTTCGTTCCTAAGAAAACACTTTAAAGAGAAATTTCTAGGAACTATTTCATGGAGTATTTATTAGCATGTGTCCATCTCTCTGCAGGCTCATACAGTCTCAAGCCTTTTGAAAAATTAGTGGTGTTTTGTAGTGAAGTGCTAGTGCAAAGCCAAGTATCAGTCAGACAGCCTAAAGAGATGAGGAGTTGATGCAGCAAAAATATATACAATTGGTTTGTAAAAATGGTTCAATGATGATTTTATAGCCTTTGAAAATGTCTGTTTTGACTCTGCTGATATTTTTGGTAAGAATCATTAGGAACATGAGTTCTTATGGGTCCAACTATTTCATTGTCCAGAGAGAAAAAAGACTAAGAAAATTTAACATAGTTTGAGTAATCTTAGTTGAGCTTAGTGACAATGTTTTTAGTCTGTAGGCAAAATACTGTAGGAATTAAGAAATAATTTTTTCTCCCTGCCCAAGTGCTGTGGGGGGAGAAAAAAGGGACTATGAGCACTTCCATGTTTTAACAAGAAGTGTTTTCTACTTCTTGAAATAGCCATGTGGTGTATCCGACTAGAAACTAAACTGGGTTGCTGAGCTTCCATGTGTACTTCCCCTCTTAATTGCGTAAGAAAACTATCACTGACCTTCAGACCTTTGTTTGCGCACTAAAATAAATCAGTGTGGAAACCATTGCATGGTTACCTACTGATTTTGAGCATTTCATCCTGAATCATAATGCACAATGTCTGCCTGTGTTCTTGCCTGCATTGGTTGTGCTAAACAAATAAAAGTTTCAGTAAATTCATTCTTAAGACTAGTTATTTATTCAAATGTCTATTTATTTTTTTTGTTCTAACTCACATCAAGAAAAGAACCTTCCAGATGAAAGCTGGTTACCTCTGTGGCTTGGGAGAAGTTCAAGGCCAGTGCTGAAGTTTATGGCACGAGTCAAATGGCAAGCAAGAATTTACAAAATTCACAAAAAAATTAAAGAACAAAAGTTGTAACCTTAGTGCACAAATTGCACAAGAGCATCTCTTAACAACACAGTTCATAAAAATAAGGAAGCTAATGTTTGCATCAGCACCCAGAATGAATGTCACTCAGATGTTGTGGCTGCATAGGGTAGTTCTGAGGCAGGATAATTCCTGGCTTTATTACTTGGTGGGAGGAGTGTTATGGAACCACTTTCCTTATTTGGCTCTTGTGGTCCTGTCTGGAGCACAATAAGGCCCAAAAGGTCCATCTCCCAAGAAATGGAAGGAAATGCTACTGGATCTGATTTCTTGATCATGCATATTCCTCAGTTCCTTCTAGCAGATACATTGCCTCGTGGTTGCTGGTATTCGTATTGCATCTTCCTTTGAGGAGACAGAGAACCTCTGCAGCTGCTGATATTAAAGCACTGGACTTAGATTGTTCTTTGTCCTTTGTGATGTTTCTTTGGGTGTAAAATTTTTCTGGAACTGCTTTCATTTTTTTCCTCCATGTCAGCTGCTTCTTGCTAGGAAGGTCTTTATGTACCTTTCACATAGAGAGAAAGGACATCTCCAGCAAAGCTTCCCACTTCTCCCGGCTTTTCTCTGTAGAACTGAGTGTGTCAAACAGCTTACATGTTCTGGGATCATTCTGCAATGGCAGGAAACATCTTTGGGCTGTGATACTGCGTCTTCCAAGAATGCTGATTTCTCTCCACTGTCTATAAAGACATCCTGGATTTAGATATCTATGGTTCAGGCATCTACATTTAATCATTAATGCCTGCCCTATGCTGTGTATGCTAATTGTTCTCTCTTTGGATTCCACATAAAATTAGTTATAAGAATAAAGGAGAGAGTAATCCTTCCAGGTTTAGTCTTCTAGTATCATTTTACTGATGAGGTCTGAGGATGAAAAGGAAGATACTGGTTGGCAGGACCTGTTGGTTGAATGCTGTGTTAGAGCACTGTCAAAGCCTTGCTTTACCTGACTGCAGAGAAAGGCTACTTTTGATTAGCTGAGAGGAAGGCAAGTTTCCATAGTGCCAGCCTTCATGGAAACATGTTCTAGGAATATGTTTTCAGAATGAGCATGGAGAGCCCACATTCTTGGTTTTGAATATGTTAGCTCATTGAAAGCGCAAGGAATGTTGTTTTTATGAGTGAGTGGATGTGTGTATATATTTATATGTAATTTTGGTGTATTTTAAAGAGAGAGAAAGAATCGGCTGCTTTGTAGCTGTTTTAATTTCATATAACCCATGGAATTTCCTTCCATTCTGCTTGAGTAGTAGACACAGTATACTTTTAAAGCATAAAGCTACAGGGCTTAACAGATTAATTGCTGCAATGTAAAATTACTCCAATGTCCCTGCAGATCATGCTCTGTGAAAATTGCATCTAATTGAGGCTTGTTGGCTATCCAAGTTGATGCAAGTAGAAGTAGCTGTACACAAACCTGTATTTCTATAATGAATTAACTACATAGCATTTTCTCTAAGCTTTTTCAGAAATTTGTCACATGCTTACATCAAATAGATATATTCATCTAAGATTTTGAAGCAATTAAATCATTACTGGTTTCTTGGATTTGAATTATGCTAAAAGCTCTTGGGGCAGGGACTTGTCACTTTGGAGTTTCTGAAATTCTGCTGTCATTGCAATTGAAGGCTCAGTACAACCACAAATGATTTAATAGCAGAAGATAGGAATCCTTGGACTTCATATATTTAGGGTATGCATTAAGTAATTTATTGAGGTTTTTACTTTGTTATTTCTGAATGAGGCAAATTTTACACGGACCTTCCTAAAAACTGGCCATTTGCTCCTTTTATTTTCACAAGTTCTTTACTAATATGACATTAATTTGCAACTTCCTATGTGGTAGAAGTTGTAAAATTGTAAGATTTGTACATTTGCTTGTCTTTGAAGAAATGGCTCGTTTATATTGGCTGATTTTCTTCCTTATGTGAAATATTTCATATCAATCAGGGAAATAAAAAGTCTGTTAAAGTGCAAGGAAAGTATAAATTAAAAAAAAACAAAAACAAAAACCAAAGAAACTGAATGTAAAGCCTCGAAATCATTTAGATACTGATTTGGGTGTGCACATCTTTACTTTTGAATGAGTTCTGGTAGTTACAGAGATAAAGAACTTTGTAGTAGTTGAAGTGTAGGTTCTGAGCCCTTTTGTAACTGAATTGGTGACAGCTCATGAGAATCTTTGGAGAAACTGTTTACTGCAGTATTTATGAGTATTTGCAAATCCTTAATGTCTGCTTAGTAGCAGTCGAATAACAAGGTGAACAGATGTCTCTCACAAGCTTCTTAAAAAGAGCTTAGGAAGAGTAGATATGACTTATTAAGCATAACTAATGCTGCACAGACTACTTCTCTTCATCATAAATTCAAATTTGCATGGTATAGTGACATTTCAGTTATGAATAAAGCAAACCTGTGCCTGATTGCATCCCGACTGTAGTACATTTATAGTGCTAGTCCTTGGCAAAACCTCTGTGACGTTTTCAAGTTTAGGAGAGCTGCATGCATCTATTTTATTTTCAAGCTTTCAGCTAACCTGTTCAGGTTATTTGGGCATATGGAAGGGAGGCAAAACATACTCCACCCCGATTGTTGTGAGGCTGCAGAGCATCAGGAACCTGGCAGAAATAAATTGATGCTGGTCTCAGCATCTCAAATATTTTTAAGGGGCTTGGGGAAGGTTTTCTCACTGTCTTCAGCTCAGCCTCTGCGGTCCAAGAAGCAAGGTGACTTTTGGGGACTGTCTCCTGACACCTATCCTGGTCATTAGCTCCAGCTGGGTGACTTTTTCTAGTTGCTGATGCAGGCCTGTGATTAAAAAGCATTAGCTCAGAACATACAGTTTGTTCTAGAGGTTTATCTAGAGTAATTTGTACAATGCATAGTCATCCCTGTCTCATTTATATAATATGGTTGGAAAATAACTCGGGTTATGAAATTTTCAAGAAAAGCATGTGGCCACAACATTTTGAAAATAAAATGCATGATTATAGTTTTTGCTTTTGTTGTTCTTTATGCAAATTGGCTGATGAGAAATGAATGCAGTATTTTTTTTTCTGTAGGGAAACTGAAATCCTTTACACTGCGCAACTCTAGCTCATCAGTAAATGTAAATGACTATTTATATCTTTGATTTCTTTTCTGTGGAGAATGGCAATAATAGCTACTGCTTTAATAAATATGTCACTACCTAATCACACTGTGTCATATATATTGAAGTAATGTTAGAAGTACTTTGACTGTGGGTGCTTATGGAGAGATTCCCACTTCCACCTTTCAATACATTTCACATCCAGGGAGCAATGTCCCAGCACTGCCTCCCTGAATAATGCCGTGATGGTGTCCTCCTCTGTTTGCTGTGCTTCTTCTGCTTTTAGATTTTCTGGTAAATCACACCTCCTCCCTTGCTGAACAAGCCTTTAAATTCTTTTCTGGGAATCAGGAGACTGCAGCTCCCATGTGGATGAGCTGTGCTCTGTGCTGCAGCACATACCTTGTGTGCTCACTGTGTGCACTTGGACTGTAACTCCCTGTGGGTTTACCTTCTCACTTCACAGAGGAGCACTATTGCTCCTTCCCTTTGGCTCTGACATATGTGCATCTCACCTCATCATATTTTCTCTTTCCTATTGGCCACAAACTCCTTTGATGAAAATTTTGATTCTGTCAAGGAAACAATAGCAATAGTTTGCTTGTATCTCCAGCACAATGTAGGCAGATCATCAACAAGAATACCAAATGCAATCTGTTAAAAAATGCTGTGTGGTATTAAGAATTGAACATTTCTATTCATCTACATTGACTAGATCAACATGTGTCAATGTTATGTCACTTTATGAGGCTGTGTATAATATCTGTCCTGATTTCCCCAAAAGTAACAAGAAAATCAGTGAAAACAAAGCTGTTTAGTGCATTTGTCATCTCTTCCATTCAATGCTACCAACAGATTCTGGTTCCTTTAAACTTTTCAGGGAAGTTGCAATGGAGGATGAGAGAAACAAAGAAGTAAAACAAGACAGTAAGGAGAGAGTAGTCTTGTGAGAAGATAATAACTTTTTGACTATTATGAATGGGTACATTACCCATGTGTGGTTATGGTTTCAAATAATATAGTGGATGTACAGAAGTAAAGCAATCACGTTATGAAAGCTGGAAAATATTGAGACAGAAAGTCACAGGAGATAACATCTACAGGAAGAGAAAGGAAAAGCCCTCCATGAATTTCTGAAGTAGCAATGTGATTTTCAGATAAAAATACTGGTATTTTTAGTAGGTTCTAAACATTTTATCATATTACATGTATAAATATAAGTTAGAAACAAAGTTGTTTAAACAGCTCCCTCCAATTTGTCAGCTGCTGAGGAAGATCCTGTATTTCTCTTAAAGAACTGTTTAAGTTATTTCAAATGATGAGGCAAGGGAAAGAAACCATAGGTATTTTCCACCAAGGTTTGGCGATTTTGTTGAAGAAATCAGGCGGTGACACGTGGAAAGAGAGCCCTGTATACAAATAAATCATTCTTGACATATCCCTAAGGCAATTGGCTTTCTTAGGCTATGCAGTGCACTGGGACATACTATTATTATTTCCCATGTGATTATATGTGTGCATATGCTGTCACTTTCCATTTCTGGAATAAGCTGTTTGAGCTGGATTTTTTAAATCTTCCCTCTTTATTCATCAATGAAAAGGCAGTTTGATGCAAATGAAGGCTTTGCTGAATTTCATTAACAAAGAAAAAAAGTCTTTCCTCTGTCCCGTTTCCAGTTGCACAGCTAAGGCAAGTCAACAACCTCTAAGGTGTTGCCTTAGAAGCTGGAAGGGGTGTGAAATAAAATGAAAAAGGTGCAGCTTTAGCTGTCCATCTCCCATTTGAAGGCCTCCAGTTTGAGTGTGTTGAGTGGTAACAGCTAGCACTGAAACCCAAAGGGGCTGTCTGAGTATGCATTATCTCACCACATGTAGACCTAAGGAAAAATACCTTTGCATGAAGCAGTGGGAAAGATCATTGTCTTTTGTAAATTGCTGCATGATGCCCTGTGCAGTTTTCAGGGTGATTTTGTTTGTGGCTTTCTCTCCTTCCATCTCTTCTGCTTAGAGCCTGGTAAGATAATGATGTTGTCACTGCATTAAATCAGGACTGTGGCCTCTGTGACTCCTGGTCACAATCATATCTGGTTTATCCTGGAGGGAAGAAGAGTCTGGTTACATTTGTTTGTTCATGAATGCTGTTCTGTCATATTGCTTTTGACAATCATAATTTCTCACTGGCTTTAGGTGCTTGTTGTAGGGAGAGACACAGTATTTAGCATCCATGTCAATATAGGGAATATAACATGCTCAGTATTTTACAAAACTAGTATGGATCATTCTGTGGCAGATTGATTATTCTAGTAAATATTGCTGGAAGTTTTATTGCTGAAAATGGATTTTTTTGGGGTGTTTCAAGATGTGTGCTGCTGTGGAAAAGCATAGAGATTGCACAGGCTGGCTACAGTGAGAGAGGAGCAGCTTCTTAATGCAGCAACTCTTGTTCACCCTTAGGTTGCTGTTATTTTCCACCCGTAGTCACAAAGCTGTGGGGGAAATTCAGATATTTTAATAATCAGCCACGGCCAAGGGTTTATCAGATGAAGCCATGTGTAATACTGGCCTATGGCACTCCTACTTTGTCATGGACCCATCATTTTCCCTCCCATTTTGCTCCCTTTTGCAGTTTTGCCAGAAAGCTTTGTGCAGCTGCACTGTGAATTGTTTTTGGAAAGAATTACTTAAGAAGTGTGTGAGCTGGGAAGATTTAAGTCAGAAAAATTCTGACTTTGTTTCTGATGAAAACAAAGGCAAATTCAAAGGATGTTCTTCTGAGGAACCTTATGTTGTATGTGAAGAGAATGAGTGATTCCTTGATAATTCTATTTTCTGTACAGAGGGAAGTAGCTGGAAGTTAACTGGTGTCCATGTGTTTTCTAAAACAGCAGAGGAGCCCTAAGTATCAAATTCCCTGCTTTGTGGCTGTAAATATGCTTTTTTTCTGGGTGTGTTTTTTTGGGTTTTTTTTGTTTGTTTGTTTGTTTGGTTTTTTTTTTAACAAGCCTTCCTGTACTCACAAAATATGTAGTATCATGTATCTTGTGCAAACCAAGTTGCTACCAATGACCTGAGCACAAATGGGATTTTTCTTACATTTATTCATTTCACCTTCAGTGGCTCAGTGGTACAGGCTCTCTCTTTGCTTTTTGAGAGGAAATAATGTAACCTAAAGCTATTTCTTGTCTCTCCTTTAGCAGTTTCTCATGCCTGAGATTTCTGAGATTTTCCTCCTCCCTTGGCTCTTGTGATGGCTTTTGCTGCTTGCAGTTAATAGTCACTGTGCTTTGGCTGCAGCTGCTTCAGAGCCTGCTCACTGAGCCGGTGCTTTGGGCAAAGGGGGAGTGAGAAACCACAGCCTGAGGGGTTTGCCTTCAAAACACACCTAGCACTTGGCTGGTGACTTCAATCAAGTTTATTTCAAAGAATATCTGACTAGCTGTGCAGGCAGTGTGAGTTATCATGCCATCAGATGTGCATGCTGGATCCGGCTCAGACCTCAGAAGGTTATTTCAGCCTTCTATTATTAAAGTGTTTAAAAATAAACTGTGGCTTTCAGCTGCTGTCCAAGGTGAGGAGATGGTCAGTGTGCCCTTCCCTGCTGGAAGCACAGCTGAGAGGCAGCAGATTCAGCTCTTCCCACATAGTCAGAAGGAGCTGAAAAAAACTGTGCAGCTTCTGGTCTCTTTTCTTCCACTTACTCAATATCAGAATTTTTTGCATGTTATGATATCTGTTGCTAGGAAGAGAGGCTGCTTTTGACTCTGTGGGTTGCAGAGGGTACATAGGAACTACCTAATAGGTGAAATTATGGGTCAATATTCTTTGATAACTTCAGATGAGCCAGCAGCATTTCTTTGTTCTTTGCTTTCTCCTTTTTTAACTGTGGGATCTGTCTTAATACAGTAGAGGCATAGAGAGAAAGTTGTTTCGTACAGAAAGGGTACTGTTTTAGGATTGCAAATATTATATTGGAACATACAGAAGTTTATTTGGAAGTGAGAAATATGCCTGTATGCATATCTTTACAGAGATGGTAATTTGAAATGATTTAGTTTGAGATGGTATACATACTGTCACTTCCAATACATGTTATAAATTTTACACAGAGAGGGAATGGGGGCAGAGTGGAGACATAACTTTCTAATCCTTGTGGTTGTGTGTATGTCAATGCCTTAATGAATAATTTAGAAGAAAATGTTCAAGGCCAAAGCCTTCTAAACAGAAAGATGATTTTACGGCTAGTCCCAAGCATGTGGCTTAAGAGACAGAAATGTGGCAGAAATGTATGTTTTCTATAACTCATTATTTCATGGTTTATTTCGTGAGTATTATAGCAAGTCAACTGGAGTATGAAATTATGTAAAGCAACCATTTCAATACCAAAAAGGAAATGTAATCAAAGCAAGTATTCAAATGTCTTCCTTCATTCTTTGTTTACATGACAAATGGAACAATAGTTAAATAATATATCCAAAATAGACTCCAGTAGAATTGAAATAGTACAAAAACCATCTGAAACCCTTTCTTAATGGTGTCTTATATGTAACCTTCATATTCAATGGCAAAAACTTTTCCCTGCCTCCTTTTAATTGTTTCTTTCAGTTATTTTGCCCGTCTATCATCTTCATTTTCAGCCCCTTGGTCAAATGGATGTTCTCAGCGTGGCAGTGTCCTGAATTCCCTGGCCTCTTTTGTAAGGGATTCCAGTTGGTGTCATGCCCATGTCGTTCCTGTGCTGTGAAGCACCTGCTCTAAAGTGTAAACCTTACTGCTAAATTGTCTTACTCAGCCATGGTAATGTACTCTGAGGGCCAGATGCTGACACATCCTGGGCAGTCATGGAGGTGTTCTGTGGGCTCAGGTGTGCCTCACCTCCTGTGTTCTTGTCTCATGGGCCGTGCTTTTCACTACCCAAGCTGCTGACTGCTCATTGCATGAACTTTCAAAGTGACAATCTTGAACCTGCACTGATGGTTACACCCTCTGGCTCCATGACAGTGCCCCCTTGGCTGCAATTTTCCTTGTTACTGGCTTCTCTGACCTTCTTTTAGCTTATCACAGCTCCTTGATTGTCAACAATCCCACTGTTTCATTGAAAAGACCTGCAAAGAGAATACAGTTCTGGAGAGGACTGTTTGAAAAACAGGGTTTTGTGGAATGTTAAGAAAACAGTTATGGTTTCCCTCTCCTCTACTTTTCTCCCCCACCATATTCTAAGGGAGAGGTGACTGAAGGTGAGAAGAAATCGCCTGTAGCAACAAATAAATTTGCCCTTTTGAGTTGCAGAAGTGGAAAATACTGAGAAGGTTCAGGGAGGGCTTTGTCATGATCATCTTCTGAGCTTTGAACAGTGAAATGTAGAGACTTTTCAGCCCTCTTACTGAGTGGTGGCAGATGAAACAAGGGGTGGCTGATTTACATGATATAATAACGTTTGATGGAATTCTTCTTTTCCATTGGCTTCCTGCTGGTTTTGGTGGTTGGTCAGAAATGACTTCAACCCCACAAACCCTGAGAAAGGTAATAATAAGTAGACCAATGAAGCGTGCTGCAAATATCATAGCTCTTTATGTGAATTTTGAGCTCAACATTTTGATCTTTGTTCATTTAGCATGCTTGAAGAGCCTTTTTGGTGTATAGTGTCTCAAGGGCAAGCACAACTTGATTACTTTTTGATCTGCAAAAGGAAGGCACCTGGTTTTCTTATGTCTAATTAATTACTGTTAAATATTTGTAAGCAGGTGGACATACAAGAGAAGTAAAGACAAGCCTTCTTGGAGAGAGAAAAAATTTCATGTAATTATAAATATATGGGAACTTCACTTTACAGTTGAAATGAAAATTAATTGCACTGAAGAACTTTTCATTATCTCAAAGTAAATTTAAAAGTCGAACCAAGCAACGTTGCACTGCTGCTGTAGGAAAATACTTCCCTAAATTGAAGTTGTTTCTAGGTCTCTACAGTGTATTATTGATAATTAATCCCTATTTGGTATGTGAAAGGCAAGAAATGAAAGCTGTAGCAGTTCAACTCACACATAAACCTGCCTGTTAGGACTCAGGCAGTTTTTTAACATTCTGTGATGTCTAGGGATGAAGGACTAGGAGACTAAGACAACTAAATACTTTAAGAATGCTGAGAACTCCCAAGGCATTTGTTCATGAGTCAAACATCCTTTCCCTGTGGAGGGCTTACTGGTGGAATCAAATGAGAAGACAGAGTTCTTGCTTTCTTTTGTACTCCCACTTCTGAAGCAATAGGGAAAGGAGTTAATCGGGTACTGAATTTTTGCTTTGATTTTCTTCTTTAACCAAGGTGCACTTATTAGATTTTTGCTTTGCTTTGTCTTGCATTCATAATTCCATAGGAAGATGCAGTCTTTATATGTGTAGGCCAAGGATGTAAAAATAAAAAGGAAAGTATCACAGATACTTTTTAATTATACAAAAATCATATTTATTTGTTAGAGAATAAAGTTAAATAATGCCTTCAAAGACTGTCAAAAATTTTTGATTTTTACTTGAATTTCATTAATTTAAATGCTTCTAATTCCTAATTGCTAATAATTTCTAAGCTTTGAAGATTTAAAGAGCTGTCTACAGTGCAATTTTTACTTCTTTTGAACTTTCATTATTGTTACTTTTTTTCATATGTTCTAGAACAAAAAAGAGAACGTGGAGGCTAAAGGTGCATCTGCCAGGCAACAAGTCAAAGTTTTCCCTTCATATGCTGAAAACCTAGAGGTATAAATAGATGCATTTATCAGTGATCCTAAAGATCAGCAATTTGAAAACTTAAGTTTTCAATCCATAGAGACATTATTTCAGTTGCAGCTAGTGTTAGTTTACACTTATTGCTATTTCTTACACAGGAAAAGTACACTGAGCAACAAAATAATCCTCCACCTATTGTGGGTACATTAAAGTGGTTGTTCTTTTCTGTTCTTCTGTTTATTATTGCTGCTGTTAGAGGCATATAAAGTCCTGAAACAAGAAATACAAAATATGTTACAGTAAAATATACCTAACTTAGGAAAATGTAGTAATGATAGCACATCCAGGAAACAGGAAATTGGTTGTGAATATTATTGACTCATTTATCAGATATTTTGAAGGGGAATATTAACACTAGCTTCTCTGTATCCTGGCTGTGTATATGTATTTTGTGAAACAAGTTCATAAAAAACATTTTCAAGAGTGAATTTTTTATAGAGCTAGAGTATTGTGGTATTTTTTTTCTAAACTAATTTTTCTATGATACTTTAATAGTTTATTTTTAGATACAATAATTGTAATAGAAGCTATGCAGCATTGTGTATTTTCAAAGCATTGATACAATGGAGAAAACATGAAGAATCTTTTTGAAAAAAGAAGTGGGTTTTATTTGGTTTTTCTCATAAAAGAAATTGTGTGGCCAATAATTACTTTTCTTATCTTTCAGTTCAGTGGCATTTTACCTTGGGAACATGAGGGAGAATTAGGCTTTGTTAGTAGTTCTGTAGTCTGAGTGGGAAGTAGCCAGATAAAATCGGATTTGGGTAAACCAAAAAATGTGATGGCAGTTTTAGTGAATTAGAGGCATTCTTCTGAAAATTGATATAAGTGACTGGTGAGGGCACTGCAGCTGGCTGTGTAGCATGGGATGAGAGGGAGACCGTCACTGTGACCTCCTGTTAGTAAACTCATTTCACTTTACTAAGTGTCAGTTTCCTAATTTTTAATCCGAAGATGCGAAAGAGGTGTGCTGTGGTGGTTTGCTGATGCTTGTGGAAAAGGTTTGTTATGTTGCAGTCACTCTTGCTCTCAGAGCTCTCAGTGCCTCTGAAGAGCTCACTCTCAGCCTTGAAGCCTTCTGAAAGGTTTCATGTGAGTGTGTGTGTTGAGACACCTTTGAATTTCTGATGAAGTGATCTCTGAAAATCCAGTCTTGTTGGTAGATCTCTGGGGAGAGCTTCAGAACTCATGTTCTGAGTCATGATGTCTAGCTGGAACAATAGCCAAGAAATCCAGGTTTGCCCCTGTTAAATAGAGTTTTGCTGGTGTAACAGGAAATGTCACTGGTCCCTGGGGTTATAAGCACTCTTTAAATCATACTGTATCAAAATCCTTTTCTCTTAAACTTTCCTGTGCAGTGTTTCTCTAGAGCAAAATATTTCTCAGTTTGTATTTAAAATAAGAAGGTTTGTTCATTGCAGTGCATTGTTGCTCTAAGATAGAGGTTCATTTGTAGACTTATTAATAACTGATAATTTCTGTACCCTAGGTTGTATTCCTGCTTTTAAACAGAAAGAATTGGCCAGTCATTCAAGCAAACAGAGTGTATCTCAAGATCAAATTAAGATGTCACACTTTGTTTCCTGATGAAATTGCAATGTCATTCTCTTGCTAAAAGTTTCTTCCGATCTGGCTTTAACAATACATTAGGAAGAAGTATTTTAAAACTTGCCTTTATATATTACAGTTTCTATTAATGCCTAACTTAGCAGAAATTTCTTGGGACATAATTTTGTAGCTACTGTGTAGCTATAGTCTGAGATACAATGAACAGAAATTATTCTGTTGTGTTTCAGGATCTGGGAGAAATATATTGATTTGAAATTAAAAAAATCTAATGGACTTCCACAGATATTTGATACATGTGATGCAGTCTGGTCACAACAAAATCATTTCAGAGGTAAAATAATCTCACTAATTATTTTTGAATGAAATTATACAAGTCTATAAGCATTTTGAATTTTCTCTCCAATATAAAATCTCTTGTTCAGTGTTTCAGATTCTCCTCACGTTGTGGAAGTTTTACATCTGTAGTCTCCCTCTCCTGAAAACTAGAATAACTGAAGCCTAAGTTCTACGTACAATTGCTATCAGTATCAGTTTATTGTCTTACAGAAATCTGCTCCCTGAAGTATCCTCAGGTTATTTCAGTGGCATTTGCATCCCAAGTGCATTAGAAGTGAAGATGGGAGGTGTTTCCTCAGCTGTTGGTGTGCACAGAGTTGTTCAGGCTGATCTCCTTCCGTAATCCACAGTCAAATGTCCACTCTCGTGCCCTGTGGCTCTCTTGTAAAGGAGACCTCTTCATGGGCCAGATGAATGGTAACTTAGAATTGCCCTACTCTCTCTGTTGACTATAAAAAGAGTCTGATAGGTAGGAATTCCATGCAGACTCACTGTAAATGTCAGAGAATATCTATTTTCTGGAGCCCCAGTGAGCTTAAGGAGAACGTAGACCTTAAAATTCCCCAAGTGTGGCAGCTCTGAATAAGGAGAACATGTATGTTTCCTAGAAAATTGTGAAGACACAACAAGGAGTCAGCTGGTAATTTTGTGCACCTCCAAGCTCAGAGGACAGATAGGGAGATTCTTTGATACCATAGCTTTGATAATTTTGAGGACTGTAAGTCGCATGTGACTATTACCTCTGATTTTGGCCTTATTAACCTAGGAACCTGAGAAAGGTAGAGGTTTTAACTAGGAAGGAATCGGCACATAGATGCCAATTTAGGAAAACAGGCAGGTGCTAGATTTTCAACACAAGCTTATTTTCCACTAACTTTGATGAGATTTATTATTTCTACAATTGCAGGAACTTACAAGATGTTAGAAAACATCCGTTAAGAACACCTCTTTGAGATAACTTCCAGCCTGGTTAAGGATTTTGTAACAGTCACTATTCAAAGATGGTTTGTGCATGGACATTTTAGATACAGTAATTGTAATAGCAGCTGTGTAACACTTTGTATTTTCAAAGAATTTCAAAGCACATTTTCATAGCATTATATGTGGTTTCAGCTGCCCTATCTCAGCACTTAAGAAACATACATCAAAGAGTTTTAAATCCTGCCAATCCTACAAGCTCTGTTTCCCCCTTTCTACATAATTAAGTTAATCTTTCAAGGCAAGTTGACACATGTAGTCAATTGGTTACAGGGATTTTTAAGATCATATTTTATATTCTTCTAACAGGCTAGTAACTGTGGTGAAATCTAACTTGGGACATTTTCAACTTGCACTGACAGTTCTTCATTATTAAATTCAAAGGGCATATATGCTGATTGATTTCTGATTAAATCTGTGTCTTCTGGTATGCTGTGTGTGGTTTATTTAGACAGTTTCTTTTACAGTCAGATATTAAGAGGGAATAATTCACTGTGTTATGTACGATTATTTGAAATAATAGTGTTTTGATCAGTAATATTTCCAGAATTCAAGCCACTGGCAATGTAAGCTGCAATAAAGTGTTCATTATAGTTCATATTATTATAATTTTCCTCCTGTTTAGCTGCTTTCATGCATTATTAGTAGCTGTGAAATTCATAGGCAGCTAGAGAAACAATCAGCTACCTGGTGTGGAGCATGAAACCTGCATTTAGTGACTGCTGGCTTGACTGATGTGCTATTATGCTGAAAACATGGTATATAAACAGTTTGCTAATGAAGGAAGAATTTTTAATTGGGACTTTGACCAAGGTCAACTAGATATTAAGGGGAAGGTCATGGGCACAAAACTGTTTCACCAATGAACGGCCTGATAATCTGCAGAATGAAATCAGGTACTTTGTGTGACTGATGGCCAAAAGGAAGAGTGTAGTAGGGGCTACAATATAAAAGATTTAATATCACCACAGTGAGTTGATGGTGGGTCAGATGCTGCTCCTGACGCACCACATTGAATCTGGACTTCTGAAATTCCTGAACCAACCTGGATTTCTGTTGCCCTCGCTTTTGCTATTGTTTGCTACTGTTGCCCTTGCATAGCTATTTCTGCTCAGTGGTTTCTGGAGTGCATATATCTGTGTTTATCTCCACAACTTCCTGCATCCCTGTAGGGGAAGCATCCAAGGGGGGTGAGCTAGTGAAGGTGAGAGGGACTGGGACCTTGTGCCCAGGTCTGTTTGCTGTCCTCTGGCTTGCTGAAGCACCGTGAGCAAGCCTTTCCAGCTGGCACCAGGGGCACAGCTATGATGGTGGACTGCAGATCCAGGACTCTTGCATTCAGTGGAATTAGTCCAGGCTTGCAGTAACTCAAGTGCTCTGGTGTTGACAATGGCATTGCTGTTGTTGCTATGAGAAACCAACTGCCTGCTGGCAAGAGAGAAAGACTGCAGATTAAATGTTTACGGCATGTTTATTTACCTTTTCATTAGGAAAGCAAACAGATTAATTGCCTATGGCACGGTCAGGTTAAAGACAAGATGATTTTTTAATCTTCCTGGTAAAAATATGGTCTCTGTTTAGAAGATCTCTAAACCCATCCTGAACAGAGGATTTAGCATGCTGTGGGAGTTACAGAGCAGCCCCCAGCAATGGCATATTTTCAGTTATGTGTGTTTGTCAGGGGGAGATCCCGTCTTCTAAAGAGCAGCTCTTTCTCTCTGTCCTTTGTTACGAAGTGTACAAGAGCAATTCCCAAAATTGTTACACCGACAGAAGGAAACACTTCTTTCATTCAGTGCTTTCCAGTTATGGTAATTGTGATCAGCTCCTTCCTCACGGATTTTCAGTGTTGATTCACCACCTGCAGACGTGCATGTGCAATACCAAAAGTGTCTGAGCTCATCTGCACACAGTTAGTGGTCTGAGTCTAAACATCTAAACCCAGTGTTTCTGTGGGAGGTGGTTGATGTTTATGGAAAACTTGGTTCTGATTGTGGCACAAGTGACTGCCAAAACAGGTGTGAAGGGCTGACTGTGTTAAATAGGTACTAGTGATCAGAACAGATGTTCTGTCCATGCCCCATTTTTCCTTAACCAGGCTACCTACTGGAGGAGTCAGGATCCTTCTCCCAGGGGTGAAACTGTAAATAATCATCTGACTGAAGGTCAGCTCTAAGAACATGAATTACATTAATTTGTGGTGTGCTTCTACACTGCTGGGGTAAGAATGGCTCATTTAAAGGTACCCTTCAGCTCCCACTTGTTGACATGTTCCCTCAGGCAGACTGGCTCCTATTTTAATGTTTCATTCTGATATATGGTGTTGCTCTTGGAGATCCTGGTGGGTTCTTCCTTCTTCTTTACTTCTTCCTGAATCTACCAAGTTGAGAAAATAAACTTTTGAAGCCTGGGATTTATTTCATCTTTCTGTGATTGTAAGAAAATCTCTGTTACAGCAGTCAAAACATGAAATGGGTTATTACCTTTTCTTGGTTCTTGAATTCTCTTCATTTCTTAGAATTTTCTGCTATTTCAGTGTCTGCCTTTTTGCAAATGCCTGGCCACCCTGGCAGCGGTTATATTGGAAGGAACCTGTCTATGGCCACGCCATTCTTGTGATTCCTGTGGGTTCTTGTAGCCCAAAGACACCACTGGAAGCGGATATAGTGAGGTGCAGAGAGTGGCTCAACCAAGGGGTCGAAACCTTTAGGCTTCATTGGCCCTTGTTGGGGAACCACAGAGCCTTGGGTCTGACACGATGGAAAACCTCAGTAGAGCCCACTGGCAGCCCTTTGACTCTGCTTTTTCAAGGGGGGAGGGTTACAGAGGTGGGGGAAACTGGGATCCAATGTTATGGGGTTAGGGGATGACCTGTGACAAGACACACACCTGTAATCACAAATTGGGACAAAGGGGTAGGGGGAGGCTGGCACCCAGCCAATCACTGGACGAAAGCCCCTCTGAGTTCTCCAGGACAATAGAGGAGTCTTGGAATGACTGACAGAGCCCCAGGGGTAGCTAATGATTGACAAATGACAGTCCAAAGGTGAGGTATGGGGAAGGGGTACACAGAAGATTTGACAGAACTTAACAATAATCAATAAACCTGGGAAAGTTAAAATGCACCACCACATTCTCCTTAGTCAGAATGTAGGCTGAAAATCTAAAATATGTTAGAACTGCACAGAATATTCAAACACACACGAGAGCACTTACACACCCAGAACAGGAAGACCTTCAGAAAGTTTAAACCTTTGCCTCACCATGTTTTTAGCTGTGATTTAGACCAACTGTCCAAATCACATGTATCTGAAAAAGAGGAAATTCTAAAGAAGTGCTCCTTCAGTACTGCAGCAAGCCTCTGAAATAAATTTCCCTATTTGCTGGTAACTTACTAAAAAATAAATAAGAGGACATCAGATTGAAAAAAATGTTTTATTTTTCTGTATCAAGTATGCGAGCCTTCCTTTCACTCCTAACTTGGGAATTCCTCCTGTCTCCTCCGTGAGCTAGTTAGCCCACATATGATAGCACTCTCAAGTTTAGCCTGAGGTTTAGAGTAAATTCATGCTGAAGATCAAAATGAGGCTTCTAATCAGCTTTTAATTCAAAACATTTCTGCTGGCATTTCATCAACTTCTGTTGCATCTAAGATAAGAATATCACCAGAGGTTGAATAAGGCTGTGTTTATTTTTTCGTTTGTACTGAGCTATATTATGTGGCATAATTACCAGCACTATTCTTAGAAATTAGGACTCACTTTATGAAAATAATGTCTGGAAATAGAATCAACTGTTTGTCTCCTATAAGTCATTCCAACTAGTAATCTTTAAAGGCAGAGTCATAGTCTTAAAAATGCCTTGGGATAGATGGGTAAGTTTTATTTTACTGATGTTTTCTGTTACACCAACCTATCCACTCATGCCTGATTTACAGTGACAACTGAGTACTTCAAATTTGGCTGGTTTGGTTTGAAAGGATATCAGTGGCTTGATGCATACATATCATCCAGATATAGTTCAGTAAACATTTTTACCATGCCATTAGCTTAGTGGAGATACTTAACGGGACCTGGGAGAATTGGAGCTTTCTCAAATACCCTCTCACCGTTCTGAACTTCATTCCAACTTTGCCACTGAGTTAAATGTGCATGAGACTAATAATTAATGGTTCATAGATCAGCATCTTGCTGTATATCTGCCTATCTTACAAACCTGTACTGAATGTATTTGTTGGCTACTTTGAAATTACATGAGTTTTTCCAGATTTATTTGGAGTAACAGAAAGATCTTAAAGTCCCTGTTGTGAGCAGTGGATGTCAGGTTTTGTTTTATGGCTTCTCTGTAACTTTATTGTCCCTCATAGCTGCAGACCAGCACAGCAGCAGTCTGTGCACACTGAGTGAGCTTATGCATACACAGGCACATGGAGTCAGTGTCACATTACCAAAATCAATGTGCTTATTGCTGTCTTAGCAAGGTTCTTAAGCACGTGCCTCATTGAAAACTCTGCATTGCACAGTCACTGTCTCAGGTGTTCTGACATTGGCAGGCTAGGTTACTTTTTTTGGCTTACTCTCTCATTCAGCCAGTTCTATGAGATTTGGTTTGTTTCTGTTCTCCATTCCAACAGCATCAAACTTCATTGTGTTATACTAAGTTATTTTGTTATTACACTGCTGCAGCTGCATTTGTAATCAGGTCTCGGTGATGATCAGGCACTAAAGGACTATAAGCCTGAACCAGTTTATATTTTTGAACGAGTGTCATTGATACTGGGAGCATTACAGGCAGCCTGGATTTGAAAGAAATGAGGGAAAGATGTCCTTGCCTGTGCAAGCTGTTGCTGTGCTGTAATGTGGACACATGTGTACCACACTAGGTGTCACCTAATTGGCCTACTGCCTCCCTGGTGTGCCTTGTAAATGCACATTCAACTGGTAACACTTCTTTTGCTCTGGCATGTGGCTTTTCTTACTGCCTTCTCTGTTCTTTCACAGGCCCAAGTTTTCAAATGGGCTGTTTCTGATGTCTGTGTGCATCTGTTCATAAATGAAAGTTGACCCTATATTGCGTGAGCCAGTTTTATGCTTTGGCATTTCTGCAGCCAAGAAACACTAAAATGTTTTAATATCTGGCTATATCTACACAGAATTTGGCTCATTTAGCTTGGAAGTTTTCCACCTACCTTATATTCTTTCCTTGCAAAGTGCAAGAACCTCACAGTCAAACCAGTTATAGCAATGTCACACTGTGGCCTCTTTAGCCTCTTGCAGTGTGCATATTTCAGTTACAGAGAACAGCAGAAAACAAATAAAATCATGTCTTCAGACATTACTATTATCAGATTAAGTAAAATAAGATAAAAAATGCTTTAACTGAACCAGTACGAGTAGCAACCTGTTCTGGTTGTCCAGTGTGGCCATGGATTTGTGGCAGTGGATAATGTCACACACCAGTGGTTGGTTCATCTAGGGTGGGCTCAGGTCTCAAGTGCATAAAAACCTTTCCAGGCTTCTTCCTCCTCAATTTCTAACATTTGAGTATTTGGATTGTTAGCCAGGGGTAGATAGAAAGGGATTTTAAAATAGACATTTGAATACTTTCTCAGATTATATCTTGCATAATTTTTCATGCATTTGAAATAAACCGTTAATACGAAGTTTTGAAACATACAATTTCACACTTCATATCTGAAGCATTAAATGACTCGATAGCATTTGGTAGCCAAAATGTTGATGAAATCCCTACATGTGACATGAGAAATAAAACTTCCTTTATTTTTAAATTTTAAATTTCCTTTATTTTAGATCTATACTCAGTGATCAAAACTCTGTCTTAGCTGTCCTAACATACATTTCAGTTGGAGTCATAACCCTGTTTTTCCAAAAATACTTTCATAACCTGTTCCCTGTTGGAAGTCTGTTAAGAGAAGCAATATTTCTTGCTTCCAAAGCTCTTGCTATCCATGACTTTCTAGCTTTTGGAATATTTTCCCAGGCTGTATTGTGCATCTCTTCTCCAGGATGCCTCTTGATGTTGAGATTCAGTTGAAATTTTGTGGCCGAAATCTAAAAAAAAAACCAAACCAAACCCCCCCCCTTCCTCCACCCCATGAATAACTACCTGCTCTTTGCACCACAATTATCCATACCTGAAGCATTAGCTATTTCCTACTCATTTATCCTATGAATAAATGACAGTGAACTTATGAACAAGAAAGACCCCACAATAAGGAGGCTTGTAATGGCCACGTTCAACCAACTCCCTTAATCTTGGTGGTGATTTAACCTCATGTAGCATAGAGAATTTTCTGCATCCCAGAAACTTTTTACAGATTGGTCCAAAAGAGAAAGCTGTATCTGGTAATGTGGGTAATAGTGAGAGCTGCAGTAGGACATTGTATGATCAAAAGAAACAGATGAAATGTTTATCAAGAGAAAAAAAATTACAAAAGCTGTGACAGTAAGGCATGATCTCTAGAAGAAGGAGCATGAAGTTTGCTATTAATCCCATGAAGAAATTAAGATGAAAGCCTGATTGTCAGTTGAAACAAAGTGAAAAACTGATATTTCCATTGGGTTTATTTTCCATAAAGCTTAAGACCTTTGTCAGATTCCCCCATTCACATGCTTGCTACAGGCAGCCTGGGCAAACAGCTCTACCAGCCCTGTCCTGTGTTCTGCTTCTCTCTCCCTCTAGTGAGCATCCCCAGTTTCCACTGCAGGAGGTGCTCAGGTGCTCAGCATTTCATAGGGTTGAGCCTAAATAGGTACATATATTTTGTTCCATTTGAGTTCCAGATAGTTTGGTTTTTTTTTTTTTTTTTTTTTTTTTTTTAAATAGAAATAGTATTGATGCCAGCTGTGCAAAATGGAAAATAAAAACCCCAAACTCATACAAAAAGCTCACCCTAGCTTCGTCTGATTTCTTCTGGAGTGAAGCTCTTGTGCTGAGTGAGTGCCTGGCCAGTCCATTTGTCTGAAGGGCAGTTTTTGTTCTGCACTGGCAGTATAGTATTTTTGTAAGCTCCCCCCTGCTATCACTGCAGCTGCACCTGGCAAGAGGAAACCACCCACAATTTAAAAAGCTCATCAGAACAATAATGTCTGCTTCTCTCTTGACAGGTTAATTAATTGTGTGCCATTATATTTTGTGTGTGGTTTTGGATGGTTTTTTATACTTCTCTCTCACATGTGCTTCCCAGTAGGATTTCAAAAGGCTGGTGCATTGTCTGCCTGTCTGTCACTTCAGATGGTGCTTGATGCAGAAAGAAGAGATGGAGAGGAAAAGAATGAGAAAGAGTATGTTGGGGTTATTGCAGTTAAAAAATCTTACTCACTGGGAACTGGGATAAAATAATGGTTGTGGCTTACTGGAAAACAAACCCTTTTTTAAAATAAATTTTGGGGTTTGCAGTTTGTTTAGCCCTTTAGAAGGTAGAGAAGGGTGAACTTCTCATCAGTCCAAGGCTGTAGTTTGGGCACACATTGACTCCTTAAACACTTTAACATGGTTTTTCATCTCCCCCATGAGCATCTAGACCCCTGGATACTGGTGGTTTGGGGTGGTGTTGTTGTTGTTTTTTTTTTTTTTTTTTTTTTTATGGGACACCTCTTTTGTTGGGGGGTGGGATAGGGGAGAGAAGAAATTAAATTCTCTCCTGAGGAGACTGGAATCCTCAGTGAAAATTTCATGAGCAGTTCTTGTCTTAATAAGAGCAGCTTTTCACCTCCTGGGTTACCTTATTCTAGAAATTGAAGTAGCAGTGTGCAAATGATGTGCTAGAACTAAGGGAGTTGACCAGACATCA
The DNA here is from genome assembly GCA_013398615.1 of Brachypodius melanocephalos. NCBI lineage: Eukaryota > Metazoa > Chordata > Aves > Passeriformes > Pycnonotidae > Brachypodius > Brachypodius melanocephalos. The sequence goes on along the minus strand of VZSR01003812.1, from coordinate 5,978,241 downwards.
TGATTTTTCAAACTGGAACATGTCCAGGTATTGTATAACACTTCTTTATGTCCTCCCACCCAGAAATATATTGAGATTAATGAGAGGAAGAAGTTTGACAGTTTTCAGTGTTCTTGGAAGATCCACTGCCACAGAAAGTTTTAAAATATTTAAGTGCCTTATTCATGCAGTGGGACTGTATCAATGTCTGCATTCAGCATAAAGAAAGATATCACTAGAAGAGTGTTCTTCATGTCTGTAGGTCTGGAGGGAATCTATTGTGTTGCCTGAGACAGGAGCTTTGTCTCTGCACAAGAATTTGGCAGTGAAAGGCCCTGCATGCCATGCAGTGTGCTGTCCTCCCAAACATTCACAGTAAGCTGGGAATGTGCTGGGATTGCTAATGGCTCTTATCAGGCACTGCTCTCGTGTCCACTCTGTGTGGTACTGATGCAGAAATCAGGATTCAGCTTCACATGAATGAAGGTGAAGGACCAAGAGAAAAAAATCCAACCAAAGCACAATGACTTAGCCAAACACCCTCGCTTATAACTGGATGTCATTCACAGTTTAGGAATTTTTCATTTCTAGATGAAATTTATGGAATGACAGAGAAGTGAGAGGCCTGAAGGTCTGGGAAGCAACCAGACTGTATAGATGTGGGAGACAGGTTATTTTTATCTGAACTTTGATGGTTTTCAGCTCTCTTCTACATGAGGAAGCTAGAAATAGTCCTTTTTTGGTACTGAGACAATCTATAATAGTGTTGTGGCCTGAGAGCTGCCTGCTCTTGCTGGGGTGGGATGGAATTGAGCTCAGGATCAGGAAGCACTATAGGCGCACATGGGATTCAAAATCCAAGCCCATACAGTACAAGTGGTATCATGGATCTTTCTGGAGTACTTGAGCTTGGGAGGGTGAAAAATATTCACTGTAGGTGAATCTCTTTATTTACTAATTTAGAAAGTAACTTCTCTTTTCACTGTTTTCCTCTGGAGAAGAGGAAGACTGGGTTCACAGATGGGGGTCACTGCTGGTGCTGTGAAATTGCAGTGCTAAAAATTCCCTTTGTCACAAGATTCTTCAATTTGTTGGGTGGAGATGCTACTTTCAACCTTGGTACCTTGCTCACCTGTCATCAGTGCCCCTCTGTCTCTCCCCAGGGGCCAAATTCATAATTGCACTGAGAGACGAGTACCAGAGCAGCCTGATGTAAAACTGCGGGCCAAACACAGTGATATATAAGTAACCTGTACTGCAAAAATAATTATAAACTGAATACTTGGTAAATCTTTTCCACAAAATCCTGAATGATTTTATTTTGAGCTATTGATCTGCTGAGGGCAGGGGAAACACCTGAGTGGCTGGAATAACATCTCTTTATAGCATCTCCTTTAGTAAAGGAAGAATCAGACTTTTATTCCTAAAATGGAATACTTTTTGCTACATGCTGCAAACTAGAAAGAATGCATCCTTGGATGCATTTAAGTTTTATTCTGTTTCTCGCAGTCTTCCTGGTTTGTTACACACAGTCTATTAATGTGTCTGTGCTCTTGCTTGGCAAAGTAATCCTGAACACTGCAAGTGATAAGTTTTTATTAAACTATTTTGATGATCATTATCTGTTCAAGTAGTTTCAGTCCAAAAACAGCCCCTCCCGCCCCAAGAAACCCCACAGCTGATGTTTTGTTGCAGTTTTGTTGTAGTTCAGAAGGGACATCTTAAGGAACAAAGAGTCTTAATGATCAAGAAGTGGATTTAGGATTTAGGAGGTTAGTAAGAACACTGGCATCCTGCTAAATTTTTTTGGTTTGCCTCCTGAGCACCACCAGTGACCAACTTCTGCTGGCATGTCACATGCATATTTCATCAGCGACAACTCTTTTAATTCCATGTACAAGTAACCTGCTCTTTTTTTAAAGAGACCTATGCAGGCAGACGTAACCAGTCTTGATAGGAAAGTGCCAGCAGTAAATATCCCATATAGACCTTAAGCTGGAAATAGGAACTGCAAAATGTGCCTCAGTGCAGCATTGCGTGCCATTCCTTTTGCAGATGACATTCACAGAAGGTCTCTAGTGAGCATCATCTGCCCGGTAGTGGCAGCAGTGGCAGTCCATTCTGCCACAGTCCCCTTTGTGCATAACCAGCAGCGAGATCTCCAGATATGACAAAGATCTCCTTTACTGCCTGATTTCCTAACTCTGGTTTCACCACAGAAATGCTCTCTAGAGAATTCCCTTAATGCAAAGTTTCCCCTGTATGCTGCAGGTGTTGCTTTTCATTGCTGTGAGAATCACTGGAAAGAGACCAGCCCAAATAATAAATAAAATAATAAATAAATAAAAATACCAGCCCGTTGTAAAGATAACCAGTGCAGAGTACTTTGCCTTTAGCTAGTCCAAAACCCTAGCTGCACAGAAAATCATCTCCCCCAGCCAACTCAACAGCATGTTCACTCTGACACATACATGGTAATCAGAGTACTTCTTACTGCTGGCTGCTTTCTGTAGGTGAATTTTGGACATCCAGAACATCCACATTTTTATTACATTAGGTTTATATTTCTTCCCTTATCCACACACTCTTTTGTGTGGAGAATGTAATTAAAAGGAATGGGTCTGCTATGTGTATTCCAGTATTGACTTTTTCATAAGTAAGCTAATAATAAGTTAAAAAATAAATGGCATTTGGAATCACAAGGAAAAGAATGAAGATATTTATTTTCTGAATAACTGTTATACCTCTGAAAGAGATGAGTTGTCATAAGCAGCAGACAGTAGCCTTCCCTGGCATTTTGGGAATGCTCTTGTCTATATCAGTACCTGACTGTAAAGAAGCACCTGAAGAAATATATATGCCATGGTGGCTTGACAGGTCTGACACAGGAATTCATTCCTGGGCTTTCCTGAGGTCACAGAGCAAGTCCTGTATGGTTCCCCTCTGCTGCTAGCAAGCTTCTGCTCATCAATAACAAGCTCTTGAATAAAGGAATCTTCAGCAGGATGATGCACAACGTCGCTGGTATTTGTCCTTGTGCTGATTAGTCCAGCCCTGAGTGTATCAGTGTCAGTCCCTAGGGCAAACTGGTGATGAAGCTCTAAGAGAATGTTTAAGCTGAATAGTAGGAATACGTTTGCAATGGTGCTGTTCACAGAGTTGGTGCTAATGCTTGCAATGGCAATAGCTCAGAACATAAATCTGTTATTAAATAAATGTGTAAATTGGATTTGGAAATATTCATGGGGGACTAGGGGCTGGGGGAGCCTCTTGGGTCTCTGAGTCCAATCCTCTCTTATCACATGCCCAGTGTCTATATCCCTCTGATAAACTTGTGTAATCTTTTTCATATGCTTCTCCCAGGTTCCAGAGGAGGGCCTTGAACTATCTTTCATCTCAGTTCAAGTGTCTGCTTTGAACAGAGGATGAATTCTGAATGTCACAGTTGTCTGAGTATCCTAATAGCTGTTGCACTGGTGGCTTTTCTCTTTCTTACATTCGCTTTCTCAGTTCAGTTGAACTGTCACTTCTGCATTCCTGGGGACAAGGGTAAATGGAATTTTAATGTATTAAAAAATGGAAGTAAGCTAGATATAGTTAATTACCTATCTTTCTAAAAAGAAGATTCTGGATAACTGGTTGACCAGTGCAATTTATTTTTTTTCACTGTGGACCCAAAAGATAGGTCTGAAAAAAGTGTCTGTGTGAACTGGTGTTGTCTGGGGTGATATGCTTGGTTCCTCAGGGTCTAGGTAAGCCTAGCTGACTACAGTTGCAATGAATAATTCACTGTCTCTAAATTTAGCTTTGGTCTATGTGACTGTGTTGTGAACTTGAACATACTCACATACATCAAGCACAGGAATTTCAGCAGTCTTACCCTTCCCTCTCTCATAAAAACATCCTTCTGACCTGAAATTCCTCTCCAAGTACATCACTCTTTCAGCTGTACCAGAGTGTTAAGGTGCATTGATTAAGGTATCTCAAAGATTTAATTTATTTTTAAATATTAAGAATTTTCAGAGGATCATGTGAGATCATGGAGGAGTTGCAAGGACACTCTCCTGTGTGGCCTGGGAAAGGGTAAAGATGAGATACTGTTTCTATTTTATATATTGTCCAGTGATTTAAGTATAGAAAGATGTAAATATTTCTCTGAAGAGGAGCTGTTCTAATTTTAGTAGAGTGTAGATTTTTTTTAAATTAGGGTCAGCATATATGATCTCTTCCATTTTCCTGGAATCTACTTGATGCAGGGGAGGAAGCCTGCATCTTAAAGTGAAACCAGGTTTGAAGGAAAGAAAAAAAAAATCTTCCATTAGACCAGTAATTCAGTTGGAAAAATCAAATTAATTTCCAGGCACATGTGCCCTTCAGATACAAATATAAAAGTCACAGAAACTGCACAGGGAATGTAGGCTGGCATAAAAATCCTGATGAGGTTGTGAGATGAGGAGAAAAGATAGATGACAGTGAGTGACTGGACCAGGAGACCGTGGAGTGCCAGGGGACCATGGAGCACTGGAGCAGAAGGAAGATCTCTTACTTTTGGAGATGGAAAACATGAAGGTAGTTGTGATTTATGTCAAAGGATAAAGGCTTGAAGGTCCAGAAATGTGGAGGGAGGTAGAAAGATGCAGAGATTGAGACTAAAAAGCTGAGCAAACTAACTGAGCAAAGGGCCTGGGACAAACGGCCAGGCAGCATGTGCAGTGAAGGCTGAGTCTGGGAGAGCCTGGAAGGGTGAAGGAACATCAGGTCTGCAAAGAGAGCTGCGTATGAAAATAAAGAATTATTAGAGGTATAGGACATGGATATGGACAAATCAGGTAAGAACAAATTGCTCAGAAGAAGAGAGGAAGAGAATCTAAGATCCTGCAGTGAACAGAGCTGGGGCTGAGAAAGGGAAGGAAGGACAGGAAGAGAAAGTACCAGGGCAGGGACACACTGGAGTTGGAAATGCAGAAAGGAACAAACTCTGAACATCTGAGGGAAAAAAAATAATCTGTGCTCCCTAGAGGATTTTCAAGGCAGAACCAGGGAGCTGGAGGCTGCTGAGTCTTGGAGCTGTGTGCTCTGCCGTGAGTCAGTGGAACTACTGCTGGTGGCTACCCTGCTGGTGCAAATGGCAGAGAGGGTTTCTCTACAGCATCCCAGCTGTGACCGTTCCTGTGAGAAGCCACAGGCTGAAGTTTCTGTGTGCATGATTTGCTTTTATTATGTCTGGGTTACTCCACAAAGCCTGCTCCATTGGAAGCTCATCATTAGGGCTATCCTACCAAGCAGCTAAGGGTTAGGCAATGCCACAGTCTGGGTATCCTATTCCTTATGGTTTTGCTTTCCCGTAACTAAGTTGCAATCATGAAGCAAAGGTAGCAGTTACTATCAAATCTATTTTATTACTGTGGTGCAGGTATGAAAAATTAACCCCAGAGCTACTTAAATAGTGTATGGAGGTAAATGCTTCCAGTCAAAGGAGACCTGTTGAGCAGCAGTTTGAGGACTCTGCATGCTCTTCTGAGTAGCTTGGAAATGGCTCTGTCCCTTCAATTTTTAAGAGGTAGTTTGGTAGTTTTCATCCCAACACCTGTAGCAGAAGCCTTATGATGTTGTACAGGAAAGACACAGGCCTGGAAAACTAGTAAGTAATTCCAGAATGTTTTGATTAGGTCATGATAACAAAAAGAGGTTACACGAGTTGGTTAAAAGGCTTCTCTGATGAAAGCTAAGATGGGCTCTATGACAAATCTTAATGGCTGTCAAGCCTCAGAATCTCTTCTAAATCCACCCAAGTGTAATTTTAATTTAGGCCATCAGACTTGTTTTCCGTGAGAGGAAACATAAATGAGCCTGAGTGCGTAAGTGAGATGGAGATGATACAGATGAAAATGTTTCTGTAATTTTAATGGATGTGAGATTTATGTACTAGGCAAACTACAGTAAAATAGAATTTTCATTAATTTATATTAATAATGTCTCTCTTTTCTCCATTTGTCTGCATGGGTGTAAAACTCTATTAATAATAAATAGTATTATACTGAAGGCTTTTTTGCAATTTTGACCCATTGAGCCAAATGAGAACTTCTCGTGATAAATCAAGTGCAGAAAGATACTTCCTGTGTAGTATTTCGAGCTGCCAGGTCCCAGAGCCTAATCTTTCCTGTAATGATGTGAACAGCAGGTAGTCTAGAGAAGGGCAACAAAGCAAACAGAGAGTCTAATTTGACACATTATGTAAATTTGGGATTGGCTGAAATGCACGCTTCAAAATCTGCATTCTTCTTCCCTTCAGACAATTTTAGCTTCATTTTGGAATATGCTCTTTCAGTAATAAGAAACCCCTGAATGTCTTATCCCAGACCAGAACACAAGCTGTGAATTCCTCTTTTTCTCACCTTTCCTTTGACTCTGGGAAGAACATCCATTGCGTTTTTGCAGCTACTATAAATATTTTGCCTGTTTGATTTATAGCAATGTTTAATGAATGAGAGGCAGTGGTTCGCCCATCAAGCCACATAGCCATGCAGACCTTTTCAGTAAGACAAGGGCAAAGTGAGCCTTGCTGATGCCTTTTTGAAAAATAACTGCTAGAATGTAAGTGCCAAGTCTAGTTAAAATAATGCGCACAGCTAGCTGTTAAACCAAAAACATTACTGCAACAGTCACAGCCCAGAAAAATCACAAGTGAAGCAGGCTTCATAAATTCAAGGGAATGGAAAGGGAAGCTTCTGGAGGCAGCGTAATTGCTGTTCAAGGACTCCTGCTGAGTCTTCAAGAGGCAATAGCATGCAGTGGAATCTCTGTTGTGTGTTGGTGTGATATGTTTTGCTTAGCTGCTCCATGGGACAACAAAGTCAGATGGGTTTGATTTGCCTAGTGGGAAACAACACTGGTCATTTAGGAAATCAGTAATCTTCTTGGATGGTAGGCAGTGAGAAGTGGAGTACGAGGGTATGTCCTGGGCAGCAGATCAGTCCTGTCCCTGGGAATCCCACTGCATGAGGTGTGGTCCTGCCACTGAAATTCCTTCTCAAGTCTTCTTTCCTCTTGTAATTGGCAGAGGGAAAAGTTTTCCATGCTGACCAGGAGAACATGCCTAAATCAGCATAGCTTTGTAAATCAGTTTTGAATTCTTTAGAAAGATATATATCAATTAAATGCAATTAAAATGCAGAATGATTTGTAACTCTGGTTTCCTTTATAATCTGCTTTAAAACGTAGATGTGGCTAAGATTTTTTGAGTCAGACATGTATCTGGGTCAAACTGGTGTTAGACTTCTGATTTACCTAACAGCTTAGTTAGAGTGACTTAATTATGTGCCTGGATTTCTGAGTATGAAAAGATACATTAATAACCTTTTTATTTGTGCACCAACTGGTAATAAAAGACACCATTTTTTAAAAACTATAACAAATGAGAGAAGAATGAACAAGCAAGAGAACATTTGTGTTCTCACTACTACACGTAGTAGCCACTCCCAGATGTAAATACTAATGCACTCTAAATCTGTGCATTGGACATCAGCTATAGGCTGTTCTTAGTCAGTATCTCAATGAAAGTGTACTGACATACAGATTCTTTTCATTCAATTATGACTATGTGTAGAATTGTAACAGCAGCAGTTTAACTGCTAGATTGAATGCCAAGTGTTGTTAGCAGGAGGGGGTGCAGATGAGGTAGAACTGTACTGGGGATTTGAAATGAGTAGACTTATCTTTTGTAGGAAGAAAACAAAACCATTGGTAGGAACTTTACTAATTGTGACTTGATGTTGGTTGAGATATTATAATGGCCAGAGTTTCCCAATTAGGATGCTAAGGCTGTTAGGCTGCTAGGGCTGTTATCTTTATGTAGACTTTAAAAATCCCACTTTAATGCTGACATGCCAGATTATTCGCCAGAAGGAGAATGACTTACAGATTTTTAGAGACATAAAATTGGTCTTAGTGCCTGATACTTCTTGTATCATGTTTTTGTTTGTTCTTTGATGGTTTATTTAAAATGCTATCTCTGTAATTAATCTTTGGAGAGAAAGAATGTGAGAGATTATGATTTATGAGTGATGAAGTAAATTGAAGTAAGTTTAGCTTGAGTTTATAGTTTAAATGCCAGTAGTTTGGTCATTAGCTTCTGATGGTATTTGTTTTCTTACTAAATATATCCAGATCCAGTGCACTGAAAATGCATCACACCATAAAAACTTGTGACTTTGCCTTCTTTTTTTTTTTTAATGATAATTTTGCAAAGGCCACTTACAGCTAAGGAAGAATAGAAGCTTTGAGAAATAGAGTTGTGAAGAGACTGATGGTATGTTTGGTGAGATATTTGGGTTTATGTAAAATTCACATTAACGTTCAGGTTGTGCCACACAGAACATTAAACTATATAGTGAAGTAAGTTCATCACAGGAGCTCATTCTGAAATCACAATATGATTTTAACAGTGTCCTGATAGCCAGATGGAACTAAACAGAGGGAAAAAAAATCTATCATGTTGAAATCAAAAATGAGGACAATCTGTCAAAGCCAAACAAAGAGAACTCTCTTTAAAGCTTGGAAGTGCTATCTAATTCTGTGTTTTCATTGCCAGGGTTAGTTGCTACTTTGAGTAAAGCATGCCGTGTACTTAACAAATGCAGTTTCTTTTTCTGCATAAGTAACATTCACAGTTGAGTCATATTCTCTTTGAATGCCCAAATCACTCAAATTTATTGGACTTTTTATGTTTTGGGGGTTTTTTTGTTTTTGTGGTTTTTTTTTTTTTTTTTTTTGAGGCTTTGGCTTTATGTGACTAAGCAGCTATAAAACTAGATTAAAAAATCAGCATTGCAAGTTAGTTGGGACTGATTAGAAACAATACATGATTTTGGCTTTGTTCCCTGTTTGACTGGGTCTATTCAATTTCCCTACAGAACTAGGGGGATTTCAGAAACTGATAGTTTGAATTCCTGGAAGAATAAAAAAGGCTTCAGGAGAATATTACAGGAAAAAATTATGGAAGATTTACAGGAAAAAATACATTTCTTTCCTGAACCTTGAGAGAGAGAAGAAAAAAATCAATATCAGCTTATAATGTTTATCGTGGGAGTATATAATTTTGGTACAACCACTATAAACTGTTTTAGCCTAAGAAATAGAATGATGAGTCTTAAAATACATGTGAAGAAAATTTGTAAAATACAATTTTATAGTGCTTATATGTGACCAAATTCTTGCAGTCACTGAGAGTGGGTGCATGTAATGCATAGATCAGCTTACTTTTTGTGGTCAGAGGGTTAGTAAGAGGAAGAAACTGAATCAGTTATTTTCTTCAAATAATTTGTGTTATATTCTGAAATATGAATAGAAGGGGCTTAAGCTAACAGATGTGAACTGGCATCACTGGGAATAATTTTTAAATCTCCAAAGTTTGGACTTTTTTTAATTTATCAAAATGAGTATGATATTAAAAAAAAATACTGCTTTCCTTTTAAGCATTCTGTTATCCTACCAAAGTTACCATGTTTTGAGGGTTCTGGTTAACATGAATGATCTGGGAAAGCAAAGAATCCATGAGTGGAAATTCCTCTACTCTTTTTGGTCAGAAAAAATTAAGCTTTTTAGTAATCTCTTACCTTTTGTAATGAAAGCAAGATTTTGGTTGCAATAATGAGCAAGCCATCAAAGTTAGTTTCTTTAGAAAAAACATTACAGTTTCTTTTCTTGGATGCTCTGTAGTTGTATTTTTAGTCTATGGGTGTGGTGGGGAGGAATATTGATTTTTAAAAATCATTTTAAGTTCTAGCAACACACATGTATTAAAACTCATAATGTGCCTGTGAAGAAATTTATTTAAAGCAATGTTTTAATCTTATTCCTTTAAAAGGCAATTCTGTACCTGCATTAGAGAATATTAAGTGTTGTATTTTTGAGGGCTTATTAAATATTCAGTCATTTTCTTTTTCCATTGTCAAGTGTGTCAAGGGCAAGCCTTCTGTGTCCTGGGGCGTAACTCAAACTAAATAAATCTTAAAAGCTGTTATTAAATGCTCACATTAGAAAATATACATTACACAGTGAGGGGAGTTGAAAGAGGAGGTGTTAAGATCCAGCTCCAGAACCAGTTGTATCCAGACCAGATGCAAACTTTTTATGGAAAAACACTGAAATGTGATCAGAGATTTTATTCAAAACCTAAATGTGAAGCAAGAAGTGACTATTAACACTTCACTGTGCATTAACCTCTTCACTATGACCTATCCATCTTGGAACAACTGGAATAATTGTGTAGAGATGGCCTATTTAGGTGGGATGGACAAAAGAAACTTATTTTAATGGAGTAGGATCAGTCTGATTTTATGAGTCTGTATAATACAGCTGAGTGTGAGGGTCAGTTTCTAGCTCTGCTCTTGCTTTGTTTGGACTCTGTCTAAGCTGTTGAGCCATAGAATGGCTGCAGGAAGGCTCTGACTCCATCCCAGGACAAGAATCAGTCCCATATCTGGGTTTGCTTGGAAAGGAAACGTGTGTGTGTGTGTGTCAGATGTCAGACACATCATCCTCTGGCCTTGTGCCTTTTCCTGCTGTGAAATCCAGTCATGGTCTATAGAGATAAGACTGTTGTCAGGTCATTTGCAGCCAGAATTTTTAGTGACCTTAATTTTTCAAGGCACTTAAGGAGCTATGTGCAAGGTAAAACATGACTTTGGGCTCATAAAAGTTCTGCTGATCCACAGAGCGCTCAGTTTGGTGTTCTGGAATTGGTTGTCAATTTTGAAATTGCTTTAAACTCTGCCATACCCAGTCCTCCATGAGACACTTAATTCAAAGTACTAATCATAAAGTTTTCTGCTTCCAACAAGTTATCTGTAGGCACCTCGCACTCTAGATTTATGTGCTTCATTGAAAATTAAGTTATAGATGATTGATCCACTTACTGTGAACATCACTAGAACTTAGCAACAGAGCTTGGCTGGTGATCCTTTTAACTAGACAAGCTGGGAGATGGAATCTCTAGTGTCTGAACACGTGATGCTGAGACACAAGAACAAAATTGGGTGCACACTGCCTTCAAACTGTGAGCAGGGGGAATCAGCAGCCTACTGAGAGCTTTAACTGCTTAATGAGGAATGCTCTACATGCTGTGTATTACATACTGAATATTTTTGTAACTTTTAACTGCTCTGTTCTGGAAAAATTGGACTGAGCCTTTTATTAATTCAATTTGTGTTAATTTCAGTTTCAAAAATGGTGGCCCTGGAGTTTGGCTACAACCATTCTGTCACTTAGAAAAATGGTTCATTCAGGAGGAAAAAAGAAAACCTAAATGAAAAAAATTAATTTTATCACATCAATTGAAGCAATCAAAAAGCAATCAAAATAAAATAACCTTTTTAGAAATGAGAAAAAGATCATGATTAGTTGGATATTATTTGAAAGTTTTTCTTCAAGCTTTTTTTTTGAAGACTCTCAGAAAATGTGTTAGGGCTACAATCTTTGGTTTAAAAAAGGGGGTGAATAAGCTGATTTATTCTCTACCAAGGCTGAACTTGTCTTGCAACTAGTCAAAACCTAACTTTTCTGAGCTTCTCACAGTGAGAGGTTGCTAATGATTCAAACAGAAAATTGTCTCTTGCTGTAACCTTTCTGAAATAATGATCAGGGTAACTCTTTTTAGATTTTTGTACTTCATAAAAGAAAAGAAAAAAAACAAACCCAAAAAGTCGTCGTGCTACCCTGGTTATTGTGGATTGAGGAACTATTGCAGGACCAAGGAGTAGAACTTGGTTGGTCACGCCCACTAGAGAATCTGTGAGTTCAAATCTGTGCTGTCTTTTTCTGAAATGTGATGCTTGCCCGCATGACAAAAATGGATGTATTTTTAGAGGCTAATTACTTTGGAGAAGCTGGAATTAGGATGAAGGAGAAGGAAAGCATAAAATGGAGATAGCATATGACTTCATTTAGTTTCTATCATTACAGATGAGTATAAAAAACATACTGGAGACTTTTCGACACATTTGCTAGTATTATGCAACACAGTACTAAGGAAGCATCTTTGTTGATGTAAGGTTAATCCCTAAGCATTTTTTGTTTGACTGATAAAATGTTCCTGCTTGCATTGGTCTTTGCATTTTCGTCTTGCATGTTCTCAGAACCCTCTGATTATTGCAGTAGTGTTGTAGGTCTCTTGTGTGTGAGGCTTTGTCTTGCTAGGTGCTATGCAAGCTCTGTCCTGATCCAAGTAGCTGGCAGTTTATAACCAAATGCAATGAGAGATAAAAGGAATGTGTGTCTTTGCTCAAAGCCAGTGATGCCACGCATATACATGGCAAAATGTGTACATCTTTTTGTTTTACATTTCTATGAATGCTTATTGCAGCCTCACAGAAATCTGTCACCAGATTGACAGTGTTTTCTTGTCTTTGTTCTAACCTCTGGAAGATGACTGTCTTTAGGATAGATTTTGGACATGGCTGAATGTCTTTTTTCCTTTAGGGATAATAAAACACTGAATGGAAGTGCACAGCTAAATATTTCCATCTGCCTTGCCAAGTGCAATGTCAATGCAGTGTCAATGTTAAGCAAAACAATAATAAATAGCTTGTCAGGCAGTTCTACCTGTAGTTACTCTCTTGGTATTTGGCATTTTTTTAGAAAGGTTCTGAACCTGAATGGACTCTGAAATACAGTCCAGAAAACAGTGGTAATTATTTACATACTGTTGGGTTCACTGCACTGTTGAATGTGCACAGTTAATCCTTATCATATCTGAGTTTTTGGTAAATGATTTAGTTGGTAAATTTTACTTTGGTTAGGCTGTAGGTAGTTTTATTTTCAGACAAAAAAAAATTCTATAAAAAAATCACAGTTGTCTGAAATCATCAGTGTTGCTGTTGAAGAGGTCACCCAATATTTTATCTGTCAAAAGTTCCCTCCCAGATTACAAACTACAGTGCTGATTTAGTTTCAGTGACAGCTCCAAAGATTTGTTTGCTTTTTCCATCCTTGACTGTGTAGAACAATATTCTGGAGGATGCTCTAGGAGACACCCAAGGGTCGTTCTTAGCCCACCGGTGGCTTAGGGTCTGACAAACTCCCTATCCCTCTTGTGGAGAAGTTTTGCAAATATCTGCTGAGATTAATTCACTTAGGTTGTATAAATCTGGTTGTATTTGCTGCCTAGTTGTCTCACGTGGGATTGAGGCTCTTTTGTGTATGTTGGTGTCAGGTGCTGTGAGCTATGAACATGTAGCAATTTTTGTAGTTAAGGCAAAGGCAGAAAAGCCTGTTCAGTAAAAATCAGACAGTGTAAGATTGTTTCCTTAGCTTGTGGCTAGAAGTCCAGACTGGATGATACGTGCTCAGTTCAGTCTCTGAGTCAGTACTTTTTGAAAGGTAACAGATTTAGAGTGTTTTCAATTGTAAGGCATGGTGTAATAACTTTTTTTTTTCCTTGACTGAGGAAAGGAAGCCACAAATAACCTGCAAATATCTGATATAGGTAGTTACAGGGGAGTTTTCATAGATCCATCTCATCAATCTGAATGTAATAAATTTGCCAGACCTGCACTGCAAATTTAAGCTTGTTTCCAGAATAAAAGGAATTCTCTCTATAAGTTGTAGACACAGTATTTTGTTGTCTAACCAGTGTTCCATGTTAGAAAAATAGAAGCATTCAGTATTGTACGAGCCCAAATGAGTTCCAGTGGAAGATAACACAAAATCTGCTAATACTGAAATCAGTCATTGATATCCTAAGTACACAAAATCAGTTTTGCCACAATGCTATATCCTGGATTAAAGTGCCAGAACAGAGGCATTCCTGCTTATGGCTGTTACTTTGTCTGCTTTGCAACTAGATTTTTTCCAATGACATTCAAGATTTCAGTGTGGTAACTAGATAGTATATATTTTTAACCTGTTTAGGCATCCTTTTGCCTCCTTGGGCCCCTAACACTTTCAAAAATCTTCATGTCTCCAGAAGTATTTTTTTTTTGCCCAGGATAATAGTGGCTATAAAATGTTTGCTAAGATACAAATTCAAAATAAAAAATACTGTTATTTATGTATTACACCACTGCTGTTTGAGTACAAGCTAGTATGGTTATAATGGCATTGAAAAGAAGTTAACGATTGTAGCAAAGGAACAAGTGACCTCAAAATGCCTTTTATTTGATGTATATTCCTCAGTGTAAGAAAATCTATCTCATGCTCTAACTCAGTGTTAATTTTTGAGATCCTATCATAGATGTCCTCTGTTATTCAATGCTTGACTGTGATGGCTGATTTGAAGATCATGCAGTATATACTTTTTTAGTCCTAAAAAATCTTCTGTGATGGCTGTTTCTAGGTTATTTACTTGTATTTTATCAATTCACTTGTCTCTACTAGAACTGTGTTTGTATTTCCCTTTTTGTTTGGGTTGCCCTGAATTTGTAACCTGGTTAGCAGGATTGTGGGTCCTAAGGCTGTGGCAAAGCTCTGCCTCACAGTGTGTGAGGTTCTGCAAGGTTTACTTTTAGTGCTGCCCAAGAGAATCAGTGATGGATGACTACAAACTTAATAGGCTATGCAACCAACTCTACAAGTAACACAGAAGGCATTTTCTACCAGTAAATATCTTGTATTTGTAAATCATTGAAAATCTAAAGGAAACCCAGAGTTTGGATCTGCTCTCGGATCCCTGAGGTGCTCTTCAGGGCAAGTGTGAATTCTGAACCACAATCTCAAGACTGTTAGGGTCAGCCCACATTTTCCGCTGTGTGAGAGGTGGACATCTTTAAGTATTGCTGCAGTTGGTGTGTACAGGGACTCCTTGCAAGGAACCTTGGCAACTGAATCAAATTCAGACAATTTAGCACAGACTAAAGAATCTGTTGCCCCTTTCCTAATGAGTTGCATTTTGTCATGCTATCTATTGCCAAGACTTTCCCTGCTCCTGGACTCCTAACCTGTGTGTGTGAGCTGTCTGCTGCTCTCCTCTGGCCTAGATGGAAATTTTTATCCATATGAATTTGTCCGCCTTTTGGGGAAGAATGAGTAGAAGTTTTACTATGAATGCAGACATCATTTGTATGAATGTGAAGAGCTGTGTGGTTCTGATGTCTCTTTTATCTCTTTGTGTTTCAGTTCATCGCTTTTGCCTCTTTATTCTTCATCTTAGTTTCAATCACAACCTTCTGCCTGGAAACACACGAGGCTTTCAATACTATTATAAACAAAACCGAGCAGGTCATCAACGGGACAGAAGCTGTGTTACAGTATGAGATTGAGACAGATCCTGCGCTGACATATGTGGAAGGAGTCTGCGTGGTGTGGTTTACATTTGAATTTTTAGTACGTGTTATTTTTTCTCCCAACAAACTCGAATTCATCAAAAACCTCTTGAATATCATTGACTTTGTGGCCATCCTGCCCTTTTACCTAGAAGTGGGCCTGAGTGGGCTCTCCTCCAAAGCTGCTAAGGACGTGCTTGGTTTCCTCAGGGTGGTAAGGTTCGTCAGGATCCTCCGAATTTTCAAGCTCACCCGGCACTTCGTGGGCCTCAGGGTGCTGGGCCACACTCTGCGAGCCAGCACCAATGAATTTCTGCTGCTGATAATATTCCTGGCGCTTGGTGTTTTGATATTTGCCACCATGATCTACTACGCGGAGCGGGTGGGAGCCCAGCCTAATGACCCGTCAGCGAGCGAGCACACGCAGTTCAAAAACATCCCCATTGGCTTCTGGTGGGCTGTGGTCACCATGACCACCCTGGGATATGGGGATATGTATCCAAGGACATGGTCAGGCATGCTGGTGGGAGCCCTGTGTGCGCTGGCGGGAGTGCTCACCATAGCCATGCCCGTGCCTGTGATAGTTAACAATTTTGGGATGTACTACTCCCTGGCCATGGCAAAGCAGAAACTGCCAAGGAAACGAAAGAAGCACATCCCTCCTGCTCCTCAAGCCAGCTCACCCACCTTCTGCAAGACAGACTTGAACATGGCCTGCAATAGCACACAGGGTGACATCTGCCTGGGCAAGGACAACCAGCTGATGGAACACAACAGATCATCAGGTAGGACCCCACTGGAATTGCATGTCCTCTGAAAACACTTTATAGACCAGTATGTTTGGTAGGGGTCAGAAAGCAGCCAGTCTTTCTGCCAGGAGAAGATGTAGCTCCCACCCTTCTCCCCTCCAACATTTGCGTGTGTCAGTCTCATAGAGGACAAAATAGGTATAGCGATGTTCCCAAACCTCTATGTAGCTGGTCTATACAGTTTTGCTTGCTCTGTTGAGAATGCTTTCCTGCTGATGATATCAACCTTTTCTTTTGCCTGTTGTTTGTTGCGTTATATGGATGTTTCTTGTTTTTCTGCATGACTGTGACTATTTGAGCAGCCACCGTGTCCCACCCTGTTGGACTCCATGGTGTTTTGCCTCAGTGTCTGTCTCTCGTGTCAGCTTTGCCTGTGCCACATCGTGGCCTGTTAAGCAAGATCCTACAAAGAAGCAGTCATTTGAAAGGAGCAGGTGCTTTACATCCAAAGCCCAGCACTCAAAGGAAATAGGAAGAAATTTTCTTTCTAGTTTTCTTTCCATTTGGCACTCTGCTTCCTTGGCTAAAAGAATCTCCTTCATCTGTGTTAGATGAGACGTTGCATGATATTTACTATTCATTAAATTATATACTAGCATAGCTGATGTAAATTTTGTAAAGAAAAAAGAAAATGACAGCCCTTAGCACCATTACATCGCTATTACAGCTGATTTTTGTGATTTCTATTACCTTATTTGTTAGAGTTCCAAAGGATGAATAAGGAGTATTTTGTGCTTTACTCAGTGAAATTGCATATCAAATGACAGCCTCAGTCCCTCCAAGCCACTGCTCCATACTCCAAATCTGTTGCAATTAAAGAGTAAATTTTACCTCTCAGTATAATTAAATAGTTTAGCAGCAAGAGTATTTTTTGTTGTTGTTTCATAAGTGTATTTATTCTTAAGCCAAACACAATCTGTTTAAAAAACTCACATACCTGTCATGAGACTCCAGCTGTAAAGCTGCTGAAGAATAGTAAGAGCAAAACCACTCATGACTGGTGCAATTCAGTAATTGAAATATAGTATTTAAAAAGAAGAGTCTGGAACATCAATCTCTGAACAATATCCTTTGGTCTGTTGCTCTGTTACTGAATAACATTTACGTTCAAAGAAGCTCGGTTTCACTTTCCGAGTTACTGTTCAAGAAGTTAACACAGTTTTTTGAACATCCTAAATATATTTAAATGGATGGAAATACTTGAAAAGACTCAGAATGACACTAAAATATAGTTAGTTTTTCAGTGCTATCGGACTGATACCCATTTTGAGATAACATCTTTGAAGTGTTAATGATAACAGCTTTTTCATGCCATCAGGTCCTACCAGAGGTATGCTGAATGGAGAAGGCTTAGTGTGATCACTGTGTCTCTCACTAAGAGACACTTTTTTTGTGTCTATTGCTTTATTTACAAGGGGTCATAACCCTTGAAGTTAGAGAGAAAGCAGTCATGCAAGAAGGAGCCTTTTTAAAGTGTTATCTTTCTTTTCAGTAGTGCTACCATTCACATCATGCACTGTAGCTTTATTTCTGGTAGAGAATGTTATTAGAGTCACTATGAATTATGTGCAAAACTTCAAGGCAGAATTCTGCCCTTTGCATTCCCAGTTCAGGAAAAAAAAAACAAAAACCTCAGGTTTAAGTGCAAAGGTAAAGTTGAAGTTATTGTGCTGTACTAAGAGACTTTTTCCTTGAAGCGTGGCCTGAATTTGAAACGGTAGATAACTTTAAAAGAGAGTCCTTTGGGAGTGACAAATCAGGAGAGGTACAAGTTTTGCCATTTGACAAAATAAAGTACAGAGACCAAGACAGCATTTAATGTTGGGTACTTGTGATGACAAGCAGTGCAAGTGTAATAAATATGCAAATGAAAGCTAAGAGTGTTATTAAACATTGTATAGTGCCAAGTGTTGAAAATACAGCCCTTCTGGGTGAGCACTTGTCTTTAAAACAGTAAACAATGTATTCTATACAAAAATGCCTGACCTCTTGTTTAGCAAAAATGATAGCCAAAATAGTAATTAAGTGTTTGAAATATCCAAGGATGACTGTATTCTGACAAGCTACAGTCCAGAGTAGGTGACTAACTGAGCCTTGGTTTGATTATTTCTTAGTTCATGTCAGTTTAATCTAATTTTATACAAATTTTGGAAGAACAGGAAAGTCGAAAGATCATTTGTTCTTGAACAAAGCATATATCTTTTGCCATTTTGTACTGATTAATGATGAATTGCAATCTTGTTTTCTTCTAATGATTTACTTTATATCTACTTCTTGAGTGATGGGAATATCTGGCATTCAGCGTAAGCTCTTTGTGATGTCTCATTTCCTCATTCATTATTGTCTGTAAATGGGCATGGTGCTTTAACCAGTGTTATCAGGTGAAGACAGTGCAGGAAGTGAGCAGCCACTCTCACCTGGTGAAAGGCTCCCTCCCATCAGACGTTCTAGTACAAGAGACAAAAACAGAAGAGGGGGAACATGTTTCCTACTGACAACAGGTGATTACACGTGTGCTACTGATGGAGGGATCAGGAAAGGTATGGACTTCTTTCATTAGATCATAAAAGGTTACTCAGCAATGTGCTTGTGAAAAACAATCTTAGAGTAAAATGCGGTCCACAATGCTCTAAGAGGAAAGACTGTACTCACAATGTATCTTTTTTTTTTCTTTACTCCTAGTCATTCATTTCCTTTTAGAAACACTCATCCTCTTTAGTCTTCAAAAAATGTGCTTGATGTTGGACCCTCATTTCACTTGTGTCTTCATTTGTCTGTAATCTGGAATGGAAAAGCCTTCAATTCAGGCCTTGCTCATTCAACCACTCATCACTCAATATAACTTGTCATTCTAAAAGACAAATTAAGCATATTATGACTGCGGTCTGTTCTTAATAAAATTTACGGCTGAATACATTTTAAAGGTTGACGTGTCAAAAGTAAGCAACATTTTTGTTGTGAACACAAAAAAGCATATCTTGAGATGCTATTTAGCTTTCTTTCAAATAAAATTTTGAGCTTATAATGCCAATTTTTTTTTCTTGGCAATACACACTGATAGTAAAAGATGACTGTCTACCCCAGCCATAATTCAGCTGTGTAGTAAAACAATGTTTGACCTTGCAAGGTGTTAAAAATGCCTTCCTAATTATTTAGCCTCTTCAAATCTGATTACTTGCTGCTCAGTAGGATGGGAGCACCGAGGTGAAGTTTGCAAAACTGTTTCGTGCTTATATCTCCCATGTGACTGATTGTTTCTGCCCTGGCAGGCCACATCTGGCTGTGGCTGCAAACCTAACATCAGGACATGGCCCTAAGATCAGCATGCCAGTGGCAGTCTGCCCGTTTTCTTAGATAGGAACTGCTCCTGTTTCTTGGCAAATTATATTCTTCTGACACGTGTTGCATTCCTGAGTGCTGAAGTGTAGTTCTTCATCTCAGAATTCATCTGAAGTAGCCATGTGGCACTGGAAAAACATTTTTGCCTGAGATTTTTCTGGCTTTTTTTTTTTTTTTTTAAATTTTTTAAAAAACTTGCTCAGTGTGTATCAAGCATAGCTGTCCCAGCCAGCCATGTATCTAAAGGAATTCTCTTGGGTTTTTCTGCAAATGCTCTCTTTACACTTCAAAGCATGAGTTCAGAAGGTTAAACTTGTGAAGGCGGATATGCAACCTGTTCCATGTGTATGGTATTTGCAGAGTATGACTCTCTATGCTGGGGCATTTTATGTACTCCTATATATAATGTTTAGCTTAAATGAAAAATGGCAAACATGTTTTTGCACAGATTTACTACATTTTCCACTGAGCATATATTTCACTGTCTTCTCAACAACTAGAATTATTTAAAATATCTCTAATGGTAAGAGTCTTTGAGGAGGTCAAGAACACCTGGAGAAGGTAGATTGCCATGGCATTTTGCATGAAAAGTTTTTTGACTTCACTCAGCAAATTCTGGCAGTAACCAAGACTAGAGCAGATCAGAAATAATAAAAGAAGTTATCCATCAGCTACTAAAGACATATTTATATAGCAGTAAAACCTATTTTATCCTGGAACATTATAATTTTTAAATCTAGATTTAAAAGAAAATGGTTTATTAACTTTTACTAGAAAACTGGGGCTTGAGTTCAGAATGGACAGTTTTTTGATGAGATATGTGCTCTTTGTCTGGCACGGATGATAATCTTAGCTGAGGCTGAAATGTTTTAGCCACTGGCTTTGGAGTGTATTTTATACAGAGTAGGGAAATCAGCCCATAAGCAAAAAAAAAAAAAAAAAAAATCTTCAAGTAGTATACAAACAGGTTTGAATGCTTGAATGTCATTCACACATCAAGTCTACTACTTTTACATTTTATTTTTTCTCTTTCTTTCTTTTGGTACATTCTTGTTTGGTTTGTTCCTAGGTTGATTCTTGGTTGTGTTCAATTATAATTTATTCTGAGCTTTTTTGCATCTCCATCTCCAAGATGATACTGATTCAGAGCAGATCCACTAAAATACCTGAAACGTAATGATTTTGGGTCATGTATCTCTCACTATTCATCTTGTGTATCTGGTTTTCATTTTTTAGGAGTTTCTACTTTATTTATAATCTTTACCATCTTCCTCTATCAGTTCTTTCCTTTTATCATTAGAAGGGTAGCAAGAAAATAATCTTAAAAAACTACTTTCCTAGTTTATATGTAAAGGAAAAATTATTTTGATTTTTTTAAAATAAGCTTATGTTATGTTTACAGGGAGTTTAAATATATACACTAGCATTGTGCTCCTCTTTAATTCCCTTTTCAAACATAATTCCTTTTAGTTTGTGTAAATACTGATAGAAACTCAGAAACTGGAGTCTGTTTCAGAAATGTATTAAAATTCTGTGTAGTATCACAGTCTAGCCTGCCCTTGCCATCTGGAGAGAACATTGCACAATGTTTTAGCAGACATGAGGTTATACATTTGCTTTTAGTCTAGTTTTACACTGTGCAGGTCTCAGTAGGTAAGAAGTATGTTAATTGTTGTAGGGGGAGAGCCTAAGATATGATTTTTCTGAAAGATGCCAGAAACAAATTACCTGTCTGTTACCTAGAGATCTGGAATTTGAGCTAGGAACCATCTCAATCAGAAAAAAAGAAAAAAAAAATTGCTGATATTCCATGTGGCGTTTAGCTTTATTGTCATTGGCATTTTAAAGTTTCTGTGGGAAAAAGTCTCATTATTTCCCTGTAAGCAATTTAGACCTGAACATTTTAACCTGACAAATGCTTAAAAGCATCCTTGTCTTCAAAGAAATAAGTAGTGCCCCTGGAGTCAGTGAGCCTTCCCATGCTTGCACTGAAGCATGTACCCATGTCCTTCATGGGTCCTGCCTGGCTTAATCTCTTTTTGTATTTCCTTGCTGATGTCTTCAGGCTGATGAGCAGATCCTTAACAAATGGAGTTATTCAGCAGCTGCTGAAAATACTTGAATATGAAGATAGTGATGCAGCAAACAGCAATGTTTTTTCGTTGGTTTACAGCATAGCCTCTTCAAAGTGAAAACAATCCACAGTAGCAAAAAGTAGGTAGCTAGAGCTCGCAATGTATGTGAACAGAAATGTCTGCAAGTGCAATGTTCCCTTCAAATTGTGAAGCATTTTGTGGTTGCCTCATTTAATTATTAATTATTTACTACTTGCTTATATGAATTAATACCGATGATTTTGTTCAAATCATCTGGAAAAAAAGCATAAATTCAGTGTTTTAAGTTTGCCATTCAGGAGGCATTTACAAATACGTCAAACTCTGCTGTCTTACTAGAATTTAAAATTAGAAGCAAAGCCTAAGAGTTAATATTTTCGAAGATAAAACTTATATTATCATTTAATCCTCTGCAAAACTGATTTACACATACTGTATAAAATTTATCTGGTTTCTGGTTTATTTATTTTAAAGGAAAAAAAAATGTACTTTGTTAGAAATTGAATTTAGCAAAGATTATGTCATTCTAACAGTTTCTGTAGTCTGTCTTGATGGGTTTTTGATTATGCTTAGCCAGATAGCTCAGTCACCCTAATGGGATCCTTTATCTTGCTCTCTGTGCAACCCTGCTGAAGCCCACAGTCTGAGACTAAGTGCAAGATGAGACGTGGAAGAGCAGGTCAGACCTCTTTTGTGGTGGTCTGTTTAATTTTTTGGGGGAAAAAGTAGATGCATTAATTTGTAAATAATTTTATTTATTAATATCTTTTGGCAGTAATGTGTCTCTCAGGACTGAGTTCTTTTGCAGGCAGATTCCCTCCGAGTCCCTGATAGCTCCTTGGATTACAATACACTGTACTGTTTGTCTTTGTCTATTTTTTTTTGGCTGAATTCAACTGATGTCTGTGCATTTTCTCATACAAGGCTATGAAAAATCTCGAAGCCTAAACAACATAGCTGGCTTGACAGGCAATGCTCTGCGACTGTCTCCAGTAACATCACCCTACAGCTCACCTTGTCCTCTAAGGCGCTCTCGGTCTCCCATCCCTTCCATCTTGTAAACCAGATGGCATCAATCGGCTACATAGTATTAAATCAAATACTGTTTACCACATCTTGGAAATAAATGTAGCATTAAGCATAGGCTCCACAAATACGGTCTAACTCCTGCATGATACAGCTGTCAGTAGTGAGAAAAGCCACTTGGGTAGCTGAAGATTTTTGTCTTGGCTTTTAAAGATTAATTAAGGTAGCATTTCTCCTTTTATCTACTATATTGTCCTACTTTCCTGTGGCAATAAAAGGACAGTTAGTGGATGCTGTTCTCCAGTATATTCAATAAATAAGCATATTTTCAGGGAGATTTACTTAAAATAATGTGCTTCCAAGTGATTATCAGTCACTCCATTGAACCTCCATTTCTTGTGACTCTAATCCATTCTGAAGATGTCTGCTCTGAAGGATTTGCTCATTTGCATGGACCATCCTGTCTCCATCACCTGACAAGCAGTGTTACCGATCGTGGAGACCACAGAGGGCTCTGGATGTATGTTCTCACATTGTCACCATCCTGCTGAAATGAAAGCACTGATAAACTGGTCTGCATGTGGGATTGTTTTTCTTTGTTTAATATTTTCCTTTTTTTTTTAACTATCTACTTGTTTATAAACGACTTTATTTTGTGATTAACTTATTTTGGTACTGGATTGCTGTATCAGAGTTCTGAATGTCTCCGGTTGTTTGCACACAGATAACTGCAAAGAGGTTGTCATTACTGGTTACACGCAAGCAGAAGCCAGATCTCTTTCTTAATGGCTTGGGGAAGGCACAAAACATGCAAGAAAGGTAAACGCCATCCAGACTTGCAATTTTAAGCTAGCAAGTGCTGCTTGGTACTGTAGTATTTTCTCTACTGCAGGGTTCTTCAACATTTTCAGAAGCTGAGTACCAAGTAAAATTGAAACAATTACTGGGGGCTTTTTTTTTTTTTTTTTTTTTTTTTTTAAAACCATTGTAAGAGGATAGTAGTTCTCAAGTCGGGTTTTTGACCAGCCTTATACCTCTGGCTCATGGGCTTCAAAAATTTCTTCAGTCAATGTTTTTTGAGGTGCTTTGTCCTATATGTTGTTTGTCTGTCTGTTCTGCAACCTGTGTCCTTGTATTCTCCATCTGTCTCCATAAAGCACAGAGATACTGTTAAAATCCCCCTCTTTTAAGTTGAACTAAGAACACTTTTTCTCCTTTTCTCTTTTATTCATATGGACTATACATCTGTGTATAGATAGAAATACACATATTTTTCAAGTGCAGTTAGTGTCATCTAGACTAACTCATGTGCACTCCTAAGATTTTTTTGAGCGGCTTTTCAGCACCGACCGGTTGCCTATTGCATCAATCTTCCTCCTAGCAACCAGCATTCATTACAATTTTGAAACTGTATCTCCTCTAGTGGCTTTTTCATTCAATATTAACCTCTGTTTATGCAACAGAACAAATGCAATGGCAAATTTGAGGTTCTGGGCTGGTGAGGAAAAATTACCCTTAAACTGTAGGGTTTTAGAACTACATGGGGAAGACCATAGTGACTGAAATCTTAAGTGATCCTTGAAATTGTTGAATAATACCTGACTGTCATGTTTTATTTTTTGTTAGGAAAAGAAATTAAATTTATTGTTGACTGTGTAACATGTTCTTTTGTATATAGCCAAGCCCAATAGCATGACCTGCATGTCAGAATCCTTGTACAATAATGTATTTATCAAAGTATACATTTCTGATATTTAGAGATGTACATTGATTTACTTTTGGTAAAATATTGTCAATAGAGAGATAATTGCAAACAGCTTTTAGCAAATGAATTAATATAATATCTGGTGCTGCTGTTATATTAACTACAGTGTTGTACAGAATTTATCATGGATTTTTGACTGCTGAAAAAGGGACAATGGAATTTAGCCATACCAAGGACTGTACTGGAAAGAGACTGCTGCTGCTGAATGGACCCTGATAAACGACTCACACCTTGAGGAGGTCACTGAGACTTTGCGTGCCAAGTAGAGCTTGTTAAAGAAGATGAGAGACTGCTCGTGATTACTGCTGCCAGAGAAAGGGGTGACTAATCACTGTTGATGAGTCAGTGTAAATAAAACGCGTGTGCATGGAATATCAGTTTTTATCTATATCAAGGAAAGCTGAATTCATGTCATCATTGCTAAGGCTCCATGCAAAGACCCACACCCCTGTGTTTATTATTCCTGGTTCCTGCAGTAAGCTGTGCTGTGGATCATACAAAGACACACGCTTAATAATGATAGTGATGTAATCTACATCTGTCTTGACTTCTGTCATACTAATGGCATATATTGCAAAAGTCACAAATTTCAACAGAGTAGGTTTGCATAAGTCCTTGCTTTCTCAGTTTGTCATGACCGAAATTGTTATGAATTCTAGTGTACATGCCAAGTCCTAAGTTTACTTTTCACTTTAATAACAAAAATGTGACTGCAGACAAACATCACTGACTTTGTTCACAGCACACAGTCTTCTTTTAATGTTACCTCAAACTATAAGTATTATCGGAAATAAAATTCTGGCAGCAAGAATATTTTGTGGGTTTTTTTTTTTTAAATGCAAAGTGTTGCAAACCCAACATTATTAAGTATAAAAATTGTATTAAAATTATATTCTACAAATGTATATTTTACATAAAATATATATTCTTTGATAAGTTATTTTCTGTGATTTTTGTGGTAAATGGATCTAGTCTATTCTATGTTTATGAGACATTGTAGTGCTACGATGTGGTAATTATGTTCTCTCCGTCCTACTCAGTGGGAAATTCTCCAGAATCTGTTTTGTCACCCTGGTGTCCCAATTGTAGGGACCTGTCCCAGTTGTGAAACTCTGTATCGTGGAACTTCTGTGAACATGTCAAGGTGCATGCACAATCCTGGTGGAAACCAGTGGAAATGTAATACCTGAATTGGAGAATAAAAGGCAAAAGACCTGGGGAGGAACTTGGAGAATACCTTCTGAACTGGCTCATGAGCGTTCTTTAGCTGTATCGGTCCCCTGCCTGCTACTGGCCATCCCAGTTCTCAAACCAGCCTCCTGGAATGCATGAGGAGATAATTCAAAAGCTAACATGAGCTGGCTTCTGCAACAATTGAAAATTTATCAGCTCGTTAATGACCCTATGCCTCATGTGGAAGTTTCAGTCAGGCTGAGTATTTTAAGTAAGATGGGAGTTTTGTTCCATCCTGGTGTGAAGTCAGCCTAAAAAGGAGGTGATAAATGGTTGCTTAAAACTTCTAATATGCTGTATTTGTGGCAACCAGAAATCCTCAAATACACAAGCAGATTGTCTGAGAGCAGCGAGGTAGCTAGTACAGTTTCATAAATGATCTGAGAGGCTCAGTATTTTGGCATATGTGCTGTAATGTAAGAAGGGTTCCAGAAAACAGGATCACAAAACAGGTGTTCAATTTCAGAAAATGTGTTACAGTGATATGCCAGGAAAGCTCACTGTGCTGTTTGCCCGAGGGTTCAAAGTTGCCTGTACTGTGCTTGTGAGCGGTACCCAAGGGAAGAAGAGGTGTAGGGGTCAGCCAGCACAAGGCTCACAGCCAGCTCCAGTCACCCAGGGTGGTCTGCCCCAAAGACGGGGGACAGACCTCTCACCCCAGAGAGAGGTGTCTGGTTTTCCTCAGTGCTCCACAGGGATGGTGATGGTCCCCAGATGGGATACAGACAGCGGGGTGCCTTTTGTTGGTCAAGCTTGTAGAAAACACTGATGGCCAGATGGTGTCTGACATCTTCTGCTGTCTCTGGATGGTAAGGAGCCTGGATGGATCTCCACTGACACAGGACTTTGAGACCAGAATATCCTGGACTCGGTATTATTTTTCTGCTAGAGAACCAATCCCATGTTTAAATGCTTTCTTTTAAAACACACGTGGAGGACAAGCTGATGGTGAGTCTGGTAACTATTCATGTGTTTTGAAACTACAAGCCAACTCTGACTACTCCAAGAGGGAAAAGGTGGCTTAACTACCAGCCCTCTCCTGTTCCTCACCTATTTCTGGGCCCAGGAAGGGGTGAAATGGCATTTCTATGAGAGGTGGGACACCAAGGTTTAGCTTTCTCAGGCTGAGGAAGGCTTTGAGCATAAACCTCACTCTTCAGGGTACTGCAGTTCCTGTGTCTCAGATACAATGTAAAGATTGGGCTGCACATTCCCATTATTTTCCTTTTTTGGCCATCTTTTAAAGGAAAGTAGATGCAATGATCAGAAGCAAAACTGAACCTGGAGAAAGGAGTTTGAGTGCTAGTAGGAAGATGCTGTGTGGGTATTCTAGGGATCAAATACCCACCAAAGGATGCTTTGGATGCATGTGGCCATGTCTGGGCTTAAGAGTCTAAAAACTTATTTAATCCTTGTATAAGTATTACTTAAGGACTAAAAGTCAAAACTAGAAAACAAGCCATGAATTTACCAGCAATGCATCTGCTAAGACAATTTAGGAGAAGCTGTTCCTGATTTACTTTTTAAAACTGTGAAGTCAAGATGTCAAAAATGAGCATCCTTTTGAAAGATGGACTAATACAACAGCAGGGTTTGTGCAGAGATCAAAAGCTGTGACATATTGTGGACATGAACAGATTATGGGATGTTTGGACTTTGAAGGCAGTCATTGTGCTCATGAGGCCTCACTCAGCACTGAGAAAACGTTGTTTCAGCAAATTTCGAGACATTGCATTGTGAGTTTTTATAGGTGTGTACTGCAAACTGAATTGCTAAGAAGCATGCAGCAAATGATAATTAATATAATCCTGTATAATCAGGGGGCTTTCTCATGTGTGAAACAATTACTATTCATGAAAGTTCTCTTAGAAAAGGTCTGGATTAAGTTAAAGCTGCTAAAAAGGAAAGGAATTGGTTCAGATGGGTAACTGAAAATTATAGGGGTTGGGGATCGATATAACATGAGCAAACTTGCCAGCATAGTTGTGTGAAATATAAATTTTAAAAGTCATGAATGGATTAACTATATGAAAGTGAGCATTTTATCATTTGAAAAAAAAATCATGCAGAAGTCAGATAAAGGAAATTGGAATGGAAATCTGCTGTTAGAAAGAAAAAATTAATTTATTAATATGCTGTATTACAAGCAATGGCTTGAACAATTCCATAATAGAGCCTTTGAATACTAACTGAGTGAGAGGAAATTACAAAAAAGCAAAAAGGTTTCTATCAGCTCAAATTTGTCAGAATGATTAATATTTTTATAATATATTATTTTCTTCTTGGAAATAAATTTTATTTATTTAATTTCCCAAGAGAAAAATTATTTTTAAGATGTTGGGTTTTAAAAGTCAAGAATTGGCTTGAGAGCAAATACTGAGCTGTTAGTGCTGGGTGTTGGGTACCTAGCTGGTGTGCCATTATGAGCGTTTCTCTCCTACTTCAGGAATATCCCTGGGACATGCTGAAATTGCAGAGGTGTCTGATTTCTAGCCCCAGAGACAGTGATCTGTCACATGCTGTCTCTCTCCATGGGAAGGCTGGGGTGCTCTCCAGCCAGGCGTGAGCGGTGCAGAGTTCCTGGCTCTGCAGCACAGCCTGCAGAAGCATCCTGAGTTTGGTCTAGGTGCAGCTTCTCATTGCCTTCTGGCAAAATATGCACCATTCCCCCACCCTCCACAACCTCCTCCCAAAACCCAACCTTCTGTCACTTGCGTTTTTTCATTACCAGCATGTTGATGAACAGCTGACAGATTTCAGATCCATGCTTTCACAGCTTCACATTCGCAGATGGCAATATCCTAGCATATTTAAAAAAAAAAAGAAGTTGGAGGTGGACACTTTTTGAAAATTTGGCACAAAAATGTTATGCATTTCATTTAACATCTTCTGTATTATTTGCAGGTGGAAGACTCGAGATCAATTTAAACCCAGAGCACAGCTAGGCTATTCTGAAACTTTTAGGATGCATTCCTTTTGTGTTCTGCATCTGGTTAGAGCATTGCTGCATTTTGTTATCACATGAAGCTCTCAGTGTTCTTCTCAAATGGGATTTTGAGATAAGACACTAGAGCAAGTCAGAGAATACTATTTTAAGTTGGAATTGGAACTGGATTCCCAGGGAAGTGGTGGGAGCACCATCCCTGGAGGTATTTAAAAGAGGTAGATGTGGCACTGAGGGTTTGGTGAACAAGGCAGTGGTGGGTTAGTGGTTGGACTTGATGATCTTAGAGGTCTTTTCCAAACTTAATAATTCTATGATTCTTATAGGATTGTAAACAGGAATTGTACTGTGCAGAAAAAGATAGTCCCTGGGAAATACTGAAGCTGTAAAAGATGGCTGTAGCTAACAACTTTTTGTTTTGCAGAATGGTGTGGGAAGCTTTTTAAAACACAGAAAGCAGATAATTTTGTGTTGGCCTCCTCAGAGCGATATTAGACTTGTGTAAGATGATGAACTACCAAAAGAAGAAAGTGGAAGTTGTTCTCCTTGACCTTAAGACAGCTTATTTGCAAAAATAGCAAGATCAGACTTCTTAAAGAAGCCCGGCCTTTTCATTGAAACAATGCAAAATTCCATCAGTCTGAAGAGTAGTAAACTTTATCCACATCATCCTATTAAGCTGATGCTAAATATAGAATGGATTTTCAATTCCTTACAGGGATTTCCTTGCTTGTGACTAAATGCAGCACCAAGGTTTTACGAAAATCTTATTTTCTTCATGCCTTTGAATATTTTTGGTACAATGAAGTTTGGCAGTCTGAAAGTCTTCAGATGATGCCATTGTTTGGAGGCAATTTTTGCATTTTTCTAGCATTAAAAAATCAGTTTTTTTCTGAACTGGAATACTGAAAAGTGGGATAGAAGGAGCACTGAAGGACATGGTTTTCTTGAACCCGTCTGAAATCTGCCATGTGAAGCTGTGACCACATAGAAATAAAAATACACAGCTTTCCCTATGTCACTGTCATAACACTGACTGTAATCCTTACACTTCTGAAACTCCTCTTATTTTTGTTTTGAAATCACAACAACAAAATTTATTTAGTTACTGCTGTTTGTAACCTGTACTTAAACTTTGAGAACTATGCTTTAAATCTCCGAATAATGGAGCAATTGGAGACCTTAAGAGCATGAGGACTGTGCTAAAAGAACACATGCACAAGTTTAATGGTTTCATCCGTAATTACTGAAGTGGTTCCTCAATACAGGACATTATCTGAACGAGGTCCCAGTGTCAAATGACCTCACTAACATGAATTGTGAAACTGTCCTTGGCTTACTTAAGCAGGACTAGGTCTTGGGAAGCAGCTGGCTTATGGCATGGGCATTTCCAGGACATCTATCACCAACATTATAGAATCATAAAATAGTTTAGGGTAGAAAAGACCTTCGGATCCTTGAAGTCAGCTGTTAACGCAGCAAGTCCAAGTCCAGCACTAGATTAGCTTTAAGTTCCTTGTTGATACACCCTTTAAAACTGCAGAGTGTTTGGCAGCACCTCTGCCCTGTGCCCTTGCAAACTCTAAGCAAGTTGCTTGGGTTTTTTTCTCCAGAGCTAGAGAAGAGGGATCATTCATGTCTAGAAATTGATATTAGCTTTTTCTTAGATACCTCTTTCATTATGGGTCAAATTGATAAATTGATCTCTGTGAGTGCCTGTTGACAGGAGAATATCCGGATCTGTCTCTCTCCTGGCACGGGGACAGTGGGGCAGTACAGAAGTGACATGGCCCTGCTCCAGTGCCTCTCACAGTGTTTTGCTTGCTCTTGCAGATGGGCAGTGCCAAGACATGGACATTTCCCCTCCACTGCCTCAGAAAGAGTTTCTTTTTCAGCACTTGTGTTCTGAGAAGAGAAAAGGAGTGTGCAACCAGAGCCTGAGGGAAGCGGCTCATCTCAGTGCACACAGGATGGACGTGTTCCCACACTGACTCCTGAGCTTGCTTCTCATTTTTTGGTGTTGCAACAAATCTCTGGTGAAACCATCCTGTCGTGTGAGCTCCAGGTGTACTTCAAGAACACTTCTTGGTAGAGCATTTGGCTATGTTAGAAGCTTTAAGCAGAGTTACCAGTTTGTTTGGGTTTTTTCCCTTCTGCAATCTGCCAAACCCACTGTGTTGATTATTCCCTTGTTTTGTTTGCATGTGCCTTCACTGCTCTCTGTCTTCTGCAGTTTTCCTAGCTTCAACGCTGCCCATCCTGTGTTCAGGACTTACCCACACGCCTCCTTTGCCTGTCTCCTCATTACGGTGCAGCTGTAGCCTGCATGACAGCTGCTGGGAAGGAAAAAGGTAAGTGAATTTGGACCCAAATTGCAAGGACAGAAGAGTACAGGACTGAGACTTCTTTTTAAGCCAACTAAAACTAGTTGGAGGTAACACCTTTTGCAGTTGGGTCCACCCCAGCTTGGAATGAATTCGCAGTTCTCTGCAGCATCTTTTGTATAGCTGCCACAGTAGGGAACGTTAAATTCTGGAACCACAAAATGCTGTCTGAAAAGCAGCACAGCTGTCAATGAAAAGCAGTTTGCAACTGGAATATGTCCAGTGCCTGGACCATTACAGAGGGACATGTCAAAAAACCCAGATGGAGATGATTGCTTAGAAACCAAATTCAGAAATTAGATTTTCCAACCACATATTCACTGAACTATTCATTTACCAATCAATGTAATAGTACTGAGCAGAATGATTGGAGTGCTGAATATATCATAAGATATCAAAAATAATGACAAATACTGACATGATTCTTTCTTCCATGACAAATACTGACATGATTCTTAAGGCTTACAGTAATAGTGAATTTCCTTCAGATCTGAAAACAAATATAATGAAAATGGGTGCATTAGCTAAATTAATGTCAGGAATTAAATGTCTCTCAAAGGTAACTATGAGAATTTACTTCAAGAAAAGGCTTTATATTCTGATCCTAGATGGAAGCTCTGAAATAAGCTTTATTCGTAGTCCTCAGTACCCTTCAACTAGGGCATGATTTCTAGACTTCTGTTACCCTTATTACTAGGAAGCCAGTTTCACTTATCTGTATTTAAATCTTTAGGGAGTAACCGGTAATTTTTTTTATTCAATCATTCCTGCATTTCCTGTGTCTTTTTAAAAATACTGAACAAACTATGTTACATGCTCATCCAAGTTTTCAGATGAGATCTTTTGTAACAGCGGGCAGGGCAGGCATGTGCTTAGCAACAGATATGCTCCAGATTATGGCCTGTAGTTCACAGTAGGTCCCTGGGGAGATTTTGGGGGCTGGCTTTGTCTCAGTGGGGCTGTTACTACCATGTCTAAGCTAAAGGAAGGGGTTGGAACTCCATCTGTCTGATTCCCCATGAAAGTTTTAGCACACAGAGCTGAGAGGTGCAAGCATCTCTCTGTGGCCAGTGCTGGGATTTAATTCACTGCCTTCCTAAAAAGCCCAGCCCACTGAGTGCTGCTGTCCTCTACAGGGCTCAGCTCTGGTGTTACAGCTGCACTGCAAGCAGCACTGCCAACACCCTGTTGGGTTCTGGATCTGATTTGAGCCCTGCAGCTGGCTGCCTTGCTTGGGACTCAGCAGTGGTGTGTGGGGTGAGTGTAGCAGTATCCAAACCTTGATACTAAGTGGTGCAATTCCTGACAAAAGTTTTAGGGAGTCAGAAGGAGCGCACTGCCTGTCCAAGAAGCAGTACTGTGTGACAGCCACCACGCTGCTGTGCTGCAGCATACCTCTATGTCCCCTTCTCCCCAGGATTTCTCAAGGGTGCTTTCTCCCTTCATGGTGGGCTTCACTCCCTGGGCTGCTGGAGGGAAGCAGAGCTGTGCCAAACATGTCACAGCCCCCTCCGTGTTCCCTTTTGCCTCCGTGGCTTTGCAGAGTAGTCACATCATCACAGAAGTATTTGTATAAAGCCACATCTCAGTGTTTAACAATATCATGTGCTTGGTATAAGCTGCAAATTATACCATGTGGCACAAGGCAGTGGGAGGCAGGGGATCTGCTCCAAATCTCTCTGTGGGAGCATGCCTTTGGGAGCTCAGCTGTAGGTAATTTTATTTTCAGAGGTAGAGGAGTTTGTGTTTTTACTCATTGAGTAGGTGGATGGATTTGGAGTGTTATGCAGGGCCTGGTGGGAGGAGGACAGAAGTGGACTGGATGGTTCCTGTGTCTACACACTGGCCTGTCTGCACCAAGATCCAAGGGATCTGTTAGATGGGGACCATGCTGTAGGGGCTTGAAACAGTCTACCCCAAATCAGTCTCAGTGGCCAAATCCTGCTGGTCCTCATATGCTGGGGCTCAGGGGGTGGGTAGGCTGGAGGGGATGAGCTGTGCTGCGCAGGGAGACAGACACTGCAGAGAGGCAGGTCAGTGGGGAGAGCTGTGCCAGGGCCTGGGCACGAGTATGGGACACCTTGATGGGGTGCACCATCACCCTCTCCATGTCCTCTCCTGCTCACAGCCAGAAACATTGGGCTCTTTGCCACATCATTCTACCTTGCTCTTTCCCAGTCCCCTTGTTTTATCTTTTAGGGCTTGACTTGGCTCCTACACACCGAGGGAGTGCACAGAGCATCCCCCAGGGTGCATGCAAAGAAGCATTTGCTCCTTGGCTGCCCTAGTCATGAGATCCTCCTTTCCTAGGCATCACTACAGCCACCAGCTTCCCTCCTTCCTGACCCATTTTGCACCCCATGCATCCCCAGCAGCTGGAAACTGAGAAACCACTCTGCATTTCCAGTCCTAGTGCAGTTTTCTTCCTGATGCTCAATGTGATGCCTTGTCACAATGAAGGTGGTGCCAACCTGTTTGTCACTACAACCAGCCCAACGTGGTGTGGTCATGGTTGTTTAGATGGCTCTGTGGGCTCTAGAGGCCTAGTTGTAGAGGTGCAATTGTTATTGTGCATTTTGCCTAAGGGATTATACTGCTTTGGACTGGGATTGTGCTAATTTTCTTCATAGTAGCTCATGTGGGATATTTTTTGGATCTTCAAACAAAACAGTGTTGATAACCCACCCATGTTTTCGCTATTGCTGAACAGTGCTTACACAGGATTCAAGGCTGTTTCTGCTTCCCAGACTACCTTCCCAGTGACCAGGATGAGTGTGCACAATAACTTGTGAGAGGACACAGCTGGGACAGCTGACCCCAGCTGACCAAAGGAATGTCCACATGACATGATGCTCAGCAGTAAAGGTTTGTGAGAGAGGGAACTCTCCAGGGCTGCTGTTGCTTGGAGTCTGTCAGCAGCAGTCAGCTGGTGGTGAGCAGTATTTTGGGGTTTTTTTCCTTGGCTTTGTTTTTTCTATTTTGTTGGTTTTTATTTTACTTACTAAATTGTCTTTATCTCAAACCATGAATTTTTCCAATTTACATATACTCCCAGAACCTGCTAATGGTTGCATTTAAGGTGATTAGAGGGCTTGTTTGTTTTGCTTGGATGTCTTTATGTCCAATTAGGCTTAATTATTGAATTTAGCACATATGTAGGAAATTAATTTTTTTTCCTTTACTTGCAACACTATTTTCTCTTTCAAGACCAATGTAAGGCAGTTTTTAGAAGACATCAAAAGCACAGCAACTAGCATTAAAATGCAAGTGCTGGCTTCACATTCACAACTGCATGTGGTCTTTAACCTCATTAGATTACAAGGCCACCAGTGTTTCTGAATAAATTTTACATAACGTCAAATAAATTACAATACAAAATAATACAAATTACCATCTTCCCCCCACAAAGGATTCTAAGCAAAACTAAAGGAGAATTCTATCCTTTCTCTGGCATGGTGGAGCTTCATGGACAACAGACTTATTGTTAAATATTCAAGGAGGGATCCCAGGAGCTTTTGAAAAGTGCTTTGTGTGTAAGGTTCTCTGCAGAGGCAAGCTGGGACTTGGGCAGCACCCCACAGGGTCCTTTCCCTCAGTGCATGGGCACTTTACAGCCTTCCACCAGCCTTAATTCAAACACAATAATTCTCCATTTGAAAGCCCTCATCTGTGGACCCGGATTACACATTTATTTAGCAGCACTCTCTATTTTTCTTTTTTCTGGAGAAAAAAGGAACAAGGGTGGAAAAAAAATAACAAAGATGAAAAGTTGTACTTACAAAACAGTATCGTGTATCTTTAGAACACTTGTTTAATATGATAGTTGTCCTAAAAATGATGTTGACAAGGAAATCCCAGAAAAAAAATTACTTCAGAAAAATTCATATAGTTTAATGGATGTCCATTAGTGCACTTCATTACTTTTTGTTTTTGCAGTCATTCATCAAAAAGATTCATATTTACTGTTTACAAGCAATAAAACTAAAGCAATAACAAAAGTAACTCTCTTCAATAATAATCTAAAATTACTGGTACTGTGTTTTTGTCATCTTAATTGCACTGGGTTAATTTTTTTCCATCTCAGTAAAAACTAGAAAAAATTCTAAACTTTTTGTTCCTATTTAACACTATCAAAATATAATTTTCTCCTGTGGAGTGCAGAGACTGCTATATGTTGGAGAGGGACAGTTTTCTCTAGAACTGACTTTGTACTTCTAGCATGTGGAGCAGTGGTAACGTTTTTACTGGACAATAATAAAGAGATTATGGTAGCAGTTGTGTTGTGTGGGTCCTGTTCAGAGTCATGTTCTTAACCTTTTGGCTTTCTCTCATTTTGTATCAAACACATAATGAAAGCCATTGTAAGGTGGTGTTACCATGAACAAGTTTTAACAAATTATGACGGAAAGTTGAAAGAAGTACCTTGTGTAAAAAAGTCCTTGTCAAATTTCAGTTTCAACAAAGCTACTTTCAGATTCCATAGCTATTAGTCCTTTTCATTGAGATCGTGCTCAGCTGTCCTTAAGACACATTTGCTGAATCTGCTTTAGTTTCTGGGTAAGCTGCTTCTGACCTGGTAGCCTTTGCCAGCACATGCAACCATTCTGAAGAGGAATAGCACCTCAGTCCTGTTTCAGCAAGCAGAGGTTAAACTTTGCTTGTTACACTGACCCTCCATGCAGGATGGATCTGAGAAGACAATGAGTGCTGCAGAGAGAGAAGTTATTCTGCTGCAAATGTGTGACACACACAAACATGTTCATCAGAATACCCCAGTAGTTATTAAAATACTCAACCTAACCCAGATGGTACAAAGACTATTCAAACAGTCCTCATTGACATAAATACAGAATTTCTCTTGTGTTCTTCTATTCATATCATAGCTGATCTCATTTTAGGGGAGATATTTCTTCCTCCCAGGTAGGATTGGGAGCACAGTTTCAAACTAAAGAATTGAAATTTGCTGATGAAAGTGGTATGAGAACCATGAGAGCACACGGTCTTTGCCCACTCCTCAGTGACAGTAGAGATGAAAGATAAGGGGAGGACTTGATAGGGCATAACAAAAACCCCACATCAACCATAGGTGAGGGGTTATTCCCATGGAACAATGTCAAAAAACCTGTCTATGTAGTCTCAGGTCAAAAGAGTAAAAGGTAAACCCCAGCTCTTCACCTAGGGACCTGTGAAAAAGTCTAGAAAGATTTGCTTTTCTGTTGACCTTACCCAAATCTCAGTGCAGCTTGTTCTCAGAACTTTATGAAGATTATGCCATGTAAATTGGCTACAGCACGAGTCCCTTTGCAGTTTGATGAATGAGAAACCTGGTGACTCCTGGCTGGTGGAGACAGCTGGCACTGGCCCACTGACCACAAAACTTGGAGAGCAGTTGTAACATACATCAGATTAAGGTCCATCCCTGCCTTTGACATGGGATGCCCATGGTTCCTTTCCTTCCTTGGCCTCTAACTGGAGGTGTGAGAAGACCTGTTGCATCATACTCATGGTCAGAGCAAAGTTGAATTGCAGGAAGAACAGCTAAGAATAAAAAAGGGGAAGTACAAGGACAATAGTCTTTCTTCAGTTTATGTGATTTGCCTCTCAGCATGGAAGACACTTACAAATGTAGCTCTCTTGGCCACCAGAGGAAGGATATAAATGGTTTTGATAGAATCAGTCAGACTGGTGGGCTATGAATGCTCCATATTGCTTTACATGCAGCCTTTGAGCTTCTGCCCACCTTTCATGTATTCTTCACCAGCAGCAAGATAAGTTTAGAAATATGACTTTTCCAGAAAACTCACACGAAAGTGCACACTGGCTTGCAGGTTGGCCTCAAGCACATTTTTGTTCTTTTTCTCAAAAAAGCATCAACATGGCATCTGCCTTCAGATTTTCAAACCAGAGTGGCCCTGTGAAATTGTTTTTGAAATTGCTCAAGTATGAGGAGTACTAATGCAAGATGGAATAACTATCTCTTAGTTATGATAGAAGATGGAACCTTAAGATTAAGAATGATAGAACAGATGGAAAAAGCCTCAGTGCATGCCATCATATAAAGACATCAGAAGCCACTGGTAAATATGTACTGTGCCAAGGGCCAGCATTTTTGAAGTATGAAGGTGTCTTTGTGCAGTCCAGGAAAAAACAGCAAAGATTGCAAGAGAAAAATAACATGCTGAATCTCAAAGTTTTACTTCAATCCACTCATCCAAAGTCTGCCCCTGAATAGATTAATCTAGAAATCTAATTATGAAAGGAAATCTAGATTATCTGCCCAACTCTGAAAGTGACAAACGGTAAAGAAATATATGGCAATGTAATAATTCAGGACTAAACTCGAAAGTTTAGTCTTTTTTATTGTTTTTGAGGATACAAATAGATACAGAAAATTATTTCTGGGAATGGATCTGGGGAAAAACATTTTTTTAAAATGTATATAATAAAAATTAAAACAGGCATAGACTCCAGATCTAATTATTTTTTGTCTCTGCTTGTAAGATTGCTCCTCCTCCAAAAATGTTCATATTGATAGCATTTGGGAATACTGTCTAACATACGAAAGCACATCTGAATACGGCTTATTGAGAGTGTAGAGTCCATGGGGTCTGTGGGTGATCCATGTTTCACCTGTCTGTGGTCATCTGTGATTGATAATAACAGTCACATCCCTTGCTGGACTTGCATTTCCATAATAAAGGTGACTCTGTGGAAATTAAAAGTTTGTTTCTCTACAATTGAGTACCTCCACAACTTTTTTTTTGTCAGAGGCTAGTGCAGTAAATATTCACAGTCCTAAACCTTGCTTGTTCTTTTGTGATAATTAAAATAGTATTCATATCATAGTCTGTGCAGAGATAAGTTTCACTCAAATTGAAAGGAGGTTCCAGTAATATTCAATGACAAAAGTGTTTGTCAATTCAAAAATGCTTATGGGTATGACTCTAATAAATGCATTAAAAATATGTGATGACTCATGCAAAATATCTGAAAGCATGTGTTTAGACTGGAAAGGAGTGTCTGCTAGTTTAGAAAAATATTTATATACAAGAAGCGTTTTTTCCACCAGATTAAACAAATTGATTCTTACTTTGCTTGAGGCAGCAAGTTTTTTCCTTCTCTGTACCACCAATATGGGTTATTTCACTTGTCCTCTCTTGTATTTTCTCACATGTGACAAACCTTTAGACCTTCCATAATGCCACAGTTCATCTGAGGTCAATCTAAAATACGTCTGGTTCCCCTCTGAAATTTTTCAATCCCTGAATGACCTTCACAGAGCCTAACCCATCACTTCTCAGATATTTAGAGTCTTTGGCATCCTTTCTCTTCTGGGTGACACACAGTCTAGTGAGGGCACCAGAATTTTAATTTTTTAACCTCTGCATTTTTCCACTATGGATTTTTTCTTCACATCAGTCCTGACCCCATGTTGTTTATCAGTTTTTCGCAGCCAATCTGGAAGTTGTCTGCCTCATCCTTTTTTGTAAAGTTTTGGCATGTCCATCATTTAACTCTCTCCAGTGTAAGGCAACCTGCTTCTGAGATTGAATGTGTAAGTGCTTTTCACTGTGCAGGTTTCTGCCAGAAACTCTTGGTCGTGATTGCAGACCACCAAGATGAATGTCAGGGTTAATATCTAAATCTTCATTCTGAGACATGATCCCTTCCTAGCAGAGTAAGTAGGTACACTTGAATGCATGCACTTGTGCAAGATCCATTGACTTCAGATGTGATTAAACCATGCTTTGAGTGTCTTAGCGAATCACCTTTATGATCAAAATCCAGATTTTAAAGTATTCCCCTTTGAGCAGATTAAGATCTTGTAAGCTATTTCTGTGAGAAACTGCTTAAAGATTATTTTCTTTTCTAATTCTTCAGTAAGGTGACTCAGCTCCTTCTGATCATTCACAAATATCTGCTGGAAATCTTTAACCAGTTCAGGAAAATTCTGGCAGCTTCAAACTGAATTTTCAAGGGCGACTGTCACCTCTGCTTAGTGATAGTCAGAGAGCAGGAGCAAAGTCCCAAACAACCAGCATAAATTAACCTGAAAATAGCAGCATTAAATATTGAATGGCTCTGAAGACTGCACATCTTTGGGTTATTCATTAACATAATTATATGCAAGGTTTTGTCCAACAAATTTTTTCTTTGGGAAAATCTCGTACCTTTATCCACAGTTTATGAAACCCACCACTTCAGGATGTTGTTCCTACCCCTTTCTGGTCTCACCTGTAGCTCAGGGGCATGAAAGGACTGGGATACTCACCTGAATTGCTCCCTACACCATCAGCACTTACATCCAACACCCAGAGCCTCCAAGACATCCCTTAGTATTGCCTAATCCCAAAGGGGTGTAGTTTTCCAGCACTAGCACAAGCCAATGTGTACCCCTTCCTGCACAGCTGCCTTGGGTGTGCCAGCTGCTTTCTTTGTCTTTGGTAGAGCAGCAACTGAGGAGGCTGCAACCCTTCCCCAGTTTTGCAGTGAGGGCTTTGTGTGCTCAGATTTGGGGATGGAGGTACTGTTGTCAAATCTTGAGGACCATAAGTTGCCTCTGTGCACATGGAAGTGGGGCACCCATGTCCTTGAGTATCCATCCTTTCAGCCTTCCCTGAGCTTCCTTGCCCCCACATTATGCTCTCTGAAGAAAGACATTGCATTCTCTACATATATTAATCTTAAAATCTTGATAAGGGTGTGTATCATAGAGAAGAAGCTGATAAGGTAATATGTCAGAAGCCACATTATTCAAATATTCATAAACTTAAATACAATTCCTTAGAATATCATAGAGCTATTTCCCACAAATAGAACATTGGTAAATTTTTTAAACACTCACACCATTTTGAACTGCAAATTTAATAGGAACACCTGAGTGACAGCTGGCTTTCATGAACAGACATTTAACTTGGAGAAAAGAGGTGATCAGCAGGCTGGCCTATTTTGGGGAGTGGCTGGCTGGCTGGGCACAAGGGATTCACAGGCATGGAAAGCGTGTAACTCTCAGACATAAGGGAAACTCACAGGGTGTCAGGGTTGCTGCTGTGATCACTGATCTATCTTTTTCCTTATAAACATTTTATAGCAGCTAAGAGTTGCTGCTGTGTTTTCTCTGCCTTTTTCAGGGTGCAATTCTGAATTTAGCCCTGTTAGTGGAATAAAGCCTCTTAAAATTTATTCTTTATCCAGTTCTTATCAAATACCAAAGCAGCCCAAGACCTACTTTTCTGTATATCCCTTCACAGTCCACTGTGCTAAATGCATTATTACCTTACTGGTAGCACTTTTTCCTTCTTTCTTTCCTTCTTAGTTTGACTTCCTATCTGCTCCTGGTGCCTTGCCTCAGACAAGATCTTGGCTCAGTTTGCACAGACCTGATGAGGACTGGGTCCTGGAAGGTGTCTGTCCTGCAGGTAGATATAACCTGGTTGCCCTTTGATGGGCTCACTTTTATAGAAAACAATCAGACTCTCAGAGTGCAAATTACTTTTCTTTCCTCTCCTTGGTTTCTGGGGCATGCAGCCTGCTTTGTGACACCCAGGGACATAGTGCAGAGATGGCAACACAGCTCTTTGACAGGGGAGATGTAGCCTGATACCCAAGAAGCCTGCAAGTTAGAGTGCTCGAGTTTTCTTCCCAGGTTTGCTTCTTGCTGTGAAATGTTGGGCTCAGTCTCTTCCCCAGTTCTTATAGCTGCATTAGTATTGTAATATGTGCTGATGTCTTTAATAAAGTGAGTTTTATGAATGTCAGAATGATGATTATTTGGCTTAGACTCATTCTTCTGAAGTGCTTACTCACATGATTTTTTTTTTCTTTTCAGAGGTTTGAAAGAAAATTTGGCTAGATTGTTCCTTTCAAGTAAAGCAATCTCACATTTGCCATGGTTGGATGCAAAGTTGTTCAGCACTAGCTTGCCATTCATGTTCTCAAACAACTTCAAAAGCAATGCTTTGATGTATTTTGTGGACTCCTTCCAGCTGCTGTATAGCTCACAGTGTCTCTACTTCTGTAGAAAATTGTGACTTGTGGGATTTTTAGTATTTTACTCACTGCCTGAGGAAGTTGTCTGAGGGGTGCCTTTTGAACAACACACAGTGGCTGGATATCAAGATTACAGTCATAAATGGAATATTTACATCAACAGCAAAATATCATGTGCTCCTAAAAAGAGGTAACTGTTCCTAAAATCTATAATTCCCTATAGCTCCTTAGATTTCTGCAAAGGGAAATGACAGTGTGTGGCATTTTGCTTGCCTCTGGCTTAATTTCCACCTTTCTTAGGTTAAGGGATTAGTTGAAAAGGGGTTTGTTGAAATCCCTTAACAGTCCCACTGGCTCTGCATGTCTCTCCATGGGATGAGGTAGTGCTGGGGAAGGACCCAGGAAGCTTTAGGGACCGTTCTGCATGGTAAGAAAGCCCGCTGCAGCCTGGCAGTGGCTGTGTGCCCATGAGATGCTGCACTGCTGTCGGTAAGAGGGATGCTGGCAATGCCCTATCAAAGCCCTGCATCTCTCCAGGGGCTGTGTGTGGAGTGATCTGTGTCGCTGCAGGGGCCCTCACCTGGGGATTTGCTCCGGTATCTCCTGGCTGTGGGGATAAACAGGAACCTGTGAGGTGCCCACGGCTGGCTCAGAGCTCCCCCAGGGCTGTGCTGCAGCCAGGCAGGGGGACCGCTGCCACTGCTCAGCATGCACGAGGCTAGGCCGTAGGATTCCTAGCTGATTGCTACACTTTGATCTTTATTTTGAGCCTGTGCCCATCTACAAAATGGTCAAGACCAAAGCTGGAAAGTGCCGTGGGATGAGCGGTGCCTTATCACAGGGCTGAGGGTTGTCAGTGCTGGGCGCAGGCCTGGTTAAGCCAAGACTGTGACGGTCATTGTGCAGAACTAAGGACTGTCACTAACCTGACCATCACATCCTCTGGTGTTAGAAGCCATTGCTTTCACTGGCTCAAATACAGATATTTTAAAAGAAAATGTGCA
Organism: Brachypodius melanocephalos; assembly: GCA_013398615.1. Classification (NCBI taxonomy): domain Eukaryota; kingdom Metazoa; phylum Chordata; class Aves; order Passeriformes; family Pycnonotidae; genus Brachypodius; species Brachypodius melanocephalos. Next base: position 5,936,397 of record VZSR01003812.1, on the reverse strand, counting down.
TCAGAACAAACTAAAAACCCCCTCAAAAGTGAATGCTCCACATGGTCCAGACTTCTACCTCTGGGGCAAAGCTGAGAAGCTAAACAGTGTGTGAGTGATTTTTAAGTCCATCACTTAACGCACTGTGGGTCTGTTGTTCAGATGCTATGATGAGGAACATGTTATAAAAGCTGACATGGAACAGAATGAGTTTGAAAAAAGTCAGACATCATGTTAGATTTGCGATTCAGATTGAAGTGCATTAATAATAAATTGAAAACATGTATTATACATGGAGGTTCCTATTGAAACATTTCTTGAGGGCAGATGAATTTTAGTGCCATAGCAGAATGATAATAGTTTTAGAGGAAATGTAGATTACTGTCATTTCTCTTGCAAATTGTGTTGAAAAAAATTATGAGCAATGACAGGGCTGCTTACACAGGGTATATCACAGGGAAGTCAACCTACTGCTAAGCTCTGCACTTCCACCTCCAGCCTCAGAATCAGATCTTACCAATCTGTTTGGTGAAGGAAGGATAAAAAGTGGTGATGGAAGAATAAAAAATATGCTGAGGGCTATAGGTCCAAAAATCACCAGGAATATGTCCAGTGATTTTAAAGGAAAAACTGTTGATGCTGGAATTAAAGACCTCTAACTGAAGTCACATTGTCCCCAGAAATCCAATCCACTCATCTTATAAAAAATACATGAAGTAGTGGAAGCTTTCTGGATACTCATTTTTGAGCTTAACCTTAAGGATGTCAGGTTGTAAGTGGTATCCAGAGGGATTTCTTCAAATCTTCTCTCCCCCATTAGAAGGCAGGGAGAGGTAGACAAGGGGTGTAGCACATGCTCTGATTCCCTCAGAGCCTCCAGATCTCTCTTTGCCCCAAACCTTCCATACAACCCTCTTCTTGTGGTATCGGGCTTGTGTGGCAAGGTACTGCTGGTAGAGGGGGCTACAGGAGTGGCTTCTATGAAAAGCCGCCAGAAACTTCCCCTGACTCCAACAGAGCCGGTGCCAGCCAGCTCCAAGCTGGACCTGCATAGAATAAGGCCAATCAGAGGTGTTAGTAACACCTCTGTGATTACATATTTGTGGGGGATAAAAGGGAAGAAAACAGAAGTTGTTGCTCAGAAGTAATAGTGGCCAGAGAAGAGTGAGAATATGTGAGAGAAACAAATGCAGACAGCAAGGTCAGTGAATAAAGACTCCTCTCCCTGAGGAAGAAGCAGTGACAGAAACAACATGTGATGAACTGACCTTAGCCCCATCCTCACCGTGTCCCTGTGCTGCTGCAGGGGAGGACACTGAGAACCAAGAACAAACTTAAGCCCAGGAAGTAGGAGAGAGGTCAGGGAAAGCTGTTTCTAGGACTTGTTTTACTTCTCATTACCCTGCTTTGATTTTGATTAGTAATAAATTCAGCTAATTTCCCCAAGTCAAGTCAGCTTTGCCCATTACAGTAATCTGTGAGTGATTTTTTCCCTGTCCTTATCTCATCTCATGAGTCTTTCATTATATTTTCTCTCCCTTGTCCAACTGAGCAGGGCAGTGATAGAGCAGCTTTGGTGGGCACCAGACATGTAGCCCACATCAAACCACCACACCTGTACAGAGTATAGGATGGTTTTAATGAGCTCTTCCTGTGCCCTGGGAATAGGAGAAATGGTAGCAGGCAACATATGGTACTCAAGAGGAAAAGGGAGATTTGCTTGTGCTGGACGGCAAGTACTGCTAATTCTTAGCTGACTTTAAAATCTCTGAGTATAAAATATCTTTGCTCCTCCCTAGACCCCGTAATTCAGCTCAGGGGCATGCCAAGTAGACCTGGGGGCAACAGAGTTGCCCTTTACAGAGATAAAGGTGCCTGCTTGCCCCATGAGAGGTGTAGAAGAGATGCTCTCCCTGCAGAGAGACCAGAGCGGCTTTGTAGTTCTGAACCCAAACTCGGCCCTTGTCTTTCCACATACAGACCTTTCTGTTGAGACAGTGTTTGAGGATCCTCAAGAATTGTGTTTGACCTTGTAACCTCCCCTCTGCCAAGTGTGAATACTTCATGCTGGCAGGACATTCCTTTCCTGCTTCCTGCCTGAGCCATGTTTGGGCCCTTAGAAATTATTGGAATGCCTGCCCAGCATTCAGTGCCTTTCTATATCCCTAAATCGAGGTCAGAGAGTGGCAAAGGACAAGGAAATGGCAGCTTCCACATCACTCAGAGAGTCTTGTGAGCTTCCAAGCATGGGGAGCATCACCAGCCTCAAAAAAGACATCCTTCTTCAACTGTTTTCCTTCCACAGCTGCTGTTGTTGCTAGGATAAAAATTTTTCTCTCTTTTTTGAACATTTCTTCCCTGCCTTAGTGTTTCTGGCTATTTTCACTTGGCTTTCACTTGGGATCTGAAAGGGTTTGGCAGGGAAAATGCTTTCCCAGTTATAAGGGTCCATTTTTGTTTTCAGAAGTGCTACCCTTATGCAGGAACTGGATGTGGGAGAAGAGGCAGGGTGGTGCCTCCTCCTCTCCTTTTGGTGCTCTCTTTAGCTGGAAGTTTGACCTGATTTTGCCCTCACTTGGATTTATGCATTGGGTACATGGGGAAATAGCACCCATGCCAATAACACATTCTGCTTTCATGGTCATCATTTCCAGGCCCTCTACTGCTAACAGAAAGTAAGAGCAGCCAGGGAAAAAAACACTGCTTCCAAATTAAGGGAACTAAATGACTTAGATGAAAAAACAAAGCAGAAAAAATGCTAACCTTTGCAGAGTTGATCAGGAAAAAACCTCAGCACAAAGGTGGGAGAGACCATCAACATCAACAATTCAGGCTGTGCCTCAGCCCTGGATGTCCAACTGCAGTGACACAGTCCCTGTTCCTCCATTCAATACTCTGCCATGGAGCTTCATGTCAGGATGGGCAGAAATGGTGATATGAGTCCCATGCTGCATTTCCTTCAGTATTTCAAACAAAGACTTAGGCACTGGTGTAGGTAGCAGCATCCTGACCCAGGAACAGGGGGAGGAATGGAGCCGCAAAAACTTAGAGATTGTGAAACAGAAAAAATAAATCCAGCCTCCTACAGACACTACAAAGATTTTCATCTTTTAATTTGAAAAAGAGAAGGTGGGAGGTAAGAGTATTAGGATTGAAAAGCAGACTTTTATAGCTCAGCAGAACACGCAGACCTCTTGAACTAAGACACCGAGAGAAAGCCTTTATCTGAGAAGAAAATGTGGAGGCTTTGTAAGTGAAGTCCTAGCAAGCTATTGGCACAGCTTCTGATAGCTTCTACCAGCCCTATTACTCTTTGGAAGAAATATTTGTAAGAAGCCTGAGATTTATTTAAAAATAAAGCAGCCATACTTGACAGTTAATTGGCAGAACAGTAGAATAAATTAAGCAAAGTCCAAGTACGTGTCTCAGTAAAGATAACAGAGCAGTGAGAGTTAGACAAGGCAGCAGAAACCTGGGTTTCATGTGACATTTGCATATGAGTGGGGTGCTGGAACTCCCACACTGGTTGGTTTAAAACTAGTCAGCAGTTAGTGGAGTCTAGAGAGTGATTCAGTTATCTCCAAAGAAAACACAAGGCATGATTCAGATGTCATTTACAATGCCTTTGAGGAATCTAGACATCTCCATTGGGCTGTCAGATATGTCTCAGGATCTACAGGGGACCTCAGGTCACCTGTAGTGACTGCTGGAGGCAAGGCAGATACCCAAGGCCATCTCAGATGGCACAAGAAGGCTAAGCTGAAGCAGTTAAATCCATTTGAAAATATATCCTGCAGCCTAGGCACCACTGTTTGTCTTTTCTTCAGTGTCTATCTTGGGAAATGAGATAAACTGGCACGCAGCTTAGATGTAGATAATCTGCATTTATGTGTCCAGAGCAGAATCTTGCCAGAAAAGCATGTCTAGGAAAAGGAGGATATTTGTTGTTACCCAGGAGGTTGAAAACAACCTAAAATATGCACCAGAACATGCAGTGTTGATAAAAAGAAAGGGACCTGGAGGTGCACTGTACTATCCATGCCAGGGCAGGGGTGGGAGCAGAGCATGGGGGACAGGCAGAACTCTGAGTGCTAAAGCCACAGTGCATCAGGAGCACAGGGAGACCAAGAAGCCCCAGGCCATGAAGTTACTGCCTTTAGTTGAGCTTCTGCCTCTTCAGCTGGAAGCATTGAACCTCCCAGCCCCAGCCATCCTCAGTGCCAGCCATGTTTTAGTGGGCATGGCAATGGGCTGTGCACTGATTATGAGCAGATACTGAGCCTCAGGTGAGAGGCCTGGTTTCCAGACAAGGGGTTAACTCTGTTTTTCAGGTTTGGCTAACCAGATCTCAGGAAGCTTGTATCAGCCTTGAGCTGTTCAGTTATACAGCCCAAGTAACTTATGCCTTAATTTTCTATATCTGTGAAAACAGAGATATTGGTTGATGCCTTCTTTGTAAATTGCTTTAGGGTATCATGAACAAAACTTTTGTGTAAATTTCAGGGAGAAAAGCTCTAATAGCAGTTAGTGGTATATAAAATACAGAGTTACAGAAAATCAGAAAAAAATTGGTCATCTACTCTTTTGTGAAACCACTGAGTCCTCAGCTTCACTATTTTCCAGAAGTCAACATGGAAAAACCTTAAACAACAACTTCTGTAGCCAATTGATTTAGGAAGCTACAAACTAATGCTGTTTGAATTTCTTTACAAGTGGAAAAAGCTGGACTTAAAATTGAGCCTCTTACTAGATCTACTGTTTCTAATTTTACAGGGAGAGTATCTGGGCCACTTAAAGAGGCAAAGCCACAGAAAAGTCTCATTTTTTCATGTCTGGATAAGGACCCCTCAGTCATCTGGGTGCTTTTAGGCAGAAGACAGATTGTAATGGTAAACAGTCCATGTTACAATTTTGTTATGAAGAAGGAGTGTCACACATTATTTCTTTGATAAAACAAGCCAGCATGTTTTGAAAGAAAAGTTGTGGTATCTGGTTGTAAACAAATTAGCTGAACTTTTCAAAGCTTATACCTTTCAAGAAAGAATCATAAATAAGAAACAAAGCAGGCACAACTAGACTTAGTAAAATGCATAATTTCTAACTTAACTGAAAAATTCAGCAAATTTTATTCTATGGCTGAAAGCAATTATTGGTTTGCAAGCACACATCATAGAGGGTGATGTTGGAGAGGTCACAAGCGATATTTCAGGAGATTTCAAGAGGTTGTTCATCTATCAAGCTTATCTGCCCAGTGAAACTGTGAAATTACAGTTGAGAGAATTCGTTCTCTTGCATCAAACTCCATGTGTGCCAGTTTTCAGCTAGGTACCGGTGTCATGAGCTCTTTCAGCATGGAGAGAAGCCAAGCCTGTCTGGGCTGAGGTTTGCAGGACAGAGCACCCATGAGAACCACAGGGCAAGGAGAGCCACAGTCGCTGCAATGGTCACTGCACAGGACAACTGCCCCATGGCCAGCAGGACTGTTCTCCACTTGGGGTCTGCAGGGCCCTCTCACACCCTTCTTCATGTTGTAGACATGGTATGGACAAAGATCTGCACTTTTACTTCTGTGCTCACACTCCCTATTGCGCTGCACATATTAATGACAGTCCTTTTATCCAGCTGCTGACCTTTTTGCCATGTTTGCTGAACACGTACATTAGCTATAGCAATTTATCTGGAAGAGGAAATCCTGAGTCTGCAAGAGTGAAAAGAAGCACTTAAAAGAGCTAAAGAGAAAGCGAGGAGGGAGCTGGGAGTTGGGGGGTGCTTCTTGTATAGCTATACTTGCAACCAACTAAAATACGTAAGGTTTGGGAATGTACTAAGTCAAGTCTAAACTGGAGTGGCTACCAAGTAAATCTTCCCCTTCATTGCTCTTCAAACATTCCTCATGCTTATGAGGTCACAGCAAAAACATTTGTGACAAGATGGAATATGACAGATTACTTCTGTGGTTTACCAAAATTTCAAGGCATGCTGTGAAACGATGACTCTGCATTTTAACCCCAGGCAGAAACTTGGGCGTTTTCTCCTGATTAAGTTCCTGAGATATGACAGTGTTGTGGACCTGTTCTCCAGTATGACAGGACATAAGAGAGTTTGCAATTCTTATTTTGAACTTATAGTACCAATTTTTGTACTGCTTTTCGTCTGACTGTTAAACTAGTTGTTATAGCCAACCATTAATTTTACATGTCTTCATTCCTTTAGTAAGTTTTATTCAGCCTGGATCTAAAATCAAAATACTAGTAATCCATAGATAATAATAACGTTCTCTCAGCAATGAAGTTCAAATAGCTACAGCCGTTTTTCAGTCCATGTGCTTTTATCAGTCTCAAAAGTTACATTTTATTGCTATCTATTAGAGAAAGTGCTTCCTATTACTGAGAGATAATTACATTCAATTTTAACAAAATTTAACTGTGAATTTTCAAAGGTCATTGTGTTTCTTTCAGAATAAAAACCCAAGAAAACCCCCAAAAAGAAACTAATAAAACCAAATCAAACTCAAAACAAGTCATCAAGCTTAAACATTCAAAACCAAGCAAGTGAAACAATCCTTAATCATGAATTAAATAATAGTAGCATGAGAATGGCCACTTATCAAGATGCTCTTTATAGGCAATGGAGAGACATAGGCACCTCCAGTGGAAATTCATGCCATCTCTAAAAAAAGAATTGAAGCTAAATGGGATGCCTTGCTTTCAGATGTCATGTTATTGAATTTAAAGAGCAGAAATGTGTACCTTAGACCAGATGTCTGACTTTAAGATGGTGACAGCTAGGTGTCCAGCCTTATCAACCATCATTACAGTTAACTGCATTCATGGAAAACACTTCACTTTTTTTCCATGAAAGTTATTGCAACATAACTGTCAGACCCTGCTTATGGCAGCAGGTAATGGTAAACGGTCCTTGCAGGTAAACGGTGCCTTGCAGGTAATGGCAAGGAGTTTCTCATGCCCACTGTATGCAACTGTTTGGATGTCAGTCTATCTATTGGTGAGCCCTCCATGCCTTTCAGTGTCTCATTTTCATCTTTTACATACAGTGTTACTAGAGTAAAATGTCACTTGTCCTGATGCACTGGGAAATCAGTCTTCCCTAGCTGACTAAAAAGAATATAAATACCTAAAGACGTGTTAAGTGTTCTCTAATAAACTGTTTTTGAATCATCCAGTAAATGACTGTTTGGAACTAGAAGAGAAAGATGTGTTTTTGATAGCAGAAGCATCTTTCTTGTCTAGCACTGAAGTGCATCTTGGAACAGGACATTGCTCAGCACAGATTCAGATGTTAAAATCTCCACTGCTTTCTTTATCAGCATTCAGAAATGCAGACTTGTTTACTACCGTATAGTACACAGTAGATGGGACACTGCAGAGTATTAAATTGGGATCTCATTAACTGGAGGATCATATGTAACCACCTTATTTTCAGAAACGAGCTGCCTTCTGAATATTGTTTTCTGTATCCTTCCTCAGCCTAATGATGGGGAGGTCAGCATCGGGATAAACAAACCGTATGCGAACTGTGCTATCCTGCTTTTATTTCTTTGCATGCTTTCAGGCTTCTCTTTGGGCTTACAACTGCGTCGACACAGCAAGGGGAAGAGGTGCTTTCTGAGTCCAGCACACTGTAGCTGCTTGTTCCAGTCCCCCTGATGGCACTTATTGTGCCTGCAGTGCAGTCTGTGGCCATGAGAGCACTTGTCAGTCATTTCTGTAAAGTCTGCTGGCCTGGCCTGGCCTCTGAGATGTCTGACTTTGCCAAAGAGGTGATCACATATCTTTTCTGCTGCTTACTCCCCTGCTGGAATAAAACACGTGTCAGAGAGAAATAATGACATCTGAAGTCATTGTTGCCCATTGCTACGTGAAGGAATGTCTAAGCACTGGGGTTAACTTGGCCAAATATCCAGAATTCAATGATCAGAATCCAACCCATTTGAATGATGTCTTTAAAATGAGGACTTAAAAATAATAAATGTACTAATTCTTCCCTATTAAGCACCTGTGGATTGTCCAGATTTTCTTTGCAGCTAGGCAGGGTAGGTATTAAATAGACAGTCTGTTTATTCTATGATTTCAGAAGAAGTTGCCAGAAAAAATCCAAAATATTAAGACATCGTACTATGTTTTAACAAAGAGAGAGGGTCTGTGTATTTATCCATATGTTTCAGTTAATATGTAGTTTCCTTACAAGATGAGTTTGGATGCCCGAAATACAGCATTTTCTCACACTTTATATTCCAGTGAGGAAAACTCAGCAGGGATGCATGTATTTTTCCTGAAGTTCATTAATTTACAACATTATCTGCAAATATTTATCTGTTGGTTGCTTTGTCTTTTATCGAAGATGCTTCTAAGAGATGCTGTGGTGAAATTTTTCTTTTCTTCAAGGAGATCTTCCAAAATCTTGAGGTTGTGGAAGAACATTTCGTGGTAAGTCCATCTTTCTCAAAAAGGGATTTGAACAGTTTGTCTCACTGTGTATTTGTTCAAAGTGCAAGAGTGTCGCTGCCCCAGGGATCAGCTTCCATCTTCTTTCTCTCTCCTGGAACCCACATATCCAACCAGAGTGCTCTCCAAAAAGCTGTCTTCACGGCCAACATCAAAATGATTTGTAACAACATAAGAAGTTTCTGATATGTCTCATCTGTCAGAAACAAGATGAGTGACAACCACAGCAGTAGTCACTAGAGGGAAAGCCAAAAGCCATCACTGAATCTGTTTTAAACTCACATGTATATATACACACACATACATTCATAAAGTGTTAAGTCATGATATTTAAGTTAATATTTTCCTGTGTTCATAACTGAATGTTCTTTCTTGTAAATAAAAATTCCTTTCTTACTCCTTTAAAACAAAACTTCTGTACTGGCTGTACCACTACATGAAAGAAGATTTTCGTTGGGTTGTACAAAGGCATCTTCATAGAGTAGGTCTCAGCAGTGGTGTAAAAGACCAAGCTGTAGGCACAGAATTTTTAAATGCAGGGCAGGCCTAACACAAATAATATTTATTTATTTTTTTTCTCCTGAGTGACATTTGGACTGGTGGAACTGAGAACCGATGAGATTTTCCTCAATCCAAGGTACAGTGAATTCTTACAGTGTTGTAAGTTTATCAGTATTCAAGCAAAGGAATAGATGGCTGTAGTGGGTTGACCCTGGCTGGATGCCAGGCACCCACCAAAGCCACTGTCACACTCTCACTCCCCTCTGCAGCTGGACAAGGAGGAGGAGATACAACAAAGGGTTGAAGGGTTCATGGGTTGAGATAAGGACCAGGAGAGATCACTCATCAACTACAGCTAAGAGCAAAACAGGCTTGACTTAGAGATATAAACTGAATTTATTGCTAACAAAATCAGAGCAGGATAACAGGAAGTAAAATAAACCCTTCCAAACACCTTCTCCCCATCCATCCCTCCTTCCCAGCTCTACCTCCTTCCCCAGAGGCACAGGGAGAAGGGAGTGGGGGTTATGACTTGCTGTTTTTCCTGCTGCCAAGGGAGGGGAGTCATCCTCTGTTCCACTGTGGGGCACCTCCCATGGAAGACAGTTCTCCATGTGTGGCTGCAACATGGGTCCATCCCACGGGCAGCAGTCCTCCCAGACTGCAGCAGCATAGGTCACTCTTCCACAGGGTGCAGTCCTGCAGGGAAAGGCTTCTCCAGTTGAGGATCCTCTCTCCAGGGGCCTCCCATAGGGTGACAGCCTCCTCTTAGGCATCTACCTGCTCTGGTGTGGGTCTCCTCCATGGGCTGCAGGTGGATCTCTGCATCCCTGTGGATCTCCCTGGGCTGCAGAGGCACAGCTGCCTCACCATGGTCTGCACCAAGGGGCTGCAGAGGAATCTCAGCTCTGGTGCCTGGAGCACCTCCTGCCTTTCCTTCTGCACTGACCTTGGTGTCTGCAGGGTTATTCCTCTCACATGTTCTCACTCTGCTCTTCTCTAGGCACAGCTACTACTGTGCAATAACTTTTTTCTTTCTTCTTAAACGTTATCACAGAGGCGTTATCACCATTTGTAGTTGGTACAGCCGTGACCAGTGACACATCTGTCTGTGGAGCTGCCAGGGATTGGCTCTGCTGGACACCCAAGAAGCTTCTGGTAGCTTCTCACAGAAGCCACCTCTTAGCCCACATGCTACCAAAACTTGGCCATGCAAACCCAATACAATGACATATAGTAGGCTACAGATATTATTGTAATACTAATCTTAATATCCTAAAACAAATTTAAAGGGTTAGTCTATATAATTCATCCATTTGAGGGAAATATTAAACTAACGTGTCCTACCTGATCTTGACTAAAAGCCAAGACCCTTAACACAAGGCTGATGTCTGGTGTTCACATACAGCAATCATTCAGTTAATTGTGACCATTCTGAGAGGATTTTTCAATTTTACTCTACATATTTTGATCTCATCAGGTCATGAGTCATCATTTTCTGTTATGGTGCTGTATTTTTTGCACTATTTTCCTTTCACCCTTGGCTCATTTTTATGACAAGCTGGAAATGTGCATTCCACAGTGAGTGACAGCACTTGTCTTAATGGATGGAAATTGACTGCCGGCCACCCTTGCAAAAGAGCACATAGGAACACTCCTGCATTTTTAGAGAATAAAATACTGTCTAGTGTTGAAACAAATGGCAAAAGTAGCCCTTAAAGTAAAGCCACAGGCTGTAGAGCTTCTAAATGCAAATGCTTGCTTTGGATCCTAGGTGATGTGCAGAACTGAGGAAGGAGAAACCATCCACAGGGCAGGAAAACAGACTTGCAGGGTGCTTGATCTTTTAAATAAGCTGTAGAAGTGAATAAGTAATTTCTAGGGGGTTTGGGTTTTTTTGTTTGTTTGTTTGTTTGTTTGTCTGTTTAAAATCTTTGTGGTTTTCCCCATTCAAAGCAAGAATACTCTGCTTTTGTAGTAGGGGATATCAGTGTTCAGCCAGTCCTCAAATGCGTATCTGGTTTGGCACTTGGAGTTGGCACTTTGGAGAACTTCCAAAATGGTCTACATGGCTATCTTAGTCAAAATGTTTTAACCAAAGTAAAGCCTCACAAATTCCAAACCATTGATTCAGACATTGTAGGTGCTCTAATTGGTGGAAGATTGTACTTACTATAAGCAGCAATATTGTCAGACTCTAACTATGCTGAGGGTAAATACTTCAAAATAAAAAACCTTCCTCATGGTAAAATAAGGCAATTCTACACAACTTTGACAATTCGCTTTACTATTCGGCAACCTGGCCATTGGCGATAAAAAATCATATTAAATTAGATTTGGCATGCATCTTTTGATATTTTGAAACATGTTCATAAATATTTTTTCCTTTCCAAAAAGAGAGGAGTGGACAAAATTACATCACCTTCATACAGGCAGACCACATTAAGCATTTAATTTCTTCAGGTAGTAGTAGCAAGACAGGAACTCACCTTTTTTTTTTTTTTTTTTTTTTTTTTTTTTTTTTTTTTTTTTTTTTTTTTTTTTTTTTTTTTTTTTTTTTTTTTTTTTTTTTAACTAAATGATATGATCCCAGAGTAAATGGGGAAAATATTTCCTTTTGACGGAGGCTGGAATGAAATTATTTTGATGAAGAAATGTCATTTAATTGCTTGATCTAGGCTTTTTTCCCTCTATCATGTTGGATATGTTGTCCTGAATGTAATTAATTCTAACTGAAATAAAATGCTTTGATTTGAAATGTTCTTAATTGAACTTGCCAGATAACCAAGCTTTTAAAACCATATAAAACAATCCATAAATTAAACAATAATTGACATGGAACTCGTTGGTATTGCTCATTAGAATTCTACTGCCAAAAATCTTTGGTTGGTTAATTTTAAGTGTTTTTAAGTAGACAAATGCAATGAAAAAAAATTGTGGTGTCTCATTTAAGATCATGCTATTAAAATTTTTAGTTTTAGTACTTTTACTGAAAGGAAGGAGGTAATCAAGTACTGCTGGAGTGTTTGAAGCAGGTTGTTGGGTCCAGTTTACAAACCCAAGCTGCATTGCCAAGGAAGAGGTGCTTAAGTTTGTGTATGTGATCCATCTACATTTCTAAATGTTCATTAATCTGTTTGAATTGCAAGTTTCTCACTATGATCCAATACAAAAAATCCCTTAATTGATGCGTGCAGTAGTTATTTGCAGTGGTAAAACAGAGTTAAAATAAAAAGAGCAAGAAAAAGACTGTTATGAAGGATTTATGGGTTTTTTTCTGTCTTAGGTGAGTGAATTAAATCCAGTCTGTAGTGTCAGCTTTCCTTAAAGATGGACAGAACTGTGTCTGAGTATTAAAGAGGCACCAGATGTGATGGAGGCACTCACATCCCCTTAACCCAACTCCCACTAATAACCCCGTAACCAAACCAGCAGTATTTTGGTACAAGCTTCAAAGGAGGTAAAGCCATGTTCTGTAGCTGGACCAAGAACCTCTCTAGAAAATCCACAAAGAAGTGGAGTAACACAGTGGACATTGAAGCTTTTACATCTCTGGTCTCTGTGTAAATCATTCCAGCTTGATTATAACTTGATTTTCATTTGTATGTTTCTTCCATGTAGCAGGAAATGGAGTGAACCTTGCTGTCAGAATTTGTTAAACCATGTTTTTGCAACATGATCTTAAAAGCACTTTTGCTAATCTCTTTGAAAGTGGTTCTTTAAGTGACCTAGGCCACCCACCCAATACAATTTGGCATAGTGAGCAGGATCCTAAATCAGGACTCATGACACCAGCAGACAGGGGCAATATAAATGAGGATGAGAAGGAAAATTCAAATTTGCAAGGCAGATCAATGCAACACTGCATGTAACTTCTACACTGTTGTTCCTGCTCCTGGAAATTAAGGTCACCATCTAACAAGCTCCAATAGTAATTGTTCTGGAAAACTTCAGAGGGAAGCTGTTTGGTTCCAGTCGTATTTTCTAACTCTGGATGAAGTGCTTTCTTCTCCCAGGAGTAGCAAACATCAGAGCAGATTAAAAGTTTGTTTTGATGTTCCTGTTCTTCTGCAAGCAACCTGGAAAATTATGGTGTTTTAATTTTAGACCTCAAGCTGAGGCAGCAGCATCAGGGAGCCAGTGGACCAGAGCTCAGACTGGTAAGCTAAAACTGCAGTCATACTGCAAACCAGGGCCTCACTTCACCTTTCTGCTTCAAACCTGTGCCATAATATTGAATACCCCTGTCAAAATTATTAACTCCTTCAGATATTCATACCTGCCTCCCCTAGCTCTCTTCCCTGGAGATCTGGAGGCTTTTCAGTTAGTCTTTTTTTTTGTTGTTTTTAAATAAAACGTTAAGGAAAAAGTTAATTTTAATTCCTAAAAGTAACACTCTTGCTATTTTGAAATACGATGGGATTTGGGCAAAGCTGCTTTGCTGTCAGTTGTTTGTCATTCCAGGGTTGTCTTGCCTTTGTAGCTCATTACTGGGCTCTCTCCAGTAATTCCATGTTTCTTGTGTACTGAGGAGGCAGGAACTGGACCAAGCACTGTAGGTTTGGCCTCACCAGTGCTGTGTAGGAGGGAACAATCACCTCCCTCAGCCTGCTAGCAGCACCTCTGCTGATGAAGTCCAAGACACTCTTAATCACCTTTTCAGAAACATTGGTGGCTCACCTTCAGCTTGGTGTCCACTGTCACGCCCAGGTCCTTTACTGCAAAGCTGCTTTCCACCGGGGTGATAAGAAGCACATTTTGCAGAAACTCAAATACTTCCTTAGCAAAAAGACTTGGCTGGCTTATGTTATTATTTCAGGGGAAAATGCTAACAGCCCACTATTTTCTGCTCTCAGTGATAGTGTCCTCCTGGAAAGAAAACCTTACTGATTTCTGTGGCAGCAGGGCAGAGTGCCCTGAAGAGGTATTTCAGGTTTCTGTGTAATACATTCCTGTGAAAATAGCAATAACAAAAACTTTCCCTGCTGATTAATTGTTACAGCCTTTTCCTACTGAGTGAGGGTTCCTCCTGGCCAGTAGCAGCCCTTAGATCAGGCTGAACACAGGTATGCTTTTCCTTTTAGATCACAATGGCTTTAAGTATAATCTGCTTCCTTAGTACAACCCCTATGCTTTTTCACCAGCTGGCATCATCTCACTTTTGCTGTACCTCATGGTTACACTCAGTGTAACTCATAGAAATGAGAGCTATTTTGCTTTAGATTCCTGTGAAGATGATAGAGTTATCAAAGCCCTTTAAAGGTACCATGGACGTATTTTTGTAAATTATTAGGTATATTTAATGCTTCCATCAGGTATCTTTAATCTTTCCATCATCATGATAACCTTCTTTTCAAAAAAGGAAAGGAAATAAAGGCCTTTTCTGCAATTGTTAATCAACTGACACCCAGCACTTAGAACCTCCTCCTGACTGCATCTCCTCTTACCAGCCCTTCAGAGTACGTTTTTTTTTCATTATGCATTCAGTGTCTAAACCTGTTCAAGTTGGCATCTAACAAACAGGACCAAGACCCACATACTTAAATATATTTTACAGCTTGGCCTGTGTTTCCAGGATATGCCTCTGAATTCTTACATGGCATCTATACTACAAAATTCTTTTTGAAGGGGGGCAATCATTGCTGCCCATCCTTTCGCAACACTGACATGCTGTTCTGCTTGCCTGATCACTTACTATTGAAATATATAGTGTTTACATGCATCAGAGAAATAAAATCCTTACGTAAGAATGAGGAAGCCATTCAGTGAGAACCAAAAAGCAAAACAGAAAGTTGAAAGATTTAAGAGCGAGCACATAACTGCATGCAGGTTCAAAGGCAAAATACTGGATCCTCTGCCTCCTCTTCTGGGAAGAGGTAAAATTTTTGTCACCTTATTTAAATTGTATTTTGGAAAAGTCTTAGGAAAAATCACTTTAAGCTGCTTGGAAATGTTTTTCAAACATGCAGAGAATTTCTAAGTCCTTTCGCTCAAGCATCAGGCTTATGTGCAAAAATAATCCCCCCAAGCATGTTTCTCTTGGAGGCGAAATTCGTGTGTTTCTTGCCTTGCCCCCAAACAAATGCTTTTGCACGAGTCATTTATTGTGGAACTATTAACCCTCATTGAAATGCACATCTAAACTGACACTTAACCCTGATTTTTTTTAGCAGCACATGAGGGTGTGGGTGATACTTATTTGGATAGCACCTTGCAGCCTGGAGGCTTTAAAAGTGTTTTATTTACATAATGTCTCATTTATTTTGCAGGAATTACACTCTCCCCATCACTGCTGTGATCTTCTTTGGCATAGAAAATACCCAACAGCTGTTTATCAGCCTACAGAAATGCTGTGTAATAAGAAGTAAAAAGAGATTGTGCATCTAACTAAAACCATGAAGTGAGTCAAGAAGGAACAGCATCACGAGAAAAGAAGGCAAAAACCAGTCACTGGTCTTCCAGCTTTCATTTGCACAGTCCTGCAGGTCACTGGTAATAGAGAATCAGATGGGGGAAAAAAGCATTCACTATGTTTCCACCCATGATTTATACAGCCCTGCTGGTCACTGGCAGGCCCAGTGCACCAAGGCACAGGAACCATCCTGGGCATTGTGTAGGGAGCAGTATTTTACATAACCCAAAAAAACAAATGCATAAGCCAAGCTTTTGAGAAGTGACACATTCTTTGGCTGTGGAACAGAAGGTATTTTTACATGGAGTGGAGCCTGTGTGTTTTTTTCAGAAGCAGATACCTTTGAGGGAATGAACACTAATTTCACCACTGGGTGCACCTAGTAACAAAAACAGGAGAGCCCAGGGAACAAATTGCAGGAGTTAAATTGCACAAACCGTAAGAAATTTCACACCTGCTGAAGTAGTTTTCATTTTTTTTTTGTTTAAAATAGATTTGTATTCTTCTTCACCTTTGATTAGTATAACAGCACAGGAGAAACATCAAAACTTCATTAGTTGCAGTGGCTGTGTGATCTTAGAGTTTAAACATGTTAGATTGCCTCAGATGTATTGTGAGACAGATATTTTTAGAACAATAGGAAAAAACACTGCTGGTATCTTACAGGTAGGAGAGTATTTGTGCGTAGAGAAATGCAATAAAATTTGAGTTGTGAAAATTGTAGCTCTTGCTAATTATTAGAGACAGAATTTATGAAGTGTGGTATTAAATCCTGGGGGGAATAACAGAAAATTTACTAAAAGATAATGCGTTGTTCAAGATACAGTGTAAGTAAACATGTTGAAAACCAAATTGTGGAAACTTGCCTTGACGTACAGAAAAGAGCGAAAATCAACTGAGCAGACCTTAGGATGGCAGGCTTTGTGGATTTGTCTCTTCAGGAAGAAGATTTGGAAACAAGTACTTTGCCATTTATCATTATCAACTATAATTGAAACTGGGGCAACTCAACACTTTGTTCAGGAAGTGTGAAAGCTGTGTCATCAGGTATTGGGCTAACACAACAGAGGGCCATAATGTTCACTGACAGGAACACTTTGGAGTATTTAACACACTTCCTCATCAAAACTCTAGGCAGGCTATTAAATATGATGGTAGAATATCTGTGTAGAGGGAGAAAGAGCCTTAGCCACAGATTTGGTATCTTTTTTTAGAAGTGCATCCCTTGCAAAGGTCTTCCACGTGCTCTTGTTGTGACATGATACACGCCAGTAATTCTGTTTTGGGATTCTAGCATTAGTCAGGCATATTCAATGAATTACAAGAGAATGATAGATTATCTAAATTCTAGAGCACCAAATCAATTTAGCTGTTACATGTAAAGACTAGCTATTAAGGAAAGACAGAGAGACAATTTGTAAATTATTCTGGTTCTCCAGGATGAGGGTTTTTTTCTCAATGGTTTGAAGAGTGGCTGCTCTCATCTATCTTTCTTGCCTGATGACAGACTTGCAGGAGGGCATGATGGCTTCCTGTGAGCCTACAGCCTGAAGAATACCAGCTCTTTAGCTGGCTTTCCATTTCTAATTTTGTTTCTACTAAATGCTTTTCTTCTTCCCCTGTCAGACTCTTCTGCTAATAACAACATTCAGACAAACTGCAAAGATTGATATAGAATAAGAACTGCACATTAATTTCAGCAAATGGTTTTGAAATTTAAGGATGACATATCTGATGGAGAGGTATTTAGTCACCTCAGTCACCAAGATCCCCTCTACTGACAAGGGAAAGAATTCATGCTTCAGGCAGGTCATGCCTTCCATCTAAAGACAGGAGTTTGAAGTACCTTTCAAGGTGCTTGACTCTCTTCCATCAGCTATAGAGAAGATCGGATGACAAGCTTTCACTATGTGTCTTGGCTTTTGATTGCTAAAAATAAGATAATTCCAGAACTGCTCTTGATATGTTCTCTCCTGGTGAGAGGAAGAGTTTGGATAATTAGCTATGCTGAGAGAAGGGATTCATCCCAACCAGTACTGAAGAAAGCTGTGGTGTCTGTGGCTTCCTAATTTCAAGATACAGAAAGCTCCAAAGGTTGAGATGAATACTTCAGAAAGATGGGGTGGATTTTTCTGTGAAGAACCAATCCTCATCATAAAGAAAAATGTCCTTTGTAGTCAGACTTCTCTGTGGTGAAAGTTAAGCGAGCTGAATCTCATTAGCGTGACAGCTCAGATTGAAATGAGTCACTGTATGAGGTGTTAGTGTCAGAGTGGGGGGGCTGGAGAGGTGGCCTCTGTGAGAAGAGATCAGGGGCTACGCAGCCCATCCCAACAGACTCCAACAGACCTTCTGGAAAAACATGGCCAAGCTGTTGGTTTCTCTGGAAAAACACGTCTAAGAAAGGGCAGAACGCCACAGGGAGAGGAGGAGGGAACAAAATTGTGAGAAAAAGCAGAAAGAACACAAAACATCATATGAGCAGGAGGAGGAGGAGGAGATGCTCCAGGTGCCAGAGCAGATATCCCTTGCAGCCCATGAAGGATCCATACTGCAGCAAAGGAAAAATATGAGAAGGAGGGAACAGAGAGAGTGACTGCTGTGCACTGACCAAAATAACCCAGCCCTGTGATGCATGCAGCAATGGAGAGGAGGGTGGAGAGAACCTAGGTCTGAGAAAAAGGGAAGGAAAAGTGGGGTTTAAATGTTTATATTTTTTTTTCCATTACTAGAATTAGGAATTATGTTTTGGGGTTTGTTTGGTGATTGTGGTTTGTTGGGGTTTTTTTAACATTTTAGTTAATTTTCCCAAAGCTGAGTCTGTTTTGACAGTAACTGGTAAGTGAACTCCTTGTTTTTAACTGATGAGCTTTTTTGCTCCTTTTCTTCTTATTTTCTCCCCCACATCACCAAGGGGGTGGAGTGAGCAAGCATCTGGTGGGTGCTTGGGTGTTAGCCAAGGCTAACCCACCAAAGGCACATTTACCCTTTAATATTATAAATTAACTTCATGTGCCTTTTCTAGGGAAAAAAAAAAAAATTCCAAGTTTACAACATTGCTTTGAAAAATATAGTAAAATTCCACATGTGGTATCTAATACATCGGAGAGAGCTAAAATTCAGATAATGACAGCCTCTCCTTTTCCCAGATATTTCATGAGAGAAGATTACAATAGTCTATGAGAAGGTGAAACAGCTTTGGCAATATCAAAATATTTCCAGGTGTATGTGCAGAATATGTGAAAAGCTATGCTAATGTATGCATAAACTCAAGTGGCTGTCAGATTTGCATTGTAAGATGAATAATTGAATTGGGAATGTATTTTACATCCAAAATTCTAGTTTTCTGATTTTTCACTTGCTCTGAAGTAACAGAAGAGTAGCAGCCTTTGCAAAAACTATAATAAATCAAATGGATTTTTTGTTTTGATTTCATTTCTGATTTCACCTTTTCAAGAAAGTATGATTATAATAATTTTTACTTTAAAACAGCTTTTCAAAAATGTTTAAACTGGGCTTTTCTACATAGTTGCATTTCTTTCCTAAATGAAAGGCTGTCAGTACTGACATATATTAAAGACATGTCATGGTAGTTGTGTATACCACTTAATCAGGAAAAACCATTCTGATTAAAATGTTCTTACTGACAAACCATTTATCTCAGGCCATCCTTTTAATCCTCCATGCCATTGAAGGCAGAGCAGGTTTTCTGTTCAGAAAAGAGATGCAGTAGCCTTCTTGGTTGTTGTCACAGCAGTTCCACCTCTGTAGTCACGATGGTTACACAGCTAAAGCTGTAACCTTCTCTTCAGCTGTGCCTATCCCACTTTCTACCAGGACTCCCACCGTACTGGCAGGGCTGCATTCCTTGTGGTTCTTCTTTATCCTTTTCTCACTGGGAATGAGTAAAACCCCTCGTGCTGACTTTCTCTTAAGTGTTAACCATGGTATGATGTTATGAGAACAGCAGAGAGTGTTCACTGATCACTGCCATGTGCAGAGAAGGTATTTAGAGCACTGGACTGGAGCTTAATAATGCAGTCTTGCAGATGCTATGAGAACATAATATTCAAAACCTGGTGTTCTTTAGGTTTAGTTGCATCTGGGTACTCCCAGGAGCAGAAAGCAGTTCTGTAGGCATTGGGACAGAGTGAAAATGGACAGAAGCATCTGAATAGGATACCCAAGGTGATTGCACAAGACCCAGCTCAACAACCTGCTCTTAAGGTAAACAGTCTGAAGTCAGGCTTCTCCTAAAACAAGCTTTTAGGTCGTTCTTTTACATTTCTACCATGGCTTTTCATTCCTTGTTTTGGGCCAGGACCAGCACAGCTATTCTGAAGTGCCTCAGCAAACATATGGTGTGTGTGCTGTTTCCATCATTAACCAGCCAGGCGGCAGGGAAGGGAGTCCCTGCTTGAAAATATTGTGGCAATGGGATTCCTGGTGCTGGAAGTGCAGGCGTCTATGACTGAGACTCGATATGCCTCCTTGCCAGCTAATATCTGGACAGAGGCAGAAATTAAGCATTATAAGGCTTAAGTACAATTTCGACACACATCACCTGTTGATTCTCTTCATGACTGGTCATATTTTCTCTTGTTAGAGACACCTATTCACAGAAACAAGCATTCATACTGGGCTTTTCCAACAGTGGTGCTGGTATTACAGAGCTGACATGTGAGCACCCACCAGCTTGTTGACAAAAAGAAAGAAAAACGTAATTTAATACAGAAGTTTGAGTGCAAAAAATATCAGTAACACTTCAGCCTTCTTCTTTCAATCCTGTCAATCAAACATATCCTCTCTGCCAGATAAGTTAACATACCCTGAAAGAATGCCTGTTTTGGACAGGCATGTGTGATTTTTTGTCTGTTTTTTCATTCTCTGTTCTTTTGGCCTATTCATATGTCTGTTTGTTCAGAAGACTACAGCCCTCCTCATTCACTCTAGTGATGAATGCAGATGAAGTTTTGGCCTCACCCCTAGGGCTTTAAAACCTTTGTGTGTAAATTAATAATTTCAGCTGCACAGCAGATCAGTATGTACATCTGAAATCAGTGTTATGTGTGAACATATCAGATAAGTACATTGGCATTTCTGAACGTTTGATCTCAAACCATTAGTTTATAGACCCCTTTTTAAAATTTATTTATACTTGAAGAAATACAGTCTTCACAACAAGTTCTGACCTCACCTCTACCCTTTCCATTTTCCCTTTTTCTTGATAACAAACCTTGTTTATTTGTATTTTTATTTCACTTCCTTGCTCTTGTAAATGATCCCATTTAAAGCTGTTTATGAATCTGCTTTTGAATAGATGTTGTACCTTGCTGTCCTGAACAGGAATCTGATGGGGGAATGCACATTATGTGGACCAACAGCAGTTTAGCTTTTTTTCACCCTACTTTTGTTACCTCCATGTAGATAATTTTTATTGTCTCATTCATATACTTTAAAATAGGAAAAGAAATATGTCTGGAGACTAGCTGATGTTGTTGTGGGTTTCTAGCTGCTGAGAGTTCTCTAATACTAATTTCTGAATTCAATATAGCAAATCCTGACTAGACACCTGTCAGCAGTTAAATAACATATTTATGAGACTTGCAATCCAGTTTCTAATTTATAATGTCTTTCATAAAAGGAACTGGTAAAGAGAGTCAGCTACGTTTTGACCTTGCTTATATTGAATGTTTGTAACTATAGGGACTTTGAGATGATCCTGATGGGCAGGAAGATTTATTATCTGTTCAGTGAGAATTCTTGGGCTGAGCTCTCTCTGCCAATAAACCTTGATACTCATCTTGCTTAATTTTTTGTGAAATCAATGCAGAAAATTCTTAAGGCAAAAAAGATAGTTTGAATCACTGTAAGTTTACAATCAGTGATACAGGATGAAGTAATTCGAAAGGAGGAAGAAACCATTTTGTTCTGTGCTGGTTTTCCTGGATTCCATGACAAAGGAGTGAAGTAGCATGGTGGGCCCAGGATAGGTACATGGTTTTGGCAAGGACCAAGGAAGTTTTCATTCTGCTTCAGACAGAGCTGTCCTGATGTGAAATTTTATTTTTCAGCAATGTATTTAGCAGTCCTAAAAATATAGCCACAGTTTGAAATATAGACGCTGTTGTGCACAGGGGC
Organism: Brachypodius melanocephalos; assembly: GCA_013398615.1. Taxonomy (NCBI): domain Eukaryota; kingdom Metazoa; phylum Chordata; class Aves; order Passeriformes; family Pycnonotidae; genus Brachypodius; species Brachypodius melanocephalos. The sequence goes on along the minus strand of VZSR01003812.1, from coordinate 5,914,899 downwards.
CTCATTAGGACAAAATTTAGTAAGCTAAGTGTGTCTGGGGAGGAGTCCAAGAGACTCTGGATCCCACAGGACTGTCCAGAACAAGGAACTGTAAGCTTGTCTTTAAAAAGATATATTTGAAAAAGAAAAATACAAGACAAAGATGTAAACTGGCACTGGAAACCATGGCAACAGGTGGGGAAATCTCAAAAGAGCAGAGAATTCAGGAGCATGTTTTAAGACTAAAATGTATTAATCTCTTCTCTGTGAACTCGAGGAGGTATCTACACAGAGTAACTGCACTGGGGTGTATGCAGACAGGGCAAATGTGCCACGAATGTGCTTTATAAAGCTCCATCCCAATAAATCATGAGAATACCAGATGTGTCCCTGAAATATTCAGAATCCTCTAGGGTTGGGTAGCCCTCTCTGTCAGTCAGCTGGGGGAAGGCTGTCTATTTGTCCACGCCAGGTTGGTGTGTGACAGGACACGCGGTCGCCCAGCTTGCGCACACGTTGGTTTCTCTGCACTGCCCGTGACCCCAGGAACAGCTGCCACTGGGTGGAAACATGACTGCCAGCCTGAGATCTCTCAAGTTTAAGGAAATTGATTCTTAATCATGCACTTAATTCTACTCATCTTCCTCATCATTCTAGCAGGGCAAAATTATTGTGTTTTGATTTGTGGAGCTGTGCATAACATTTGTCAGTGTCTTGCTACTTTTTACTCTCAGAAATATGGCACCAGAAGATTATTTTCTGGTATTATTTTGAAACCATGTTACAAATCAGAACTAAACATAAAGTCTCTGTACCGTTTAGTGACATACATAATCTCTCTTGGAATTTTTTGTATAAAGATGATGAGGCATGTGTCTCAAAACGTCTGAACACCATAATGCTATGGTTTATATGCTTTTTGAAAGATTTAATATGACACTGAAAACACAAGCATTTAAAAGAGAAGGAAGTAAAGTCAATATATGCACTTATACATAATTTTCATTTTCCCCCCCTAAAATACAGAAAAGCTCCAATATTATTAAGACAATTTTTAACTCCCTAAAATGCTTAAAAATTATCGATTGATGATTGAAAAGTCCAAGTGTTTGGACAGAAAAATTTTCATACAGAGTCGAGAAATCATAGACCTGAAATACAAAACAAAGGACCTATTGCTGGTTTTCTTTTTTCTAGTAATATTCGAGTTGATCATCCAAAGATTTTGCTCAATTTAGTAGGGCCAGAAAGCCATGGTTTTACTCAAGATGTCAAAAGTGCATTCTGGCATTTAAGCTTCCCTTTGGATATTTTGTTCATGATCCATGTAGATTCCTAAATACCTCAGCAACTCCATCGAGAAACCTGTGCCCATCCAAAAGGATAACTGATACCCTCTTGCTGACCCACCATTATTCTGGAAGAATTGCTGTCCTCCAGATTATCTGAACATACTCAGAACTGAGCAACCTAAAATTCTTTACAATATGGATGCATTCAGACAATTTTCAGTTAGAGAGAAGTATTAATGTGCTTTTATCTTTTTAGTTTGTTTGTTTGTTTCTCCTCACTGAAGAAATCTGACTGGTTTTTGAACAGGTTGCCATTCTTGCTCATTGTATGTGTTTGTTCCTAGAGATCTTTGCAATGCTGCTGTCTCCCTCCAACTTAGCTTTCTTTCTTTACACAGATATCCTGTCTTTTGTCTTTGTGCTGATGGCAGCAAAACATGTCTATCAAGTAAAATCCTTTCCCTTACTGTTTAATTATCTTTGGATTCGTGTCGTGATCATCAATTGTTCCATTGACTACCTCCTCTAAGAGCGACTGAGAAAATGAGAAGTCCCAGTTGACAGCCTATTTTCCAAAAATAACACATGAAAAAGCGTGAAAGACTTGTCCTAAATTGTGATAAGAAGTCCTGCTCAGCCTGCAGTTTAATAGAAATTCTGTCATGGGTCATCTGGAAACTCAGTTAAATATTTTGAATACAGCAAGAGGCCAGTATTTTTTCTGGTAAGTTTTGATTAAATAACAGGTAAAATATTGGCTCCTTTTGAAATAATTGGGAGGTTCACAATTGTGATCAGTGCTAGATTTCATTCAAGGGAAAACTTAATTTTGACTGTTATGCCTTGTGTAGATCATTCATGGACACTTTATTTATTTTGGGAACTTCTCCACCTGCAAAATAGTCACTTTGGCTCATGAAATGAATTCTGAACACAGACCACTAATCTGATCTTCTCCTGACTCACCTGAGTCAGGGAATTTGTTTGTTGTTGCGGCCGCAGCAAGTCCCAGTAGCCGAGGTGTGTGGGTGCCAGCAGGCAGCGTGTCTGTGGAGATCCAGCTCCTGGGAATAGCCTAGGGCACAGACCCCACTGCCCTCCCAGCACTGCCAGGAGCCCAGAGCATCAGGCTGCAGAGAAGGGTTTCTGCCATCAGCATGCTGCAGGATTGCTGGAAAACGTACCCAGCACCTGACTCATTTATAAAACCTACTATAGCTGATCAGGTGACCAATCCAATGCCAAAAGAAAAACAACATTAAAAATTGGGAGAAAATTCTTAAAATAGAAAGTATGAGCACATGTCTGCATCTAGCTCGACAGATGGCATCTCTTTAAACAGGGTTTCTCCATATGGCAAGCAAGTAGACTGAATCTGAATGCTGTATAGGATCCCAATGGAGCAAAAACCAAATTTTTTTTTACTCAAAGAGTGTACGGTCTATATCTCACTTATGCTTCAGATGACAACATAAGCAGATTTATGACATCAGCTTCTGGTTGTAGCTGCAAATAATTAGAGAGACAGGGAAGAGATGAAGAAACATCAGCTTGTCAGCACATCAGGAAACTCTCTGAGTGAGAGTTTGGATTAGTAGAAATGAAGAACAGGAAAAATGAGGCATTTGAACCCCAGTAAAGAAGTTCTCACAAACAGTTTAATAATTTAATAGCTGAGTAAGAGCAAATGCCATAACTGAAGCTGCCTGACCACCCAGTCATGAGCACTGACAGACAGCAGAGTCCTGCAGTACCAAAAAGCCCATGTCAGTTCAGACAGGCTGCTGAGGACATGAAATTTCTCTAATACAGTAGGTATGTGCCCAGGTAGAGAAGATCTCTGAATCAGAATAAGAACATCCCTTGTCTATTTATCCCTCACAAGAGCTTAAGCATTCAGCTCACGCACTGGGTACTGCTCCTGAACCCTTCTCAGCAGAGGTACTCCAGGCATAAAGGAAAGGTTGTAGCCGAGAATGTATTTCCTGCTGTGGCACAGGGATTACACTGCTTACACAGGAGGAAGCCTACCTGGCAGCCTCACCGTGCAGGAGAACTGGGAAGAAGCCAATTTTATCTATGAAGAAAACTTTAAAGGTAGTTACACCAATAATTCCAAACTAGAACGTTTCCATTCCCTTTGAAAGGAAGCATAGCAAGGCTATGATGTTTGAAAACAAAGCAAATCTATCAATATGAAATATCTTTATTTTAATGGAAGTTTAATTGCTGACAAGTTCAATCAATCTCACTTACTTGTGACTTACAAAGTATTGAAAAATATTTCTCTTTTAACAAAAAAAAAAAAAAAGTAAAAAAAGACCTGAGTTTAAATATTTCTTAGCTGAATAAACATGTGTCTGCACATTTGGTGAAATGGCGAATTAAATATAAATAGTTTGTATAATAAACATCCTGCAGTTATCCACATTTTCAATTCAGTTCAACAAACACTTTTTGTCCTCTTTTACAGACAATATAATCTTTGGAACCAGGAAAAGAAAAAAGATTGTGTATGACATTAAGGAACCTCTCAGGAGAAAATATGCCTCTACTCATCTGTAAAAAAAACAAAACAGGCTGATGTTAAACTGTTGTGCTTTTACTTCTAGATTTCGTCACTGAATATACCAGATAAAGTAAGACTGGACTATCAAAGAAATTGAGAATAGAACTTTATTTTCAGGCTTGAATTTTTTCCTTTCAAATGAAACATGATATCTGATTACATTTCTGATAATTTGCAACCACCTTGTGCTGCAATAAAACCTGAATTCACATACAGGAGTACCTGCATACTGTTTTGAAGACTTTGGAGGCATCTTGAGGGCAGCAAGGTGTCTATGTAAATTATGGTGGAAAACACTAATAAAGGTCTGCCTTCAAAACATCATTAAATTATTTCTGAGTCTCTTGTTTCTGAGTCCCATACAAGGCTAGAATGCATGCAGTGAATGAGAATTCAGTCATTTACCATCCAACTACCAAATCCCATAAAGTCTGATGAATTTCAAGTTCCACTCATCCCAATTTTTAAGATTCTCCATGAGTAAGTGAGGATTTTTGAGGCATAATTTTATGTTTTCTAGAAAGATGCACCCAAGAACAATTAAGAGGCTAGTGAAAAGTTTGCCAAGCCATTTTCAATCAATTACCACCAGTCCTGGTTAAATGGAAAAGTCCCAACTGGAAATTGTGATGCCATCCTACAAGAAGGGTCAGAAGAACAACTTGAGGAGCTACAGGCCTCTCAACCTGACCTTGGTACCACGGGAGGTCATGGAGCTGGTCATCCTGAATGTTATCGTGTGGCATATGCAGGACAACCAGGAGATCAGTTCTAGCCAACAAGAGTTTATAAAAGACAGGTCCTGCTTGACCAACCTGATCTCCTATGACAAAGTGACCTACTTGTGAGATGAGGGAAAGGATGTGGATGTTTTCTGACTAAACTTCATGAAGGCCTGACACTCTCTCCCACAATGTTTCCCTGGAGAAACTGGAAGCCCAAGGCTTGGACAGGTGTATCCTTTGCTGGGTGAAAAACTGGCTAGAGGCCAGGCCCAGAGAGTGATGATGAATGGAACTAAATCCAGCTGAAGACCGGTCACCAGTTGTGTTCCCCAGGGCTCAGTACTGGGATACTGGTACTGATATTGAACAATACTGGTACTGTTCTATTGAACAGAATCTTTTTCAGCTGGATGAGGGCATTGAGGGCACCCTCAGTCAGTTTGCAGTGCAGACACTATGCAGGAGTGTTGTTCTGATGGATGGTGGGAAGGCTCTGCAGAAGGATCTGAGCAGGCTGGATTGATGGGCTTGTCCAGTCCAGGACAATTGTATGATGGTCAACAGGGTGAGGTGCCAGATCCTGCACTTGAGTTGCAGCAACCCCATGCAGCACTACAGCCTGGGGACAGAGTGTCTGGAAAGCTGCTTGAGGGAAAAAAAAGACCTGGGATGCTGTTCTACAGCTGGCTCCATGTGAGCCAGCAGTGTGCCCTGGGGGCCAAGCAGGCCAATGACATCCTGGCCTGGATCAGGAGTACTGTGGCCAGCAGGAGCAGGGCAGGGATTGTCCCTCTGTGCTTGGCACTGGTGAGGCCACAAGGCAAATTCTGTTTTTAAGTTTGGGCCCCACACTTCAAAAAGGACATCGAGGTGCTGGAGTATGGCCAAAGAAGAGCAATGAAGCTGGTGAAGGGTCTAGATCACTAATGTTTTTAGAAGAAGCTGAGGGAGCTGGGGTTGTTCAGCCTGGAAATGAGGAGGCTTGGGAGAACCTCTGCTCTCTACAAGTGCTGTAAAGGAGGTAGTAGTGAGGTGGAGAACAATCTGTCTTGCCATGTCTCAAATGAAAGCATGAGAGGAAACACCCTAAAATTTCACCAGTGGAGGTTCAGATTAAATATTAGGAAACATTTTTTCATTGAAAGAATAGTTAGGCATTGCAATATGTTGCCCAGGGAGGTGGTGAAGTTGGAAGGCTCTGGAAGTGTTCAAGAAGTGTCTGGACATGACTCTAGGGAATATGGTTTAGACGTGATAATAGTGGTGTTGGGCTAATGGCTGGAGTAAATGATCTTGAAGGTCTCTTCCAATCTTGATGATTCTGTGATTCTGTGAAGAATGGGTGCTATTGCTAACTATAACTACCAGTAATTATTAAAACTAGACATCGGCGTACTGTTATGGTTTTCCCAAATCTTTCCTGTTCACCAGACACAGAAAGTACATTTGACCTTTCAGACTAGAAAATGAGGCTCAGGAAACTGCTCATCTTTTCAGCACAAAGAAGGCTGAAGATTGTTAATTCTGTCCTTCCCTCCTTTATTATCTATAGAAAGAGGATGTAAACTTGGGAATGTATGGCTGGTGAGTCATGCTGATTAACAGATATTTAGCCAGGCTCATTTGCTTAACCTTAATGCTTGTCACATGTCTTGCTACAAATTTCACTGTGCATTACAAAGGATTTGACATCATAGAAGTAATTATTCCAAAATGATCCTGAAAGATTAAAAAAAAAAAAAAAAAAAAGAGGTAATTTGGTCCTAAACCCAACATTCTCTAATGACAATGTTTCTGGGTCTGCAAATCCATAGTCATGTTTTATTTATAGCCTGCCTATGATTCATCATTAGAGTTTCTTTCAGATTTTGAAACAAAAATTGTTCTTCCATGCACGAGTGTTTTTAGATAACCACAGCTGTTTCTCACTAGCTGCTGTTTCAATAGCAGAAAGCCTAACACTAGCATTCTTATGCATCTTTACTCCTATCTGATCAAATTCAAACGTATTTCAACACACACAATCAATCCCATTGTGAGGAATTCAGGCAGCAGCCACTGCAGCCAGCATTTGGCTTGTCAGCAAAACTCATTTTAGTTCCAAAGAGGAACAGCTGATGGAATGAAACTTTGCTCTTGGCTAGAAAGCTTTGCAAGGATTGTGCTGTCCCAGCTCTGCCCTGGCTGTGCCAAAATGCCTCTGAAGGTGTTTAAGGCAAGTGTTAGAAACTCTGCTGGGTAGGCAGCAAAGAAAGACAGGGCACTGCTTAGCCCTCCTGCTACTTTGGTGTTGAGGGCTGCAATTTGAATTTTTCTGTCTATTGCTTGCTGGGTGGTAAAAAGATGAATGGTCTAAAGTGATTTATCATCGAGAAAATTATTTCTAGAGGTTTTGTGGCTGCAGTTAACATTTCTGCTGTGTGGATTTAAATGCCTTCTCTGCACTGGACAAGTTTGCATGTTATTTAAGAAGGACTTGAGCTAAATATTTCTGGCAATCATGTCTTGAAAATAAATTTTGATTATCTCTGCACACACATTTCTCCCTATAAATACCTAATAAGGTTTGTTTCCACTGGGATAAAACCCTGTTGAACCTTCTGGGCTGCAGGGGTAGTGTTTACTGACAGATGCTCTTGCACTTTCAGATACCGTGCCAGGTTATTATTGTGCCCAAATGTGGTCTCTCAGGATCTTGAATTGAGACAGACTCTGTGTTAATGATCAGCTCACCTACTCTGGCATTTCTTACTGTGTACCTCTACAGACAATGCTGGAGAAGTGAGACTGCAGCTTCACACATGTGACTGGCATAGCCACACCAAATGGAACTGGTTTGCTGTCTCCCCTCTCTTCACCTCGATGCTGGAGATGGGTACAAATAAACCTTTGGCTGATGCAAGTAGGGATGCAGAGGTGATTGAGTGGCAATGCAGTTCTTACTGCACTTGTGGTGCTTTGTGTGTTGAGAACAATTGTGACTGTAATCAGCACATCTGGGGAACTCACAGGATGAGTTCGTAATCTTGGCCTGAGGTTGTAACATGAATGCTCTTGTCACTTATACTACTGGCAGCTTACTGCTGTCTAGCAGCCTGGAGAAGGCAGAAGGAGCTGTAGGAAGTAGTTAAATGGATGACTTTTGACTCTCTGTAAATAAAAAAGAAAAAATTTTGGTCTTTGAGCAGTCCTACAACTCCAGTATTTGCAAGTCTGCAATTTCATTCCTGTGGGCTGCCAGAAGACTGGTTTCTTTCAAGAGCATGTTCCTCTTTCAAGAGTATTGTGACTATATGGACCTACAGAGCAGAACGTCTCATATTGCATGAGTACTTTGTCTAGTGCCCATAAAAATAACATATACACCCATGAAAGTAGAGCAGCTTCATATAAATTTTGCTTTTCTCATTTAGAGCTACATGTTTATATTTATTCACTAAATATGCATGTGAACAAAAAACAACAGTCATCAAAAATAAGAGATTTCTTTCCAAGTGAGAAGGTATCACGTATGAAATACTCACACTGGGATCACTTTTCTGCTGTTGGTAATTCTATATTCAGTATTTGGGAAGCAGTTACACGCTCTTTCTATTTGTTTTCTATGTTCTCAGTGCAAAACATACGCATGATTTCTATACCTCTTTCAATTTGATTTCAGCATAAAGCTGTTTCCTATAAATTTATTTCCTGCGCCATATTCATATGGAGATTACCCCTAATACGTGCTAAGGGGAGAAGTCAGGGCCATCTTTATTTGTTAAATGAATTAGCGTTAGAGGTTCTGGTCAATTCTATCACAGAAAACATGAGAAAGACAGTGAGGAAAAGAAGCAGTTAGAAAAACCCAATGAAAAGTATTTTGTATGTCAAAAATCACAGGATTGCCAACGAAACACTCCGCTTTGCCAAAAAAATTCCATGTGAAGGGCGTATCTTACTTTAAGCTAAAATATAAACTCCTCTCTCACTGCGTCACCTGCTGGGGAAAGTAGATTAAGTATTTCTTTAAAATGTGACCTTAGAAATCTGAACCTGGCAATTGGTGGTGACTGGGGGAACAACTGAAGATCTTTGAGCTCTGATTAGTATGAAAAAAGATCAGCGTGTATTTGGATACATAGCTGAAATTGATCCCATCTTTGCTTTGCTCTCTTCCCATTTCACAAGACAGACTTTGGGCTATCCTGCTTCTCTGAACAGACAATCAAGTCTCTTAACATACAGACCATCTCCCTCCCTCTCTCCCTCAAGTCCCATTCCCCTCCAGACATGTTTAGCTCTTCCCTTCTGGATATGGGCATCACTTTCATGATTTCTACTGCGTGACTGAGAATACATGCAGGGTCTCATGAAAATATCTGATCAGGGTTTGGTTTACAGTGATACACAAGGTATCACACAGCCAGGGTAACAGGGTAGTCTCATCTGCAAGTTTATGACTTTTAAAGAAGGCAAGGTTGGGTAGCTTCTGTTCTCGCTGCATGAGGAAGATTTAAAGTAATCTTAAACTTAGATGAATAAGAGGAATGATGAAATAGAGATCAGTTTCATATGAAGAAATGGACTGTTTGGAAGAGAGGGAAAAGTTGAAGGGTCGAGAGGCAAAGAATTGCTGATTGATCACCCATCATGATGGAAAAACAGGAAAGAGGAAAAAAAATAGAAAAAAGGAGTAACAGTCCCTGTAGAGGGAATGGCAAATTTGAAGGAGAGAGAGACCAAAGGAAAAAGGTACAAGGCTTCTGATTGCTCTTTTAATAGTTCTTTTGTTACAGGAATCAGTAAAATAAGTCTACTTATGTAGCATCTGTGGTGAATGAAAACATTACTACCTGGGGGCTGCTTTTTTGCCATCTTCTGTTGGAGGTTGCCCAACCCAGCTGCCTCAGCAGAGCAGAGCACACAGCAATGGGCTCCCTTCATCCCTTTGGCCATCTGGCAGTCTGGGTTTGATGGCCAGGAGTGATAAACTTGAGTTTACCTACATGACTTCTCACTAAAGCGGATGGATCCATGCGCACAGTGAGTAAAGCAAAAACGGCTCGTACACATGAAGAATAAAACAGAGAGGGTCCATGCACCATCACTGAGCCTGCAGGTCCAGCAGATAAAGTCCATGTACACATTCCCAACAGATGCCACAGTGGGAACCTCTGGCAGAAGACTGAAAGGTGGTAAACTGTTTTTGCAGCCACAACAATTCAGAGACTTTTGAGGGAGTCATATGTCTGTTAGGTGAGGAGAGGTGAGGTATTCCAGTCAAATAAATAAGGTGCTTCTTCACTGGGACCAATCTCTAGGACACTGCCATACTTTGTATCCATTTATTAAGAGAGAATTGAAAAAAGACATAGTTTTTTATCCTCAGTTTGTGATTCATGGGAGAACCAAATGAAAATTGCACTGCAGCACAGCTAACTCATTTACAGAAGGCTATCCCTGTTTCAGAGTCTCTATATGAAATCTCTGTGAAACTGCACAGGTGAAGAAGAGGGCCTCAACAATTTGCTTAGATTATCGTATTAAAAATATTCTCTCAACTATATTCCAAATAAGTCACTAGAGGAAAACATAAAAAATGCAGTAGACCAAGAATATGGTTATGATTGGTACCATAATTCCTGGGAAAAATAAATCATAATCATATATTTCCTGTTCGAAAGCCAATGGATATGCCATCTCTGCCTGGAGCTCTAGTCAAACTTGTATTCTACAGAAAATAAACTAAAATTTTCTGAAGTTAAAACCTCGGAAAATAAAACTTTTGCATGTTGGATATTTTTTCTTAATATAACCAGTGTATATGGTTAATTTGAATGCACTGGTTTGGAAGCTCCAGCTATTTTAAAAAGTCATCAAAGAGATATATGCAATCATTTGAGAACAAAATATAATTTCATCATTTGTTCATAATGTTCTAATTTTTACCACAAAATTTTTGCTGAAAGTGATGGAAAATGAATTGGTTTTGAATATTAGGGTCAAAATTTTCAAATTTGAGCACCTAAAATTAGATTTCTAACTCCGTATTTAAATAGCTAAATATAAGTAGCCTGATTTTCAGAGCTGCTGAGCAATCCCAGCTGCCACTGAAATCAGTGGGAGCTTTAGGTAAATACCAGATTGCCTATTTAGGCTCATTATCTTGTAAAGACTAAATAGGGATTGATACACTTTAGCCAGTGTTATTAAAGAAGGTTGTTGTGGTAGGACAGGGATCTGTGGAAGGGCATAGAAAACTCTCGGTGAGTTTCAGAGGCCAAGCTGCTGCTCATGTGGGCACAAACCCTTCCCAAGCCATCTTGCCCATGCATTAAACCATAACGAAAGGGCCCCATGCCACTTTTGAATGGTCTCTGGGAACTGGGCTGCAATTGCCATCCCAGAAAAATCATTGTATCCATCTCTTTAACTGTCTAAGGACTTTTCTTGATGTATAGGCTTAACCAAACCTTTCCATCTTCCATTCCATTCCGTTCTTTCAAATGCAAGGTGGCCATTTCACTTCCCCCTATCCAGTTGCTGATATCTGCCCTCCAACAGCACCATCCAGCTGTGCATAGGCTCCAGCACTGAGTCTCCCCAGCCTGTGGCTGAGAGGAGCAGCCCTGCAGCAGTGCCTGCCTGTGGCTGCTGCCCACCCTCCCACACATCCAGGCTGGGAAGAGCTGGCATTGTGGCTCCATTCACCTCCTGGGTGTAGCACCCTCCCACCAGGGATCCATGGCTCTGGGTAAAGGCAGCCAGGACCCACAATGCTTCTTGCATTACTTCCATTTTCTCCATGCAATGTGGTCTGGGTTCATGGCACTGCCTCACGCCCTGGGATGAGAGAGGCTTTCTTGCACTGCACTGGGACCTGCACTCTCGGACTGTATTTTGTGAAGGACTGCCGTCCGATGTTGTTGATTCTCAACCATGTCCTCAAGCCTCTTTCCCTACAATAAGAGTTGTGTGATGTTTATCTTTACTCCTCATGCCTTTGGCAGCCTCAAAACCTTCTCTGAGCCCTCTGCAGAGCCCAGGAGGAGCAGGTGCCCAGCTGTTGGCCTTGCACTCTCTCTGCAGAGCCCTGCAGCAACTGGTTTCTGTTGATTATGAGATGAAACAGAAGAGAAGCAGCTTCAATTGAACAAGCAATTGATGCAAAGATCAAAGAGGAAGCAAACAAAACACAACTTGAAAGACAACAATTCAAAGCATCAAGCAGATGCTTTATTTTCCCTACCTTGTGGTACTGATGCAGAGAAAAGCCTCAAGTCACTGAAGTCAACATCAAATCTGACAAAGCCAGGATTCCACATCCAGTGTTTCATTCCCTGGTTTATGTCAGAGATGCTACATTCTTTACATGTTTCGATTTTTTGAATTGGGTTTTTTTGTCTCATTCTACTTTATTTTCACAGCCAGGGGACTTCTGCTTTTAACACAGTTCCCTGTCTTTTCTAGGAGTAAGAGAGACATTCTGTGTGTAAACCCTGGTTCCATCAGGCTTGTAACTTTCAAGGATTATATTTCTGTTTAGCTTCTGGAAGCTCATTTAGCTGTCATGGTCTCAACTGAAGTTGCAACAGGATCTGGTAAAATTTAATTTATGCTGTAAGTTTCTAATGTTCTATGTGATGGTTAATAATTTCACTGGGCATTAGTTTGTAGTCAAGTCTTCCATATAAAATATCTTCTTTAAAAAAATAAAGAAAACACTTATTAGTTAACCTTTTTGGTAAAAATACAGAGAAGGATGGTAACTATTTCATAGGGGAAAAAAGCAAAAAAAAAATTTTGGTTTTGTTTATGTTAAGAAAAAAAAAATCAATTGGTATTCATATAAATGAGAAGTTTAAATGCCTCCGTGCCTGGGAGTAGGTGATCCTTGGGAGAACTAGGAAGAACAGACTCCTATTTTCATATCAGTATAACTGTGTGCTGAAAGGAAGTAAAATTTGTACTCAAAGCCAGTGGACAAATTGCTGAACTTAAAGACATTGAGTACAGAGAAAAGAGAACAGAATGTTTTCAGAGGCATTTATAATCATTACAGCGTGAATATTGATGGAAAAAGATGAGGACACTGGGTTTTCTGAAATGCCTGAGTGAATTATAAGCCTGAGAATCACTGAATTTGAATGATGATTTGGGACACCTGCCTGGTGTGATGCAAGACTGGGCAGTCACCCCTGCGCTCTTCACAGTTGGCCCTAAGGTGTTTTGACAGGAAACTACCACAGAGAGTCCACACCAAATGGGATAACGTGGATTTCTGACAACAAGGAAGGGGGAATTTTTAGAATTTCATGAGACACTTAGAGAGAAAAAAGGTCTGGAAGGCAGAAAACAGGGAGTAGATAAAAAAGGCTATACCAAGTCCTTGGCAAAAAAGCTTTTTATTCTTTTTGTAGGTAAACATGTCTGAACACACGTTTTTGTGTCAGATATTCAGTGTGAATTTCCTTCCACTCTTATTTCTAATGATGGTGATAGAGATTATATTTTGCTACAGTAAGTTATGAGCAAGTATCTTGTCTGAGAAATGTTACTTCTTATAGTTTTCATTGACAATATTTCCCTCATTGCTGCTAGATGGTGTTGCCTCCCTCTCACACTACTCCACCATCTCTTACAAAAATGTGTCTTGCTAGAGTTTCTGCCTCTCCCCATCCTTTTGCTCCATCCCCCATCATTCATTTCCCCTTTCCAATCACAGCCTGTCTCCAGTTCTCAGGTCTGTGGACTATTATCTGCCTCTCATCTCTTCAGCCCCTGCTATTTCAAGCTCTCTTTCCTCCTTTATTTCTGTTCTCATTATCTCAGCCTCACCTTCAACTCTATTGGCTCCTGTCCCACTGCCTGCAAGCATGCTCTTGCATATTCTAGGTCAAAATAAGGCTCCTTTATTCAACTTGCCCAGTTACAATCCTGTCTCCTTCCTCACCTTTGTTTTCAGCACTCTAAGGCCCAGATCCAAGGATCTATTTAGGCTCCTAACTTGTCCTTGAATGTCCAAAAGTGTTCTGAATGCAGTACTGCCTCAGTTTTCGTTTCTTAGCTCTCATGATGACCTTTTAAATGTCCCTTGTACCTTGTGACAGCCGAGTTACTTTTTTGGGAAACAAAGTTTATATGCTTTGGTTCTTTATGGAAGAGGTACTGTAACAACTGAGTAGGTTGTGCGTGTGCTCCTACAGCCCCAGCATCCCTCCCCTGGAATTAGCTACTTCCAAGATGGAGCTGACAGGAAACTTCTTACTACATTCATATTGGACTAGTCATCACAAATTAGTTCACAGGAATAAAAGGAGAAATGAAGAGTAATTCCCATGTTCATTAAATTCACCCTCCATCAACAAGAAATCTTCACACATTTTAACAAGACATATGAGCTATTCCACCCTTGTATAAATCTGCAATCAAATAGGCTCCAAAGCTGAACTAACTAATAGGACAATGACATACATGCCTTCTTCACAATAAGCACATCTTAAGTTTTCTAATAAGTTTTATTCTGTGGAAGCAGTGCTCAGGACAGGGAGGAGATGGGAGGAGCTCGGCACAAAGGACAGAGACAGGCGGAAGGAATTCAGCCAGCAAGCACGGAGAGAAAGACATTCCTTCACAGGGATTTCACATTGCATGGGTAGAGCTGTTGAACCACTTGAAGGCTGTAACACAAATTTCAGAGGATGCATAGAGAGGGCCTGGATATTGCAACATGTCATATCACAGCATCTTTTAATGATGTGACCCCCTAGCAGTACTCACAATACATCACTTAAAACCCCAGCTGTTAGGGTCCATGAACTGGGATTTACAAAATCCAGCTGCTGGAGAAGGAAATCGGGACGTGCTGCGGACACGTCAGAGCATTTGAGTGCTTTTCTTGCTTGTTAGTCTTTCAAGTCACAGGTACTTACAGAAAATTATCCCATCTTTTTCATTCCTATGAGACTAATGGTGCTGAACTGTTTGCTGGAGTAAAAAAAAAAAAAAAAATCCAAATCATTAGTTTTTTAAAAAATGACAAGGAATTAGTTTTGCTTCCTAAAGCTGGCTGTGAGGAACATGAAGACCCTTATCAATACCAAAGAATTGGTGCTTTCCTTATTAACTCCCTGGCTTGTCAGAAGCTGGCAGGGGTGCTATAAAGATCTGAGCTCTGTGTTTAGACCTCTGAGGTCAGCTAGCCAAGGTTCCTTCTTTGGATTCAGCTCACAGATGTTATTCTCTTAGTTGTGCCTGACAGTATTTTATGTTTCTTAACTTTGCATATGAGTGGTTAATGGCCTGGAACAAATTTTGGAAGGACACCCAAAACAGAACAAAACTGTAGAATGATGACTGCTCTTGGTACAGGCAGCAGGAGCCTGATTTTCTTGTTTGGGCTTCAGGAGCTAAAATATCCCCAGTACTGTTTTCCCGTGCTGCCCATTGCAACGCTACAATGTACACAGAGGTTAACAGCAAATCCACCAGGACCTTTACAGTGTCCTGTCTCTCAGCTGACCTCGTCTGAGTGTTTCATCTTTGACTCCATAGTTGGTTGGAAATGACTTCCTGTACAAATGGGGTAATCAGAAACCCTCAGTGCTTTAATACCAATCTACATACAGTGGTTGATGATCATGTGTTGGAGTCTCTTTACATTTTAGGGGAACAGAAAACTGTGCTAACTTTCTTCAGTAGAGTGTAAAAATATCTTCCTCTCATAGAAATGAAACATACTAGCAGATAACTATTTAAGTGATGTCAATAGCTACATTTTCCTTTTAATAATTTAGACAACATAATATGATTTACTTTGCTAGATCACTTATTGCCTATGTATCATCTCAGACCAACCACAGAAGACCAGAATATATTAATACAACAGAATAACATAAAATATAATTTGCTTCTTAAAAAATCCATTATAGTGTCATTGGTTCAGCTGACTTTGAGCCTGTGAATATATTTGAATTCTGCTATTAAAGTCACGATCAGTTACCAAAATCCAGTGGTATACAGAGTAGGGAAGGAAGAGGAGGCATCGCACTGTGATGTGACCTAAGACACAGTGGTCACAACTGAGGGCATGCTGGGATATTTTATAAGGTCCAAAGACAGCACTGCGGTTTTTGTCCACAATCTTCAGCAAAAATCGATTGAATTTTGTTGAGCTGTGCTCACTTATTCCAGAAAATTGAACCAGCTACCTTTAAGTGATATAGCAATGAAAGCAGTCCACCTTGCATGTCATAGAAATTTAGTCTTGGAAGTAAAAAGAAGAGAAGGAAAAAATGAGAAATGGATCTGAGATGAAAGAATGAAAAATCATTCTCTTTTTCCTTTCTTGCCTTCCCTCTTGGAGTGTCACAAGGACTCACAGAAGATGGTAGTCCAGTGCCACATTTCACCCTATAGAGGCTGGGATTGCAGCTGCCCTGGAAACATCCCCCTTACTGCAGGGTGAGGAGTGCTGGGCTTGCTGCCAGTGAGAAGTCTTTGCTGTGATTGTGCATTTGTTATTTATGGGCTCAGTCCTTCCCTATGTTTGGCTGCTGTGTAGGGCCCATGTGCAGACACTTGGCATCTCTCTGCCCCTCTCCAGAGCTGTTCAGGAATGCTGAAGAAGCTGGCAACCTCACAGATGTGCTGGGATTCCCACTGCGGTATGGACAGCAAGTCAAGGCTCAGCTGGGCACTTGTGAAAAACTGGTCCCTGTGCCAGATGTCTGGCAGTACTCACACTCTCCATTGATCTGAACAAGTTTTCACTGTTTTCATGTATATTTAGTAAACCAATTTAGGTAAAATCTGGAGAGCAAAATAGTCTAATGAGACATATTTTCTTAATCTGGCACAGAACCCTCTCCTGCTTATTAGATGGACAGGGAATGTTGCTCAGACCAAGCATAATTTCTTCTGCTTCTTAATACTGACTGATGTATAGTACTCAACATGATTGTGTGCATTTATTACTTGAACATTAACAATGTAATTATATATACAAATATTCAAAATATGTCTCTGCATATATCTTTGTATCTCTTCAGTCATTAATGTACCTAAGTCAGGAAAAAACCAGATGCCTGTTTAAATAATATTCTATAGTTTTTTCCCAATGTTGTCTCCTAAAATCACATTACAAACAATAATAAAAAGCTAAATATAATGCAAAAGCGATGGACAGCTAGGCCATGGAAAGGAAACAGAATTTTGTCCTTTAATATATTTTTTAAAAAAAGTCTCAAAATCTGGGGGTGTTTTGCTATCTCTTGTGATGGAAGATCATAAATATAAATGAGCTTTCAAAAAAAACTCTAGATTCATTGGAGTCAATAATGTGAGAACTCTCTGTACAACAAAAAATTTGGAAAGTTATTTTTTCTTAGGATTGAAGTCTTAGGCTGCAGTGGTAGCAGCACTAAAGGTTCTCACTTTGTGCATTTTCCGTGAAAATAGAAAATAAATAACTCTGTGACTAAGCCTTTTTTGGTCTCCGTTTAAAATCCTAAAATAAAGGCTTTTAGGTGCAAACCAGTTTCTCTACAGTAGCAAGCTCCCACTAGCACTTACTGTAGCCTCAACCCTTTTATCGAGCACCCCAAATAAATAAGAGGTAATGTGCCTCCTTTCCTGAGACGAAATTCCCTTACAGTTACTGCAGTAGTGCCAATACTCTGAAGTATCTGAATTTTTAAGGTGATGAAATATCTGGGGATCTAGGATCTATGCCTGAGAGCTCCATCCATTAAGAAGAATGGATAAGGCAATGCTTTTTTATTGTAGCATCTTTATTTTAGGCACTTGGCCCTGCATCAGCACCCATTGTCCCTCAGAGCCAGAGTGTGGCTGTACAGCTCCCAGGCTGGGGAGGAGCCCAGGGAACCAGCACAGGAGTGCAGATTGCATTAGCCAGAAAGGAGGAAAAATGCGAAGAGAATTGGATCTAAGTGTGATATATGAGCCTTTATTCTAGCACTTCACTCAGGGTTCATAAGACATCATGAAATGAGGTTCCTAGGCCTTTTGCTGGTGGTGCTCTTTAGGAGCTAACAGGTTAGGCATGACAGTGGGATGCCGCAGATTGAATTAACATTAGTTTTTTTCCTTCTGCTTTAGTATTAACTTTTATGTTTACCACCTTCCAAAAGCATGATATGAACAGCAACATTATACCCCCCCTCTCCTTCTACTTAATACCCTACATGCATGGATGCAAAAAACAAGGGGCACAGTTCTTTATACCTGTGGTTGGGGCACTCATTTGGAAGTGATGAAACCTGGACTCAGTTGCCTACTCCTACCAGTGTTTATGATCTTTATATTTAGTTATCACTGAATAAATGTATTTTTCAGTGCTTCACAGACAAAATTATCTAGCATTGAGTTGCTCCTAGGAATGTTTAGACCTTTGAGCACCTAAGTATTCCTTTTTTTTTTTTTTTTTTTTTTTAAAGATAGATATCTAGAGTTCCCAAGCACTTTTTTCAGCAATGTTTTTGCTTTTGGAGATGAGCTTTGACCTGCTGCCCCAAGAACAGAACTTGGATTTCTTGCAGCTGACAATCTCATTAGTGTTTATGTGTTTCCCAGTGGGAGAAAACCGAATAAATAAATACAGACAAAATAACTTTTAAGCAGCAGGGACTCTCCTATGCTATTGTTATTTAGTGCATTTTCTGGGTACTAGATCAAAAGAAAATGATCATTTATCAGAGGCAGTCTGAAAAATGCTTAGCTGAGTTCAGTCCTTGGTAAACGCCATCTCTGATTTGGGACATGCTATTTTTGGTGCTTTGTTATTTGATATACACAGCTGGTAAAGTATTTGAAAAAGGTGAAGTTTTCACAGAAGTACTCTCAGTCCTGTGGCATCCAAGGTCACAAGGCTCTCACAAATAGGAGAGTGCAGATAAAGACAAGCTGGCATGTGTCCTGGAAAGATCCTGCTAGTCGATCAAAAGAACAGACTGAATCCCTAAGCAGTCATTTTTCATAGCTCAGAAATTAGGGGTAAATTGAGACTTGGTTTTGTGGGTTTTTTTTTTTTGGTCTTTTTGTTTAGTTGGGTTTTATTGTTTGTTTGTTTGGTGTTTGTTTGTGGTTTTTTGAATAACTGAGACAGCAAAAAATAATGAAATAGAGATGTTATCCTGTGTATCCAGTGGGGATGTATGGAAATGGAACAATGAAAAAGAATAGTATCAAGGTATTCCTATGTTTTCTGCTCCCAGCATCCTCAAGGCTGCAGACCTGATGCTTCTCCTGGCCATCTGGGACCAGAGCAGCAGAACAAAACACAAGGATTGGAGCCAAAACCAATCTGTGTACAGACAGGAGCAGGATCTGCAACATCTGTGCTACTCCCAGATTGCTACTGTGGAAACTTAATTCACTGACTCATGGCTGAGCCTGCTGGGGAATACAGCAGCTGGAGCACCCTGGAGAGTCTGGGAGGGTGGTGGTGTTTGCTCCAGCTGTGGGTGCTGCAGTCCTCCCTTCTCTAAAGCATCCAATGCAAGTTGTTAGGAACCTGCAAATTCTCCATGGATAATCTGAGCCCGTGATTTTTAAAATTTCTTATACAGTGTCATAAATGAACCTCTGAGAAAGCATTTGTGAAGGCATGTTCTGCCTGAAATGTAGGAAATAAAGACTGTACAAGAGAGATTCTCCGATGCTCAGGTCTGAGTGAGATTTTCTTATGAAGAGTCTGAACGCCGTCCTAGGGAGAAAGAATTCCCCATTTTAGTAAAGGGAGGATTAAGAAGAACGTTTAGGTGTGTTAAAGTCTTTTCAGAGTGCTTTACACATTGTACATTATCTGATTTCTTGCCTGGAAAGGACTTTAGTGTGCTTTAGTGGAGGCTGTTGTCCATTGTGAATAAATCAAAACCACCCAGTGTTTGAAGCATAATTGTAATTGTATCAGGCATCAAATTTCATAGCTGCTCGGTATAACAGCAGGCTTCAAGCTCTCCTGCAGTGGTGGGAGGGATACACTGTACAGTGAAAGTGTTCATTTCTGCTGATACCAACGCTTTAGCAATTACTTGCTCCATTTCATTTTAATCACCTTAGTTTGTTTAACCTAGAATGATGTAGAAGGAGTAATGAAAGAATCCAATTACTACAGCTCTACTCAGGGAAAAAAAAACAGAAATAAAAAAGAAATAGCACTCTGAGCACGTGTGGGTTTTTAAAATAGTATTGTGATGACCTGCCTAAGCTAGAAAAAGTTATGAGTGACTCTCACTGTATTCCTGCTTAAAAAAATGCTCCTCAGAATGAGTAAACATAACCTGGTATTAATTTTGAAGAATAGTTTATTTTTCTCGACCATTTAATTGTGCTAATATTTTAATACCAGTATGGAAAAGAATGCGAGTAAGTTGCTTGCTTTCTCTGCATCAAAACTGATAATGGTTTAAATTCTTTTCACAATTCAAGCAAAAAAACCTGAATGAGCACATATAGAATCGAGTTATAATGCATTCTACTTCTCACAAAAGAGAATTTTCAAAAATTGCATTATGATGCCAGCAAAACATGTTTTTCTAAAGAAAGTCTGAGAACCAAGAATGGTGTCAACTTCAAAGCTTAAGAGATAATAGTTAATTAGAGATGAAATCGCTGCTAAAAAAGAAATTCAGGTCCTTAGTCCTGTGCATCCTGATGCCATGAGCAAGAAAACACATACATGAAGTGAACTCCAATAGAATCGATGCTGTCAATATTTGTGTTTACTAATGAGGGTGTTAACTGTCCTTTAGTGCCCAGTCTCACCCTGCTCTTTACCAGACTCAGGACCTAAGGTTCCTTCTAGCTGCCTCATAATCATGCCAGGACCCAGCACTTGCTGCTCTGCTTTGTAACTGGAGTTTCATTTTGGGTGGGCCTGCAGCCCTCACTGTTCTGAGTCTCTGTGAACAGCAGGGAAGATCCTCTCGCTTTTCACATTGTTATGAGGGTATGTACTCAGTTTCTAAGCCAGAGACAAATTCAGGTTTGCTATCTGCTTTTCTTGCAGCAGTTCTTTGATACTTTTGGGTTAGGTTCTGCAAGTGCTGAAGGTGTAAATAACACTTGGTTGCTGACTTGGAGGTATTTGTATTGCCTATCTGGACTTCTCACTTTGCAGTCCCAAGGACACAAGGTATTTTATTAGGGGAATGATGAAGAAGACCAAACTGTAACCCTATAGCAAAGCAAAACAGAATCACCTGGTCATTAGCAACCTGGAGCTTCAACAGTTTTTTCCTACTGTCTGAATGGATAAGGGGACACATTTCCCTGATACCAGCACTGAGGACATCCTTAGACAATAAAGTGCAATACATTAGAGCTGCCCTTTCAGTTAAAGCAAAAATGTTACAATTTTTTTGGCCAGTGGGGAAAAAAATATTTTTTGATTGCTAGCCAAATTTGGGCATCAAATGAAATTATTTTCTTCTTAACACTGTTGAAACCAAAGCTGTATAAAAGTAATTTCTCCAGTTGCCAAAACCTATTTGCTCTTTGTTTTCAAGACCTGCCTTTCCACAATCCAGGGAGCAGGACCACTAACCCACAGAGATGAACTAACACTGTAAAAGTTTCTCCAGTTTGCTTTGTTCTAGCAAAGCAAAGCAAGGGAACAGAGTATCAGCATATTGAGATCAGGTTCATTCCTGTTATCTATTTTATGTTCTGATTTCAAAGACATCAAGACTGCCTTCATGCCTGGTAAATACAACTCGTGTTTGCTGAGTGCTGACATAGCTTCCTTGTGTCCAGCACTTGCACACAGTAATCATTGTCCCAGTAGCACTCAGGGCACATATGTCTGCTAGCCAAGCTGGCAACTGGCCTTGCTCATTAAATTCCCTTCTCAAATTATTTAAGCTTATATGTAGTATCTGTATCAGCATTATCCATGCTCAGCTCATATCTCTCCTCTGTGGAATCAGGCTGCATAACTTTCTTGGTGTTGACAGAGGCAGAGTAACAATTCACTGTCTGTCTTAATGAAATATTTTCCACAGTGCTGTAGCCTGATAGAAAGTGAAATAATATTTGCTTAGAAATAAAGTTTTCTTTTTGCAAGGAGACAGCTTTTATTCTGTCAGGAAGATGTGTATCTAAATCTAGGCATGCCCTTTCTCCTGCCAGGAGCAAGCTGGAATAGTGTACTTCCTGATTTTCCATTAGGAACAAAGATATCATCAGCATTTGGGCCCCTGGCTGCCCTTGCACAAACTCTAGCAGCAGGTCTTAGGTAAAGATTGGGAAAAGGTAATATTCCTTACAGAAATAAGGAATTATTTCTTATAGGTGTAAGTGTACAGATGTGCTTTAATACTGTGCATGTTTCCCTAATGGCCTTAATTATAATCTAAATTATTTGTAATGTTCTTGTTGTTGTGTTAATGTTCTCATAAGAGACTAAATGCTACTGAGATTTGCTCACATTGATTTAAATTACTCTTTTTTAGTACTGTAATCCTTTTGCCTAGGGGTAAACTACAGCTGAACATATTCATGCCATTTTTCTGAGGCAAGAATAAAGCTATTGGTCTATTTACAGTCTTAGAACATGCTACTCTGAACTGGGGCAGTTTCGGTTGGATTAGAGGATGGGCACTGAAGGATGGTGAAAACCATCCATTGAAGGTGGTTTTTCCATGGTATGACACTCTCTATCCTGCCCCTCAACATGTGCTTGGCTTGCAGGATGTGCAGCCTGTTGGGTGTAACCCCACTGGGTACAGGGTCCCTGGGGTTCAAAGGACATCCATCAGCAGCCTTTGAAAAGCAACAGCCTCTGTGTAATCATGACACTGGTTTGAGACAGCGGAGAAGAAAATCACAAAGATGGCAGAGGAAAAATAAAGTGACAAAGGAAAGATGGAGCAATAATGTATCTTATGTTTGCATTTGCACATTTAACAATTCAGGAATTTGGCTGACTTCTTGATGTCTACATTACTTTCTCTTTTCAATTAATTTACAAGTTTGAACACTTCATTACAAGATTCAGTGGCAGGACAACTTTCCAGCAGCTTGATAATGACTGTTTCCCTGGCTAATGAATCTCTCTGTTGTGCTCGCTGGGGCTTATTCCACTGATTCACATGTTATCTTACAGGGAGTCAGGTAGCCTCAGGTTATCAATTAATAAAAGATGCTCTTCTTTACTCTCCTCTGCTGTTATGGTTTTGATGTAATTTTGAAGTATTTCCTGATCAACTGGCTCAGGATCATTCCAGATTCAAATTTCAACCTAAAATGAACAAGAGAAAAAGAAACCCAGGAAAAAAAAGAGGCAGGCCTGATGGACCTTCACATTTACACAAACAGGAACAACCGTGGGAACAGGATTCAGTGGGACTCCTCTCTGCCCTCCTACAGCTTGCCAGCATTATTGCTGCCTTCCTCTGCCTCCTCTCCAATTCACTCTTATTCTTTCTCTGAAGAATGTGAGTGGAGAGGCAAGAAGAAGTGACACAGAGAAAATGGGAAGAAAGAGAAAGAAAATAATATGTTACAGCAACAGCCACGTTATTGTGGCTTGCTGCTTTCTGAGTTCAGCAAGGCCTCTCCCCTCCCTTCCTTCATTTGCCTTGCCTGCACACTCGAGCCAAAAGCTCTGCCTGCTGCTGCCAGCTCCTGCTGGAAAGGTGTGAAGGCAGCTCTGAGGACCAGGGACTGCATGGTTCATGAACTTGAAGAAAAGAGTTCTGCTCGAACCTGCCTCAGGGTACAGAGACCAGGACAGAAAAATAGTTGACAAATCACAGTTTTCATGCAGGTCAGGTGTCATCAGCTCTGCTGGATATCTGAGTTATATTTTGCTGTTTTATGACTGGAAGCTGGCCAATGTGGTGCCCCTTCACAAAAGGGGTGGGAAGGAGGATCCTAGTAATTATGGGCCAGTTATCCTGACCTTAGTACCTGACAAGATAATGGAACAGTTAATACTGAGTGTCATTACTCAGACTTACAGGATGGCTGTTGCATATAGGTAAAACCCTACAAGATAAGAGCCTTGTTATCCTCGTAAAGTCATGGCTCAGGCCCACTACTTCAGCTAAGTACAGCTAACAGCTGGCCTCACAAGTTTTTGTGAGAAAGGTATTTGCATCTGTGAAAAGAGAGACTTCTAACCATGAGAATAATTCTGTACCCATGAAAAAAGAATGTAAACATCTTTAGAGAAGAAATTCTTTGACGAATACATACACTAGCAACTGCTAACTAATGAACTGAGTTGCAATAAGTTACTAACCCGTTAGAATTAAACACAATGCCTTTAGATAAATATGAGCTGTGAAGAAAAAAGATTGGCTATTGTGCATGAAGAAATA
>VZSR01003812.1:5775157-5890906 GCA_013398615.1 Brachypodius melanocephalos | reverse complement strand
TGGATGGGCAGAATCCAAGAGGATGCAGTTTAATAAGTCCCCTGCAGAGTTATAGGCTGGGGATGGAGTGGCTGGACAGTGCCCAGGCAAAAGGGACCTGGGGGTTCTGGTGACAGCAGCTGAACATGAGCCAGCAGTGTGCCCTGGTGGGCAAGAAGGCCAATGGCATCCTGGCCTGGATCAGGAATAGTGTGGGCAGCAGGAGCAGGGAGGTCATTCTTCCCCTGTACTCGGCACTGGTGAGGCCACACGTTGAGTGCTGTGTCCAGCTCTGGCCCCTCAGTTCAGGAAGGACCTTGAGACGCTTGAGCGCGTCCAGAGGAGGCAACGAGGCTGGAGAGGGGCTTGGAACACAAACCGTGTGAGGAACGACTGAGGGAGCTGGGGGTGTTTAGCCTGGAGAAAAGGAGACCCAGAGGTGACCTTATCACTCTCTACAACATCCTGAAAGGTGGCTGTAGACAGGTGAGGGTTGGTCTCCTTCTCCAGGCAGCAATAGACAGAACAAGAGGACACTGTCTTAAGCTGCAACAAGAGAGGTATAGGTTGGATATCAGGACAAAAGTTTTTACAGAATGGGTGATAAAATATTGGAATGGTCAACCCGGGGAGGTTATGGAGTCACCATCCCTGGATGTGTTTAAAGAAAGGCTGGATGTGGCACTTGGTGCCATGGTTTAGTTGAGGTGTTAGGGCTGGGTTGGACTCAATCTTGAAGGTCTCTTCCAACCTATAAATTCTGTGATTCTGTGAGAATATTTCAAATGTGTCCCAAAGGACACAGACCTCTATGCAGACCTCACACTGACCTCTATTGAGCCAGATACTGCTTGAAGTTTTTTGTTAAAGTAATTGCTCTTGGCCTTATGTTCATGTACTGGCCTGTGTCTCTCCTCTTCTTATGCTGGAAGTGATCACATAAGGCACTTGGAAGATGAAAATTTACCACAAAGCACCCTACACAAGCCCTGAATTTGTCCTTCTGCCACAGACAACTATGCAGCAGATGTTCAGACAAAAGCTCTGCAGAACACCTTTTCTTCACACCCCTGCTCAGTACAGGCCACAAAATACTCACAATAGCCTGGGAAAACCTCAGACTTCAACTATAAGTTTAAAAGCCACAGCTATCCTGTTTTACATTAAAAAATGCAGTGAAGATCATGGCATTCATGGGGTAAAAAAAAGAAAAAGCCTTGGAAACTGGTCATGCCTTTGTCTTCCTTCAGAAAAAGGCAAAAAATAAAGCCTGGTAATCTCAGCTGAGAGAACATTGTCTTCCAGTCTTAAATGTGACAGTGGTAAACAAGACACTCCAGGCAAACACTTCTGAGGCCTTAATACCAAGGAGCAACTGTGCACTTTGCTTTCTTAGTGCTTCATGAAAGGGCAAAAACCTACCCAAAAGCAAAGTATTCAAGAAATATAGATCCAGTCTGCTTCCTTTCATCATAATTACAGCAGCTTCATTAAATAATTCAGCCTCAGTATGATGGTCCCATGTGTGGCAAGGTGCTAGTAATGAAAATGGAGATGCTGCCCCAGTTAATGTTCAGGTAGGACCAGGGATCTATGTGAAACAGCTCTGCAGCTTGTGATTTTCACTAGTCCCATAGCTGTTGCAAAAACTTCAGTTGTATATCACATAATATAATATGTATATTATTCAAATGTGAACTGTTAAGAGAAGCCTCTTATCACAGGAGCTCAGGACTACAGAGCCTGTTATGTAATGGCAAGAGCCTATGTGAGCTTAGGGGTGATGTCCCACCCAAAAAAGTGCAAAAAAGCACTTACACTTACACGTGTAACACAGACTTATGCAGAACAGCTGTATCACTGATTTTTTTTTCAATGTTACAACTTGCATGAAAATCAGCATAAGAGGTAGGACACTTCTCTAAGATTAAGGGTTTTAAATCAGTTGGACTTTTTTTGTGACATCATGCAGAGAAAAAAATGGACCCTGACCCAATTAGAAAAATTTGCTCTAGTGAAGTCTTTATTTCCTTTTTAATGTGTGGATCAGTTTGTGTTAATGCACACAACTCATGCCTGCAGACAATTTTGATAACTAATCAGGAAACTCAAGTGAGCAATGCAAGAAATGAAAGCACCAGATGAGAGAATGAAGTTATGAAGTCTTGATTTAGTCCTTGCATATCGGGTTTACCTGTGAACTTCATGGACTGAAAAGCTGTGTATGGTGTAGCAGAAGGAAAGCCTCCCTTCTTGTCACCAAACACTTCTTTTAGTCCCGGAAACAGTAAGTAACACATAAATTCCTGTAGAAAGCATGAGAACAGGTGGGCTGTGGTCCTTGTGGTGTGAGCACCAGGAACACCAATTTGCATGGACGGGGTTGGCTGTGGGTGCAGCACAAATACAAGGTCCTGAAACATTCATGCTGTAATGTTTCCCCCCTTAACACAGGCCATTATTTTTGTATGTTGCCTGCATGCAGTAAAGCACTTTACCTGTAGTGCTGTTGCCTGTTTATGGCTATCAGTGAAAATGTTGGAAATGAGTGATGGGCTCAGCAATAATCTTAAAATGGAGAATAATTTTGCCAGCAAATCTGTCTGAATAGTAGCACGGATAAGCAGTGCCATCATTTCCTTCATCTCTTAACCCAGGTTATTCCCACCTCAGGGCTTGGAAACACTAAATTAAATTCAGAGAAGCTCTGCAGGTCCTGGTCTTTTGAATGTATTATTTTTATCCTGCTGTGCTTCAAGATTTGTTTTATGTACAATATATTCCCCTCCAGCTGCTCTCTCCCCTGTGTTTTTTATTATTTTCTGGTTCTCTCTATTTCCTTTTTCACTTAATTCCTTTTCTTCCTTTGACCTTTTACTTTTTTCTTTCACACTCATCTCGACCCTTGCTCTCAGGCAATATCATCCCATTTTCTTTCTTTACTTCCTTTGCTTGTCAGTCATAATCTTCTCATCCCTAACTAAGCTGTTACGCTTCACCACAGCCTTGTTGCATCTAGTAACTCATCCTCAAAACATACTGCAATTGGAAGAATTTCCTGTACTAGTCTGTAGGAAGTAAAGCAGATCTGCACATCAGCATTAGGTGGAGGGGGAAGTTAATTATCTAAAACAGACACTAAATTATTTCATTGCATTGGTATGGATGGTATATAGCTGTGTTTAGTGCAATGAAATAAAGGATGGACCAGCACTGGCCTGTTATTATTTAGTAGATATTGAGCTCTCTGAAACTGTTTTGGACCATTCCAAAAACTTCTTATCTAGCTGGTGCCTGGCACATCCTGAAGGATGGCAGCCCACAGGCAGCTCTGCTGCAGATATGTTGCCTTGAGGAGGATCCTGTGCTTGGTGGGAGAGCTGAAGAGTAAATCATCCCTACAGGAGCGGATACCCTGCTAGGCAGTGCCATTGTAGGCAGAATCCTGGAAGAAAACAACGATTGTTGATCAACCTGCTCTAGTGGAGAGTCCATCAGCCATGGCAGGTGGCTTGAGTCCAGATAATCTTTGAAGATCCCTTCCAGTACAAACCATTCTGTGATTCTATGATTTTATGAAAATATGTATGTTTCTCAAAACTCAAAGATACAGGGACCTCTTCAGTCACTGTTTCACATCTTCCAGCAGAGGTTCAGGGTAAGAATCTGTTCCACAAAGACTGTGAATTGTAGAAAAGCTGATCATATTGAGCAATCATCATTTGTGAAAAGGAAAACAAGCATACCCATGAATAACTACATTTTCTTAATCATTTGATTTGAAACTAAAACAGTACTAAAAATATTCAGGACACATTATAAACTGTGCACAAAGCTCATCTTTTTTTGATACACTATCTTGTGCTTACAAACAAGTGTTAGTCTGGACCAGATAAACCACAAATTCCGTATTTTACGTTACATCTGAGTAGTCTCATAGACATGCTACATAAAGCTGGGAACTGGGAGAAAAAGAATTTGGTGTTTGGGATTTTTTCTTGTCCTTGATTCTTACAGGGCAATGGCTAGGAATCCTAGCTCTTAAACTTATGTTTGGAAAGTAATTGTTGTTGTCTTTGAATATGAGGAATG
Source organism: Brachypodius melanocephalos (assembly GCA_013398615.1). NCBI lineage: Eukaryota > Metazoa > Chordata > Aves > Passeriformes > Pycnonotidae > Brachypodius > Brachypodius melanocephalos. The sequence continues at coordinate 5,886,835 of VZSR01003812.1, read as the reverse complement.
AAGAGATTGGTCTGAGAATGTGATCTCTTTTTTGATTGAGAAATGTTATAGGGGCTTGGAGATATTGTTTTGACATCTTGACTCTTTTCACAGGAAATGGCCTTGAGTGCAGCATCCTGCCTCTCACACATTAACGAGCTGCCAGTTTCACAGCACCAGAGAATGGGTCAGGCTGGAAGGGACCACGGTGGGTCAGCTGGTCCAATCTCCCTGCTCAAGCAGGGTCATCTTAGAACACATTGCACAGGATGGGATCCAGATGGTTCTTGAATATCCTGAATATCTCGAACATTCACAACCTGGATGGGCAATCCACTCCAGTGTGCAGTCCCTGAATCTTGGCCTTGAGGGGTACAAGGGCACTGCTGGCTCATGGGCAGCTTGTTGACCACCAAGACTCATAGATCCTTCTACTCAGAGCTGTTTTCCAGCAGGTTGTCCCACAGCCTGTGCTTGTCCCTGGGGTTATTCTTCCCCAGGGGAAGGACCCTGCATTTGCCTTTGTTGAATTTCAGAAAGTTCTTCTCTGCCCATGGTCCTTCGGAAAAGCTCACAGCCCTCTGGAGCATTGGCCAGTCATTCCAGCTTTGTGTCAGCAGTGAACTTGCTGAGGAGGCATCTGCTCCTTCACCCAAGTCACTGATGAGTAAGTTAAATGCTGCTTGACCCAGTATTGAACCCTGGAGGAGACCACTGGTGGCAGGCCTCCAATTCCCTGTGTCACTGATTATCGCCCTCTGGAATCTGCCAGTTCTCAATCCACCTCACTCTCCTCTCATCCAGCACCTCCTGAGTTTGTTTATGAGGATATTATGGTGTTGTTTTCCACTGAAATGTTTGTTTATCTGTACAGCTTACATCTACATTGTTATTCCATGGTGTATTTTTTATGGTACTGATGGTAAGAGACTGATCAACAATGGAGCAGTAGAGATGGTCTGATGGAATGGTGGTTACCGTGTCTGTGGTGGGAATCACTGGGAAAATATTTTGAGTGATGGAGGTGTTTGCTGTGTGCTAGATGTTCACTGCAGGATTCCTAGTTCCTGTTATTTGCATTATAGAATTGTGTGTTTTGCTGAGGAAGACTTTGCATGTTAAGGATCAGCTTGAAGATGATGTTAAGAGGATTGAAAGCACAGCACAGAAACACATGAGCTTATAGAGAAGAGAAATAAGTGACAAGATGGAGTAAAAATTTCCACAAAAAGGTGATTGACCTCTGACTCCAGATATTTAAGAGATACAAAACACCTTCAAAATAAGTTTCTGAGAAATAGAATGAGTAAGTCTCTTGACTTCTAGGAGTCGAGATTAATAGAGGTACAGGTTTTATGGCACATAATAGTTTTCCAATCTCAGTTAAACTCTTGATGCTCCATAAATATATTTTTGTTTTTCTTTTAAAGACAACTCTGATGGGGATAAAGGAGAGATAATAAATGACTGAATATTGCTTACAGTTCTATTCACTAAGAGCCATTCCTCTATATTGCTTTTTTAGAATAGAACAACCCTGCTGAAGCTTCTGATGTAAAATGATAAAATGTAAAAAAATATATTTTTATAATAAATTCAGCTCTTGTTTGAAGAAAACATCATAATAATATAGGAAATGTAGAAAGGTATTTCATTAATTACTGAACATTTATATCTCCTATATCTAAATCTATATTTGATTTGAGCAAGTAGAATTAATTTAACCTGATTCAGCTATTCCTCTGAGTTTCAGAAAGTAATGAAAGTTCAAAAAAGGCTAGACATGATGTTTTTATTAGGCATCTTATGTAATGTAAGATTCACTACAGCGTATTTATTTTCATATGCTTCAGTGCATTATATTAGGAATTTGTCTAATGTTCTGCCATTAAATGGTTTTCTTCCTAATTAATCGAAAATCATGAAATATATTGAAAAGATTTAAAAAGCTCCTCTCAGATGTAGCTATAGGAATATTTTCCCTCAGTATACAGATTAGAACGGATTTCAATTAAAATATTGATTTTTCATGCTTTCAAATTAATTTTATCTGTAGATTTAACAAGTTTAATAAATTGATGTTCAAAACCACCAGATGTAGTGAAATATACAAAACCTGATGCAAGTATCATTATGTCAGGGTATATAAAGGTGGTCATTGTCTTTAGCTACACTTGTTTACTTAATATAATCCTCAGAGTAGCTTAAGTTCATGCAGAGCTGCTTAGTAAATCAAGCAAACAAAACCTTCTGTGGCTTTTTGTTTCTATAAATAGAAAAAGATAATAAAGTAATTTATCTGCCTTTCAGAGCTACTTTCACATTCAACTCATGTGCAAGATTTAGCATATCATTTAAATCTACTCTGTACAAAGTGACTTTTGAGATCAGCCAGGGGGTTTGGTCTCAGATAACCAGAAATAAATTTAGAGAATATACTTTGGTTTGTAATTCTTATGTCCGTATGTACATTGACAAAGCTTGTGCTGACCATGTGTCTGTCTTGCCCACATTTTTAAGCATGCATTCCCAGATTTAGTTTTCATGTGCATGAAAACACTTTTCATATGCAGAAAACAATTAACAGCGCAACCTAAATAAAGTTGGCACGCTTTACTTTTATCCCATGAGCTGAGGAACTTTGTGCTTTCTGTAGCACACGGTGGTGTGAACTCTATGGAGCCCAGTAGGACTGTAGTGAATGCGCATTGGTCCAGAGAAAAATAATGGATCAACAGCTTCCAGGGTGGTTTTTGCAGACAGGGGTCGCCAGGACAGAGAAATGCCTTGATTTTCAGACTTTTCTTGATCCCCAGTCTGTGGATATTGAGGGTGAGGAGGATGGATGGCATACCAGCATCAAGGAATGCCTGAGCTCACGCAGAAGCTTGTGTGATGTGATGCACGACTTTGATGTGATGCTCTGGAGGGCTGGCGCAGACCAGGCTTGCTGAGATGGAGAGTCACAGGCATATTGTCTGGTTTTGTTTGTGTTTGCAGGAATGAATTTGACTCTTGGTTGTGCTAGCAATAGAAACCACAGCTAACAGAAACCACAGTACAAAATGGGTTCTGGCACTGTTTCCCTGCTTCAGCAGGAAGTCGAATGACTATCATGAAACCTCCTCATAAAACATGTTGTGTCGTCATGTTTCCTTCTGGTCTCTATCCTGTCAGTGGAATTAAAAGCTTAAAGTGTAGCAGAGACCTGAAGAGGTATCATCATGTTAAAAAACAGGGTTGCTTCCAAAATCTTAATAAAAATTATACTAAATAATCAGGAAATAATTAGTGGCTTTTTAAAAGATGAGGAAATGTCATAATTGTCTTTTATTAAGAAATGTATTTACTTAGGTAGAAGGAAAAATACCCAAAACAAACCACAAACTTTACTTGAATAATTTAAGTAGATTTTGGTGAATGGTCTTTTTAAGAAATTATTCTTTCTTCTTTGTTGTCATATCAGATTTTGATATTACAAAACCAAAAAGAAACAGAAAAAACCCAGCAACTGAAAAAAGGAACAAAATGACCTAAAGGAAAATGTTGTGGAGCCAAAGGTAACCAATTTAGGATAAATAAAAGATATCTTTCATGGCTGATTGGTAAATCACAAGGATGAAGATGGTTCAGAAGTTAATGAGTAGCGGAAAATGACCCCTAAGAAGCAAACTGAGGCAAAAATTGTTTGATATTTTCTTTTTCATAGCTTTTTCCAGAGAAAGAGAAATTATTTACTTGATGGTTGCTACTTCCAATTTTTGCAAGGCTAAAGGTGCATCTGTTTCCAAGGCTGCAGAGACTTCTGTATTTCATTCAGTAGCAAAACATATTTGCCAGAACTCGACTCACAGGCCATGGGGTAATGTGACAGCCAGGAGCCAAGTCTGTCAATCTTTTGCAGACAGTTATTTTCTGGTTTTATTGTTGTAGAAATTACAGTTTGAAACAAACCTACCCAACTAACTATTTTTTTTTCCAAATTACCTGCATCATTTCAATAGCTTTTGCAACTGTCAAATAGTTTCATAGACCTTGTTCATCTGGACCCATGTGAGTGACAAATTACTGAATTCTGTTAATGCCATAAAAATTTATGACTGCTTTCAATACTTCAGCAGCTATTGATCCAATAAAAATTTTATAATGCTGCAGAAAGAAATTACCTTTGTAATGATCTTACTGCATAACCAGTATGTATTGCACAGTATGTGAAAGTGGTGGGCAAGGACGTCTCTTTTAAAGGAATTATTTTTATGCAATACAGCAAGAAACCATCCATTCAGTGAAGTACTAATGATATTCAGATCTGCAGAAAGCTGATAATAGAGATTTTTGCAGCTTATTTTAACCCCTTGATTTCTGACAAAGATGAAAACCTATGTGACTGCATGTGGTGGTTCTGTTTTCTTTGCCGAAGGTCTGTAAAATCTGCTGTGACTTCAGGAGACTCAGTGGAGTTTCTGAAACCTGTGAAGTAACACAAGCAGCAAACTATCAGTCCTGTTAGTTTGGATCTCTTTATGCATGCCCACAGAGGTACTGATGAGTACATCATAAATCCCTGTATACACAGGAACAGAATGTTGCTGTATTACTGTTTTTTTCATGCTCTGGTCTTGTTTTGAACTTAAAGATTTAAAAAAACCACGCTAAGTTGGACTGAAAAATAACCAGCAAGTCTTAAGTTGTTTTATTTTTTTGGAGGTCATTTTTAGAGCGTTTTCTTCTTAATAGCTGTATGGTCAGGTGTTATGACATGAAAATACTATTGGAAAGATGCATGCTATCCTAAATCTGAGACCTACCCTTAGACCTCAGAAAACAAAACATAAGATCATTGTGATTGCAAGGTTTGTCCCTAAGAACCTTAGATCAATAGACATTTGGAATATTAAGACTGAGCTGCTATTTTCCTTTGATGTGGACTAAAATGAGAGCAAGAAATGTAATGAGACACTACTAAATAGATATGACATGCTCTCAAACTCAAGTGAATGCAAAATTTGCTTTCTCCACTGTTTGAGTTCAGGAGAGAAAGTTTGCAAGAGTTCTGTGATTGCAGAGAACAGAAATTGTGTTACTGGATACTTGGCAAAGGAAGGGCCAGCATGAAGGTTATATTAGCAGTCTCTTACATCAGCCTGAATATTTATTTTCCACCACATTACACTACTATAGGCTGAGACTATTTAATATAGATATGCCAAGTAGTGAATTTCTTAGACACAGAAGTATTACTAAAACCTTTCTTCCCTGAGTCTTAGATTCATTTCTGTAACATTTTCCTTTGTGGCCTTCTTACTATAAATTCATGGAGTCCTTAAAAAAGGCTGGACATGCTGTAGGAAGAACTTTGTAGAACTCGCTCATTTCATCCCCATGCTACATCTTTTTGAACTCACCATTTGTACAGTTGGAATCAATCTCTTTTCTTGTCTAGCTTGAACAGAGCTGGTGGCAGAGCAATATTAGCACAAAGGCCCTGTGGGCTCCCTATTATTAACTTCATCTTTCGTATCAATACCATGATTAGCTCTGCATCTGCCATTAATGACACAGATAAAAAACGCAGTCATTTTTACAAATCATTGTAATTTCACAGGCCCATGGGAATTTATTTCCTTGTTATTGCTTTTGTTTCAGTAGTGCTTTCTGTCAGATCTGTGGATTTAGTGTGGGAAAATACCTTTGGCTGTCAATTGTTTGTCATTTGTGACTATATCAACCAAAAGACAAAGCTAGCTAATTTTCCTTAGGAAACAACTGAAGGGGAAACACTGTCAGATTCCATCTGTCTTCAGTTCAGCTGGAAAGAGCAGAAACACCTGCCTGGAGGGATGGAGCTGTGCAGCTCTCAGAAGCCACAGGACTGGAGTGCTCTTTCCAGATGCCCAAAATCTGTCAGGTGTAATTGGAAGAGACCTTTTCAAGCCTTCAGAACATGACTTCATGGTAGCGCAGACGAAACTAGTGAAAATTCAGGTGATCTTTATGTAAAAAGAAATATCTTAGAAATACCACAAAATCAAATCTCTTCATATTCAAGCATGCATGTTGTCTTGATACAGTTTTCCAGAGCAGGACACTTCATTTTGAAGGGACTGCAACCTCATTTTGTAGTTGAGGTTATAACTCATGACATTTGCCATTCCTTTCTGCCTTCCACTGTAACAGATTGAATCTCTGCATCTTGCGTTTAAAATGTAATAAATAATTTTTTTCAATTAGGTGAATCAGAGGCAAAGTATTCATATTCAATCAATGCTTCATCTCACTGTCAGAATTCACCTATATATTTTTAGAACATTTAATATTTCAAGAGGTAACAGCTGAGCTTTGTTTGTTTTGAGTTGTGGACCAGTTGTAAAGGAAGGAGCAGTCTTAGAATTTTGTTCACAGAAACTTCCTGTGGATCTCCCAGAGATGGGGGAGTCCTCAGCATGTTGATCTGCATCCCCCCCTCTCCCACCTCCAAGGGTGTCTGTCAAGAACAGGGACAGGACATGTCCCAAGTTCAAGGCTGCATTCCCAGCTGATCTCTTAATAGAAACCAACAGTTCTTTGTCATCCCAGAAATTACGTAAAGACTCAACACTATTTTCTTTCTGAACTCTCTTCATTGCTGAACTCTACTGCATTAGATAATTCAAGAAGGTGGGAATAGCTTATGGTGAGAAGAAATTCTATGGAAATCTGTGAGTGTCTGTGGCTGGCTTGCCCCATGGACTGTTCCAGTGGTTCACTTGACATGAATGTTGAGAGGCAAAGGACAGAAAGTGAAGGTACAGTAAAAAAAAAAACAATCACAGAACACTTAAAAAGCATAAAAATACAGGATATGTGGCAGTGGTTTCACAGACAGGTGAAATACATTCAAAGTGATGCAGAATTGAGCAAGTTTTCCTTTGAATCGAAGGGTTTGCACAGAATACACTGGAGTCCTCCCTCTCCCCCAAAGTGAGTTATTCTGAAGAAACTGAGAAATTGGTATCTAGGAAGATGACAAATGTCTTCCCATACATCTCTGATAAGCACCTGGGATAACTTGAAAAGCTGAATGAAATTATTCAACATATTATTATAGAAGTACAAACTTGTAACTCTTTCCTGCAGCACTGATGGAAAGCAGACAACCCAGTCCTCTCTGTGTTTGTACTTAATAAAGTAGTACTTACATATTTCTGTAGCCACAGTCCAGCAGCAGAGACAGAATAGTAGCCTGAGACAACATAAATAAACTGTGCATTGCCCTCTAAACTTCTGAAGATATTTGAAACGTTCTCTGCATGTTTGTATCTCTCTTCTAATTAATTCGGAACTCAGACACATCCATAAATTTTTCTTTGTGCAAAAAAGGTCATCAGTTTTGCCGTAATGAATCTCCTCAGACTTTTATCTTTTAGGCACCAAATACTCTTGTATTTGGGCCTGGAGCACCCTTTCCCATTCGGAATGTGCCAAAATGATGCATTGCTGGTTTGGTTTGAGGAAGATGGATTTCACTGTGTTGCCACGGAAGTGTCGTGAGATCCCATCATGTATAAAAATACCTGCTTTTGCACCTCTGATGTCAGGCGCAGGTACTCATGTGCCTCTGAACTGTCTTCCAGTAAGGTGCACCCCATGGCTAAAAGAGCCACCTCCATCACCTCCAGATTTGGAACAGCCCAGGAGAGAAGATGGTGGTCCCAGCGATAGCCCAGCTCTGCAGCCAGATGATGCCCCAGGCTGGGAGGGTTCACGAACCTGAATAAAGAGGCACACAAGACTGACACCCAGGTGAAAAGCAGAGACAATTTCTTCACCCTCCTCGGGTGGAGCTGGTATATGCAGCAGCACAGCTGTGGGCCAAAGTCATCCCTTCCCTTTGATCAGGCTGTGATCAAAGGGAAGGGATGAAGAGGAGCTCATGGTCAGACAGTAATCTCAGCAAGACGGAGCATTTATTACCCTCACGGGTTTATATTCATGTGGGGTAGATCTGCCATCACAGCTTTTATGCCACAGAAAGTAGACATAGTCAGGGAACAACTGTTCCACAATGGGATATACACTTCAACCCCGTTGTGGGGCACAGCTGCTGTTTTCCCCTCTCTTATGGAACACAGCTGTGCATGGAACAAGTGTGTGCAGCTCTGTAATAAAGAAGTCAGGACTGTCATTTTTGTACTGGCAGGATGAACACATTCCTGCAGAAAGGACACCACCATTGCTCTGCTTGCCTAGTATCAATGTTCTTCAGTCAGAAGATAGAAAATTCCCACCTGCAACGGGTGGGCATTGCAACAAAGAGGGTAGAAAAGCAGAAGGACATGGAATTCAGAGAGGGACGGGAGTACTTTGGTAAGAATATCCCACAGAATGACAAAGTTGGTCTTTCTGAAGTAAGCTATCAAAAATTTCTGAAAGGAGAGGGAAAATACAATAACTCTTTCATTTATTTTTTTACTTGAGTAAAGTCTCTGAGGAAACATGTTATTATCATTTGAAATTATGAGAGTATTATAAATTACATTTTAAATTATTCATTTAAGTCAATATATTTCTTTTACAGCTCTGTGCAGATACATAGGAAGGTATTTTGAACACCACTAAAAATAAGTAAGGGAGAAAGAGCAAGAAAGTGGAATGAATGTAATTCTACCACTGACATGGTCAATATTTTATTATGGCTTCATAAATCTAACTGTCCCAAACTGTCCTTGGTAAAAAAGTGAAACAAATTACTGTTGTCAAGTTCCCTGTAGGTGCTAATGTGTGACATTACTGTGGTCTCCACTCTTTGCACAGTATTGAATCATTCAACTGAAAATTCAACATTACTTTCTTACTTTGCAGATGACAGGGATTTTTGTTTGCCCAGCCAGAATCTGGCAAAAGGAAGAGGCTAGAGGAACATCATGTCTCAGTGCTGTTTCTGAAACAAAATTCTGTAGCCACTATCAAGACACACCAGACCAAAGCTGCTCTGTTAGAAAATCTCAGCCATAACTTACTGATGTAAAGATTTTGTTTGTTTTTCCAATTATATTATGGAATCTTTTTTTTTTTCTTTTTTTTTTTTTTTTTACCACTAAATTTTCTCTCTTCCTACACTAAGAATTTATGCCCTTAACAAAATAGTTGAGAGCCACAACTTGGAAAGTGCTTGGCTTATTTTTGACATTGTCCTTTTGGATGGTGGTTCATTTGTCAGAGAGATATTTTTGTTTGTAAAGCCAATTAAGTATGTGACCAATTTATTGTGATTAAAGATGAGTGTACATTTGGGGACATTTTTACAGGAGCAGAAAGTACCTGATGGAACATGATGACGAGTCCTAGCTGGAACAAATGCCAAACTCTGGAGGGGATTGCAGTTTTTAAAAAGCATGCTATAGAATTGCTCCCTTGCATTCATAAAAACACAGAGGAAATTCTTGGGCTTACAGCAAGGTTCACCATTTTCTGCCTGGCTGCACCTCTGAAATGTTAGAGTGACATTCTACTCTTTTTCCAAAAGTAGTCATATCTTTTGTCAAGGCCATGTAATGTGTAGTGACAAATCTGTTTAGAAGGTGCATCAGTCTTTAATAACATCATGAGAAATTAACCAAATCCTGAAAAAAAATATAATTTCTTTAAAAATATCGATGAATGACACTAATCTAAATAGTCTCTTTCACTTTTTCCTTAACTTGCTGGTCATACTAGTGTGTTCAGAACAGATGAACCTATGGATTTGCATCACCTAATGCTGTAGACATGGGCTAGTTACTACCTTTTACTGATAGTCACCACAATGAGGAAAAAATTGAATCTTTGGATGGTGATCCAGATCTCCAGTTCTAGTTCTGGTGTCACTTTCATTGGTTACTCCAGTGAAGGCTAATGGTGAAGGGGGCTGCAGAACCGTGTACTGCTGTATCAGTGGCTATAAGAGAAGATAAACACTAGAGAAAAATCTTCAGATCTGTTAATCAAAATTTTTGAATGTTCTGAAGATATTTTTTTCCTTACGAATTTCCTGAAACAGAAGTAAGTAGTAAGAAAACATTTTGATGAGTCACCTAATAATAGCCAGACTATTTTTCTCTAACGACACAGCAACATTAAGATCAGCCTGACCTGGGAACACTTTGTCTTTTAATGAAAAGGAGCATCAGTTGTGAATTCTTCCTTGCTGAACATGATTTAACCAAAATTCTTGCTATAGAGAGTAAATTTAACTTGTTACATGCCACTGTAGCGAAGACCTTTGTGTATGACCGCCATATAATAACAAAATCCAGTTTAACTCATACTGATATTGTCATTCTATGCAACAACTTTCTAAAGAGAATGAAGGACTTTCATTTATCTGCAAAGAAAAAATATTCCAGCTTGGTAGGCACTGAGTAGAAAAGTGACTTCGATTCATTAAGCTGTGCTGAATATTAAAGCTATTTTTCACCGGATTCTTAAAAAATTGTTTGTTCTCAGATGACTGGACATTCTCCTTCCATTTTTAGCAGTTGTTCACTAGAGTCCTGCAATAATGAATGGAGTCTGAGGATTATACTGGATTATACTATTTGCTTTGTAGATTTTACATACACACGTGGAAACGTGCATTTATAGAAAGTCTTCCATGGACCTCATGTACCTGGCAGAAGGAAAGCTCTTATTTCCAGTTCTGAGAGTGCTCACTCATCCCTGACTGGCCATCTATTGAAGCAGAGGATCTTTGAGCTCACTGTAGGACAGAAGAGATGATGATGATAGTTTTTTTATTTTATTTAAATGCCCAATGATTGGAGGTTATCTGCAGCACTTCAGCAACTGAATCAAGACAGGGTATAAGGAAAACACAAATAAAAATTCTTAAATACTAAACAATTTCAAAACACTTTTGTAATCAAGTGCTCCTTCTGCATGGATTCTGTAAAACGTCACATGTTCATGCCTTTGTCACTATGCATTCCTGATCTATTTATATATGCTCTGATAGATTCCAAACCCACCACTTTGCAGTAACTATAATGAGGAATGATGATCCACTGGTGAAAATAGCCTTGATTCAGTCGGCACTGCAATAGGTAAGAACATGTCAAGGGCAAGGCATCAGTATGCTGTTTACTAAGATCTTTGGAGTCAATTTCTGCAATGTTCTCAGTGATTTTGGGCATTTTACTGAATCTCAGTTGTCCTCTCACCAAACAGCTAAGAATAGCTTTTGCTATAAAAAGATAGGATTTTGCCATTCAGTATTCTTAGCTTGCTCTGATATGGAAAGTTACAAAAAAGAAAAAAAAAAAAAAAAGAAAAGAAAAAAAAAGAAAAAAAAAAGGAAAAAAACCTTTTTGCTCTTGCTTACAGCATACACTAAGAGGGATTACCCAGACTGACCTGGAAACCAATGGTCCCAGCTTTCTTTGGGAGAGTTGAGTGCTAGCCATCTCTTGAGATGGGATTGTGTGCCAGCCCTCTGATGGCAGAGGCTGAGCTCCCCTGTGCTTAGGCCACAGAAAACAACAGGTTTTGTGCCAGCCACTCCCAGAGACCTGTGCCTGTTTTAGTGCTCTGCAACAGAGCTCAGTGGGGACTTTCCTGTAGGCATGCCGTCACAGAGTCTGAAAATTCCCCAGACCCACTGAAACTTTTCAAAACCAGACTGCAAGTGTGTGCCCAACATCGGGAATCAGATCTTGATCTTGGATCTTTGAATTCGTAGAGCTTTTTGCAGCAAATTTAACTTCACATGAACTGCTCTCCAGTTTTGATATGTTCTTTTGAAGATATCTGCTAGTGCAGGGGAATGTAAATCATTCATGGGGAACTAAAAATATTGATGATATGTTGTGATGTTTTCCCCTCGGTCTCAGATGTTTATCAGCTATCAAGTTCTCTTGGCTCCTCTTGAGGATTTTAAATTTAAAATAAGCGAGTGAAATCCAGTCAAAACTTCCTTAAGGACATACCTGCTTTTCCCAAATGAAAAGGTAACATCCAAAGCATGAATAATCTGTTTTACTAAATTAATATGCAGCACTGAGCCCTGGGCTTGGGCTTTGACTTCAGCTTAATTATCTGGTAGCATTTCAGAGATCATTTATTCCACCACAATATCCTCTCCAGACATTATATAACTGCATTTCAAGGACTGTGCTCTGCTTTCAGGTTAATACCAGTGTATCTGAGAGCAATTTTCTTCACTGGGCTGACTTCTGATTTACCTCAATATAACACCAAAAATAGAATTTAGCCTCAACGTACATGAGATTTATGTCTTTTCTTTCTTGTATTTTGGTGATATAATACTTAGAGGTACACCAAGTTGATATCTGGGGAACAGCTGAAGAGCTGTGCTGCCTGGGAAATATATATATATATATATATATTTTATGAATAGCAAGTGCCTTTTTCTGCTGCATAAAACTTCCTGGCAAATGCATTTATTTCATTCTAAGCTACTCTTGTCCCAGAAACTGTTCATAAAATAAATTCATTTCAATGCAAAAATAATAATTTCAATGACAATACATACAACAGCTTTATACCACAGGGTGGCTCACTTGGTCAGAAAAGAAAATTTATGCCCACTCTGGCTTTACAAAGGCATCTCCTCTCATTTACATCTGACCCAATAGCCTGTGGAAGAGGAGTGGCAGGAGAGTTTCTCAGCTTTGATAACCTCCTCAGCTCCTGATGATAGCCACCAGCATGGTGATATGTGCAGCTATCCCTAAACTTTGCCTGAGGGGATGATTTCCAAACAGCTTTGGCACTGCTGCAGTGAGTTGTCCAGTGCTATTCCCAGACAGAAGGACAGCTGTCTGTCTGATGGATCTCTGTTGTTTGAGCAGTGAGCAGCCTGTGATCACAGCATTCTTCTCACACAGGTCTGAGTACAGCCCATCCTTGTAATGCTCAAAGTGAAGTCCTACAGTCACACCCTGCTGTCCAAAAGCACCTTTATGCACCATTTTCCTCTGCTGTAAATTTAGGTATTTTGTCTGGCAATTTTACTTCTAGAACACAGTTTTTCCTAAGGAACTGAAAAATTAATGTGGCACTGAGGAAGTACATTTGAACTCTGCACAACCTTCTGGAAACACTCCCAGGGCAGTGCCTGACAAACCATCCTGTGAGACTGGACTCATGCATCAGTTTTAAAATGTATCGTAGAATCATGTCATAGAACAGCCTGGATTGGAAGGAACCTTAATAATCACACGGTTCCAAAATCCCTGTAAAGGTCAGGGACACCCACCACTAGACCAAATTGCTCAGAGTTTCATCCAACCTGACTTTAAACACTTCCAGGGATGGGGCATCCATTACTTCTCTTGAAAACATTTTCCAGTGTTTCATCATAATATTAACTTTTGACAAAGACATGCTTTTCCACTAAAAAAATATCCATATCTACCAGGTCCTTCTCCAGCATGATCCAGATTAGGTTTCTGAAAGAAGCTTTAATCTTTCCCCTTCCAACTGGTTCCTGTTTTGGTTCTGCCCCCTGACACCCTTCACAATTTTCTCTGTCTCCTGATTTGCCTCTGGTCTAGCCCAGGGATGGATGGGTCCCTGGAGTTATTTCCAAAAGTTTAGTGTCAATCTCCACAAAAAAGGAAGAGCGAATGAAGACAAAAAATGAAGGGGAATGACAAAATAAAAGAGAACGTAATGTTTTTTTCTTCCATTTGTCTGTAAGAACTTTCTCTTCCCAAAGGATGTTTCCTTCTGGAGGTGTTGTGTTTCAACATATTCAGAGAAGACAGAGGAAAATAGCAAACAGCACAGCTTCACTTTAGCAAAATGAATGGGAAATCATTCAACATTTATAAGGAGTGGAAGAGAGAAGGGGGAACAAAGCGTAATGAAGCCAAAATATCGAAAATACCAAAAATATAAATGTTCTGCAGTGGTTCATGACTAAATCTTGTTTTGTTGATCTAATTCAGCAGAATAAAAGTCCTCCCAACCCTGTACATGTGAATCAAAGTGTCAGTTTTCCTTCCTAAATGTAAGTGCTTTAGTCCAGCTAATCTAATTCTTCCAAAACTCTTGAAACACATCAGCTGCTCATTGTTCCAGTGTCAGGATTTTTTCGTCCTAAGTCTAGCACATGGTGAATATGAGCTTTCCTGAGTCACTGACATGCCTATTGGAGCTCTTGGAGTCACAGCAGTGAGATTAGGGCATGCAAGAGGAGCTCACCAAAGCTCCAATATTAGTTACCTGTGCATCATGGGACATAACTATGTATAGAATTCAGAAATAATTTCTACTCTTTCTTCCAAATGGATGGGTCAGCATTCATGTTCAGATTAGAGAAATGACAACTGGAAAAGCATACTGTACAAAAATGAATTCTTTTATTGGAAGTCAAACTATAAGAAAAGCCCATCACTTCAGATTATGGAAATTTGCCCTCATTTTTAGCTGTCTTTTTGATGGCCATTTCTTAGCTCTAGAGACTGGGCTTTCACCACATACTCTGAATGTCACTGCCTTATGACTAATGTGAAATAAAAGAGCAATAAAAGAGCATGACTGAAAGTCTAAGCATAGTGGGCCTTAATTTTTTTTGTTACATACTGAAGATAGATATTCAGCAGCCTCAACAGCATTTCCAGTGTAATATTCATGCAATATTCATAAGTAATAACCACAATGGCTTATTAAGTTTCTGAGACAAGAAGAAGAAATAGTACATGTAATTAATCTGGTCATGTTATCACGGTCATTTGTTGTATTTGCTGATTATCTCAGGACAGCACCCTGTAAAGAAAACTGCCAGTTCTTCTTGTAGATAAACAGACATCTACAAGAGGCAGATGCTCCTGGCTCACAGGTTCACAACCCAGTCATAATGATATGCAGTAGGAGAGGTATGAAGCTCTGCAATATGTGCTTTTTTAGCAACAGGAGAGTTTGAAATCCAACTTTAAACTCATGCCTGCTCAACTTGCTTCCTGGGATTGAGTCATGATTCATCGTAACTGTAACACTTCCAATCAACAAAAGAGAGTTTTCATAGCTGAGGGAGCAGCATTTTGTTATCTCTATCCATCTGTGCTTTAACTACAGGATTCTTTTTGCTTTGGCTTCCCAATTTTATATTCCATCTGTGTTATATTCCATCTATTCCATCCACTGAAGGATGAGCCAATATTTCTTGTGATGCTGAAAATCTCAAACAATCTTTTTTTTCCCCTAAAGAAGATGTATTATAGAAAATGTTTTCTTGAAGCATTGGTTTTGGTGGTTATACTGAAAGAGTCATGTTTTGAAAAGAGTCCTGTTTTATAAAGTCTGAATTGATCAGCCACTTTTATCAAGGTGCCTTTACATCCAAAATCTCTTTGCTGTTCAAGCTGATAAAATGTGGTCAGATAGGGATGCTAGCCTCTGTGTATTTATTTTTATCTGGATATGATCCGTGAAATTGCACTTTATCCCGTTTGACTTCTTCTAAAACTGATTGAAAGAATTTCTTGAAATAGCTTATCAGGCCAATGATAAGCTGTCTAGCTTGTATAAAAGCTTTTCTTTTCAACTTTCTTAAATTTGTTTCTTTTTATATATAGAAGGGTGAGCAGAAGAAATCTGATAAAGTAAGACAATGGTGTGTTATTTTTTTAAAATAAAAGGCCATGCAATCGTGAGTAACATTACTTTGTTTTGATGTTGCATGGTCTTGAAAGTCTCCAAAGTCATCCTTTGAGACCTGAAGTCAGTCCAAATAAATAAAATAAACCCACTTCTTATTTTGTGATTTTTTTTTTTGAGTGAGACACAAGTGGAACAAGTATATTAGATTTGTACAGGTTGAAAAATCTCAATTTATTGAGGGAGATTTTAGTAATAGACAATTGTTTTTCACTGACCAATGACTGCTTTTGGTATCATTTTGGAGATGAGTAATTTCCAGACTTAGATGAAATTGGACCATTTTGGACATCTTCCATTTTTTCCAGAAATTAGACTCCAAACAGTTTCTGTGAGAAAAAAAAAAATGGTCTTTTTGAAATGGTAGATGAAAAGTTAGCATTTCCTTCTTCTTCTTTTAAAAATTATTTTTAGGGTTTTTTTTTCAGATTTCTATCTATGTCTGATGCTATTGAACAGTCTGAAAACAGGTTTACCTGTAAGGGACGTTTGATTAAAGCTGAGAGTAATCTATTACATAAATCTGTTACATGAATCTGTATGAACATAAATTGTCTAATTTAAACATATTGAATCATACAGTGGTTTGGGTTTGAAGAGATCTTAATGATCATCAAGTTCCAGCTACCTGCAGGGACACCAGCTATGCCTTGAACACTTTAAGGGATGGGGCATCCACAGCTTCTCTGGAGTGAGCTGAACTGAAATACAGATCACACTGGTTTTCCATTCTTTTATACAAGTTTTGTGAATTGAGCTGGTGTTCTGCATTACCATAAAAAATATTTTTCAAAGGTTTCATCTTTTGTTGAGCTCAGAATCTGATGAGTGGTCGCTGTAAAAGATCTGTATGAAAAATACTATAAAGGAAGGAACTAAACGGGGCATAGTGTTGGGAAGATATTGGGAGGTGAAACTTATCTCCTGTCTTGAACAATGCTGCTAAAAGGCAGGGAGACATCTATTGACTCAGTTCTCCTGTTCTGTGAGATTTCTGTGGCAGCAGGGAAAGAGTCCCAAAATGATGCAGGAATAGGATGCTTGGCATTTGTGGCCCTCATTGACTGTGATGAATTGGTTTAGAACAACAGGGTGAAAAAAACACGAGACTAAATTAGATTAAGAGTTGCTGCATGTTTTAGAAGCAAGAGTAGTTTTTGTGACCTGAGAAATCTAAGCAGAAATAATTAGAGTTCTGCTAAGAGGTAGTGTTTAATTATGGCTGACAAGAATTTAATTATTTAATCAAATAAGGTTTCATTACTAATGCATCTATCTTTAGAACACCAAAACAGAAGCAGAAGATTTTCAAAGATGTTTGCACAAAAATGTAGGCTGATGGGTTCCAAATATGATAATGCAAGAAGCTTGATGTAATCCCTTGTCTTTTTTAATTTGCCTCAAAAGGATTTGTTCATGAAGCAGTTAGTGTTTAGCACAACCTTTTATTGTACCAACTTAAACTTTGTCTTCAGTTTTCTTGTTAAGGGTAGTTTTGGAAAAAAATTAGCCATGATACTGTATGAAGAGTGATGAGCAGGCAAATGGAGTTTGCAAATATGGCAATGGAAGAGAAATAGTTTTGAGAATTTAAAAAATGGAACTTAAAGAATGTTATCTGACACAGAAAATGGAAGGATTAGTAATATATATACACTTTGAAACATCCATTAGCATAATAAGATGATGTGCTTATATCAAATGAAGAAACGACAATACATTTTTTTGAGGAAAAAAGGCCCGACTTGAACACCCACAACCAAATAGCTGATGACATCTTGCTTCCAATGAAAGTGAAATGGAAAAAATTGGTATTACACTGAAATAAAATGATGACTGCTCACAGAATCCTTTATCTAATCAGAAGTTTTAAGCAAGCAGTGAGTGGAGAGGAATTTTACCTGTACCTGTGATTTGTTTTTGAGACACTAAGGAATCAGGAATTCTAAAAGGGTTGAATTGTTTTGCAAATTCACAGGTAAAATATCTAAACCAAACTCACAAAATCAACTGATTGGCAACTGCCCCCAAAATATTATGATTAATTAGGTTTCAAATAGGGAAGATGGTGACTTACACCTTCTGAGGGTTCAAGTAAGAGCATCCAGTTGTAGTGTGTATACGGAAGGATCAGGCAGGAATCAACTGCAGATGGTGCTGATGGGCTTTTTGCACAGATTGATTTGCATCTTTTGTCCTCTGTACAGGGAATCCCTCAATTATGCTTCTGAAATACCAAGGTTAGAAATGAGAAGTTAGGAAATATTTCCAGCAGCTATGAAATGTCAGTTCTGTAAAATAAGAAATCAGCTCACCTGTCAACATGGAACTCAAACACATAGTTAAACTTATATCAAGCTTTGCCATGAATCCTGAACTTCTTGAAATCCAGAAAACTCAGGGTAACTTAAAGGCTGAAAGTTCTCAGACAGAAAACAGTGACTTCAGTAGAGCCTCTCCCATGTGCATTGATGCAAATGGGAGGGCTGAAACTGGGTACACAAGATGCTGTGTAGAAGAGCAGAGAAGTGTGGGATGGTAGCTGAAGGGGCATAGGACGACACTGGCAAATCATTTTCAAAGCTGGCAACCAGAACCAGGCAGTTAACACATGTAAAACAAAAAATATATAGTAAATACAGAAATAATGTGGAATTACAAACCAACGAAGAAAAAGCAAGGTGCATGTTGTTAGCAAGCAGATAAAAGAAGTGCCAAGTGACTCTAGGGAATGAACAGGGAATTATCATCATTATCATACTCATGGCAAAAGACTGGGGCCACTGGTGACTCACCACAGCATCTCTGCCCCAAGTCAACAATTAAGGGGCTTGGAGGGCAGTGGAGGGTGAACAAACAGAAGTCCTGGCTTTAGGAATGTGTGTAGCCATTGCCATTCTACCATTGTAAAGACTTTTACCTATAATAGTATTCTTCCCGTCTTTGGGTGATAATTATATAAATTACATGAGTTGTTGACAGAGAAAATTTAAATTACACAACAAGGAATTCCTGACTTTGCATATAAGATATGTTTCTTTTGCCAAAGAATTCCTAGATCATGTACCAAATGGAAAGCCATCTTTGGTATTTACTTTAGACTCAGTACAACATATTAAAAATCACCAAGGCAGCAGATGTAGAACATATTAATATCTTCCCATCTTCTATGGATTATCTGAAAACAAGCATTAACCCATAGTCTTTATGATTTCAGCATCCACAGAAGTTGTGGATTCCAGTAGAAACACAAAGTCTGTATAGGAACATCATTAAAATAACAACTCTTTGTCATGGACAACTGCTCTAATCTATAAGCTCAAAGAGTGACACCCAGGTGAGTATTTCAGGCATTTCTGTTGCTAAATGACCATCATTAAAGATGTGGAATGAATGACAATTTATCTCTTCTTACCTTTCAGATCTTGGAAATGTTTATTTGAGAGGATGCATTCATGACCACTGAGCTGTAAATTTCCTTCAACAAAATCCCCAGTTCTACATATTTACTTAGCAACTAAAGTTAGTCTACATCACTGACCTAATGCATGTTACTTCAGGAGACAACAGATATCACAGCTGTCCATTGAGTGTGTGCATTCCACGTGTGTTCATACCTATGTTAGTGTCTTCCTGTTTCAACCTAATGTATTAAGAATGTTTTGTAATGGAGAAGCCAAATCACTTAGTGGGGCTCATGAGAAATTCATCCTGACATTCAAAAGGTGGCCTGACCCCAGAGCCAGATCAGCTGTTCCTCACTCTGCTCATGACCAAGCAAGCATGCACAGCTCATCCCAGTTGTGGATAGTGTTTATCTTGAAATTTAAAAATTTGTTTTGGCCACCATAAATTGGTCTGCCCTGCTTGGAGAACAAAAATAATATAGTAACAGTTAGAAGAGGTGCACTGGAATTGAAAGGTTTGTGGGCACTACCAGGACCAGATCAGGAAGATGCTTGCTAAGTAGAGGAGGAAGCTGAAGACCTTGAGAAATATTAAATGCTTCAGTCACCACACTCTATGTGTAAAATAAGCATACAGAAAAGACTCTTAAGACCAAAACAGGATGTAATTTTCAGGCCTGGTTTGGTTCATAAAATAGCAGGTATAATCATGGTGGTTTTCAGCCTATAGCTCATTTTGAGCCCATTATATAGCATCCTTTAACAGCTCAAAGCCAAATGTAAAAATGTTTATATTATATGTCATAACAGCTGTAGCACTTCAGTCTTTTGACTTGCATTTAATATTGTCACTTCAAAAAATGGACACAGCTTTGCACAGAAAATTGTGAAATGTGAAACTTGATGGTACTTGCTTCATCTCATACAGAGCTCCTGGGCTCTGTCACACAAATATTTCTCATTTCATGATTCACTGGTCTGAGGCACCACAAAAGCCCCTTTGGAGACGTTACAGCTGATCATCTCCATCTGTCTCTCATACATGCACAAACTCCACAGCTGCCACTTCCTAAAATTTGTATGTTATTTTAGATATCGGCTTAATAATACTATGGGAAAGTCCTGTACTTTTATCCTTGTTTGTTGTACAAATTCTGTTGTTTTTGAACCCTACTGGGAAGCAAAGAACTATGATTTCTTTAAAAGTTTTATTTCTGTTCTGGTTAGTAGTAACTTCTGCTTACAGGCATTCATCAAGTACTGCATAATTGAAGTTACTGAAATAAATGAAATATTTATAAACTTACATAATGCAAACATAGTACCTGATTTGCATTGTGCAACAATTTTGTCAGTGACATGTACATGATATACTATATACTTCTTTCACTTTAATCAGTTTTAAAAACAATGACAATATATTACTTTTATATGGGGATCCTTTAATTTCACTCATGTCATTATAAATTACAGATTCTACCACCATGAATCAGACTAGTATTTTTACATTATTTTTACATACAATTTTACAGTATTTTTTGAAACCACCTATATACCATACCTTTGCAGATAGAATAACTTTTATTTATTAGAGAGACACAAAGAACAAATGACATTACATTTGGTAATAAGCAATGCCAAATTCTTATGGGACATCCAGCCATAAGATCAGAAATTATCTGTGTAAAAGAACCCATCTCTGCAGGTAAAAAAATGGTGAAATGCCATGTCTAAACCACTTTGGAGAAGTGGTCTTCAGAGCAGAGATGTAATCCTGCCTGCTACGTGGATCCCGTGTCAGTGATGTTGCAGCCAGGAGTTCAGCTGCTTGTAGGATGACTTCAAACTGAGTCCCATGCAGTTTGATTTCACCAGGATTCTTCCCTGGAAAGCAGGGTTCTCTGCCAGGTTAGTGGGCCTTGAAGCTGCTGTTGAGAGGTAGTAGAAAAGAGGAAGGGAGTTCATGTTGTCTCCAGCTTGACCCAGTCCTCAGGACTGCTGTGGCACATAGGCAGCTCCACAGCAGCCCATCCCTTTCTGTCACTCCTTTCCACAGGTCCACACTGCATTCCTTTAAAGATGAGTATCGGTCATATTTTTAAAAAATATTTATTTTAAATTAACATTGCTGTAGTAATGTTAGTACCATTTCTTTCCTTGCAATGAAATAATTCTCCCCACCTTTATCAGTGGCATAGGAGAATAGGGGTCAGGTCTATCCACCAGAGGTTTGTTAACTCTGCTTTGCTAGCCCACCTGGCTCCTTGGAGACATGACCCATGGTACCTGCTGTGATGTGCATGAAAGCATGCAAATCCTGGAAAGAGTGTACCCATTTGAATGATTATGCAGTTAGAGTACTCCTTGGGGACAAGCAAATTCACAGGCTGGAGATGTTCTTCCACAGTCTGTTTATATATTTCACATGCACCACTCCTGAGCTGCAGTGCACAGGAAATCCCTGGAGCAGACACCACAGCTGAGACCTCTCCCACCCAGGTGAATGACCTGAAAAACAGGCACAGGAAATGGGTTTCCTTTTGCACTCTGATTAGAAGTGGCACAGATGTTATTCAACTCCCAGGTCTCAGTTAGGTGGAGCAGAGGGTCAGGGTCCTTTCTTGTGGTGTATGTTTGAAAATCCTCAGACAAAGGAGGACAATGAACCTGGCTTCCTCAAACTGTGACTGAGCTGGCTGCTACCAGGATGGAATATGAACAGCAGGTGTGGCAGTGACCTTTGCCAAGAGGCATAATCCAATCAGCCAGTCCTGAACCTGCTCAGAGAATGCTTAAAGAATTAAAATTCTTCAGGAATGAGCTGAAGTTTTCAGGAGCAGAATTTTGGACATAAACAATTAAAGTAAGACTTCCCCAAAAGAGAGTCTGGTTTGAATGTAGCTCCTGCATAATTCATTGAATTTAAATATCATAACCTACTAGGGAATTCTTCTTTATCACACTTCTAATGCCTAAATAATTTGTCCTAATGTGTCCCGACTTGCATTTAGTTCAATACCCAGCAGCACGTATGGGAAGATTTATTGCAAAATACAGATACAGGGATGGATCAAGGACAGTTTTTGAATTACACTAGCTTTCTCTTGAGGCCCCCCTTTCACTGTTATACACAGGATTGGCCTTTCTGCAATTGGACAATATGACCTTGTTATAGACCAGCTGTTAAGGTTCCAGGATTTTTCATGTGTTTAATTTCTTCTTCATATAGATTTCTATTAGTTAAATTCCTTGCTGGTTCCATAGGTAATGATGTTACTTCTCTTATATTAATAAATTGGGGGCAGCTTTAAAAATTTCCTTAGAAGAACATGTGCATTTACTGCACCAGAGTATCTCCAGCTAACAGCAGTTACCGTCAGGTGTAATTGGATGCATGAAGTCTCTTTACTGAGGTCACACTGATGACAGACGAACACTTTAACATGTTTCTGTATTGTCTTCCTTATCTTTTTCGTTAGTCAAAGTGATAAATAAGTGCAGAAATAACAGGGAAAAAAATTGTTGCTAAATTTGCATTTCTGTACATGGATGTGTGCTTTCTGAGAAAATAGTTGCTAGCTTGAAAATGGATAAGGAGAGGCACAGTTTTGGTGGCAGAGTCCTCAGAAGAATGAGAAGGTTCCTTGAAAGAAAAGAGATTCCTCTTAAGAGATGCTGAGGTTGCTGAAAGGAGATGCAAGTTTGAAAAGGCAGAAGCTCCTAGAAGAGAAATTCAGAGAAAACCACTAAATACCAATTGAGTTGGTATGGCTGGTCTTCTGTAAGAATCACAGAGCCTGCTGAAAATCTTGATCATACTCACTACTTTCTAACAGTCATTAAAATCTTCAGAGCCTTCTGGGCTGGTATTTTTATAAATAATCTGAGGATATAATTGCATTTTTCAGGGGCAATGGTTGGTTCACTATGAGAATAATTACATATTTAATCTTTAATATCTATATATTTTCCCATGTTTACTTGAGGGGTTTTTTTTCTGTATTTTACATTTCACCTTTTGACATCAACTTTGGATGAAACTTTATTTATGTCACATGACAGATAATGATGATTTGTACATTAAGGATTTCTACATACATACAAAGCAGAGGTTGAAGAGATAAAATCTGTATAATTTTGAAGATGGTGGTAGTTATTAATATAAAGTATGCAAAATACCGTGTACCATCCAATCCTGATTTCAAAGAGAATTCTGTTCCAGCTTATTAGAAGAAATGCAATTATTTATTTGTCTCATTTTAGAGCTTTGGTTTAGTGCCAGACTTCTTGGAAAAGATGATTTCTGGAAAGGCTAAATTAAAATTGATGAGCAACAGTTAGGCCTTTTCTCTTGCCTGGACAGGAGCTCTCTTTCACACCACCCTGTACAATCTCAGCAGAAGTGTTTAGGCAATGAAACTCTATTCCCTTAATTTTCTGGGTTTTAGCATTGTATAAAAATGAGGAGAAACAGCAGCAAAACATCAGAGTCCTGGGATCCTGTGAACACAGGGTTGCTCCTACTGGTTATTTTTTCCTGTACTGATGGGATTCTTTACAAAGCAGTAGAGCACCAGCAGGCTCCACAAGCAGATTGAATTTCCCAGAGTCCTTTACGAGTACTCACCTCTTTCCACTTTGAAGGGAAATGGGAAATTTAGTTTAGAAAAACTCACTCAGTCCTCTTCCCAAACACAGGCACCTAAAAATGAGACATCCTCAAAGCTGGATCTGAGGTGCTCTGGGTCTGGGCCAGGGCTTTTATGAGCTTGTTTTTGTTGAGGAATAGGAAGGGAGGGGAGTATGACAGTATTCAGTGTTAAATTTTCTAAATTAATATGTTGCACAGCACAGCATGAATGTTGTTGTTGTAAATTTGTTATTGCTGACAACAAATGGGAGAAAAGGAAATCTCAGCTGTTTACTCTTATGACTGGCCTATTTATCTAAAACCTTACCTGTCACACATGGAATTATAGATGACTGCTAAATAAGTAATATGTATGCATTGCACCTGAATAAAGTATTGCTTGGGAAAGAAGACATTCTCAACTTCCCAGAAGCATAACAATCACTCTTCAATCTTCCATTCTCACATGGAAGGAGAAAATATGTGAAATACACCTGGAGATATACTGTGTTGATGCAAACACTGCTAACATATGGACGTGATATATTACACTTTACTGAGTGTCAGTGGATTTCTGAAACCTCTAAATCCATCAGGAAATAAATGACAATGGGGAAAGACAAAACAAGGTAAAATAGGACACTGTGAGAAATGAACCATTTTGTTGGTGGAACGAATTGATACTTTGCAGGAAATGCCCCCAGAGAAGGTGTGACCAATTCCTGCTGAGCTGTCTAATAGCATCAGTGTACACCCTGCAGATGGTTGTAGGCCAAAGGCTAGAACAGAAAAAGAAATGATATTCACAAAAGAAGCAGATAGATTTAAGAGATAAAATAAAGTAATCTAGATTTTTCTGGTAAGTTCACAGCCCACTGTTTGCTTTTTGAGACAAAACTGATTAACACCTCTGTGTTATTTTGAATCATTCTTCTGCTTTTGTTAGCCATGTGCCATAATGACATTTTGAGAAGTCTCAATTTAATGGAAGTATCCTGCCTAATGCAAACAAAGTGTGACACTTTTCATATCCCTGTTAGGATTTATTTATTTATTATGTTTAATTTTTGTTTATTTGTCTGGTTGGGGTTTGGTGTTCGGTTTTTGGTTTTTTTTTTTTGTTTGTTTGTTTTTTGTTTTTTTTTTTTTTTGTTTTTGTTTTTGTTTTTGTTTTTTTTGGTTTTTTGTTTTTTTTTTTGTTTTTTTTTTTGTTTTTGTTTTGTTTTTTTTAATTTCTGGGGTTTTTTTGCTTTTTGTTTCTGTAGGCATTAGATTAGATTCAGGAGAGAATTTGAAGTCTCCCTTCTACAGCTTTTGATCAGCAGGAGCAGCTGATGGACTGGAGGAGTGTTCTCTAAACTGTGGCCAGCATTAAATCTTGCTCAGAAAGCAGAATCATCAATATAAAGTGCAGACATTGAAAATCATGCTCATTTCAGATATGTATAAAGGTTTGATTCTTTGTACAAACTCCTCGTGTTTACACACTGTGACCAGAACACACAAGGAGCAGAAGCAAGCAGAAGCTGGTCTGACATGGAGTTTGCACTGGATGAACGAAAGTAGTGCTAATAATTTTTATCAAAGTAAAAATTACCTCTGATCTTATTTCTTTATCTGATTTTAGTCAAGACAAACTGATTAAAATTTGAGTTCCGTACTTACAGTCCTAATAGTTATGATTCCCATTTGGCTCATTAAAGCTTAACTGTGGGTTCATGCTTTAGGTCAGGGGAATGTGTATGGATTCAGCTGGATTCAGCTCTCAGCCTTTTCCTTTTTACATTTTGCACTTGCTTCAAGGTCGATGGGAAAAAATGTTCAATATAAATGATCCCCGAGGGTCCTTATTAGAAACACAGCTGCTCAATGATGGCAAAAGCTGTTTAGAATTACTCTAACACCAATTCAGTTAACTACTTTGGAATCCTTCAAAAGTAGGCAATGTTAACTTTTGTCATCTTTTCATTTTAGTGAAAACATCATATAAAACAAACCCCAAACCTTTCTGAACAACATTAAGAAGAACTGTATTAAATTAACAACAATGACACTCTCAGCTAAGCCTTGGAATCCCAGCAAGAAAAAACTCAATCAAACAAAACATTAATATTTTTTGAGAATTTTTTCCTTAAAGCTAATTTGGTTTGTTCCTTTCTTTAGTTCTGTATTAACCCATTGTTATATCATCTCTTCATTATTTGTCTGGGTTTATACCAGCATGATTAAACTATAAATACTTTTAAAATGGCAGCAAAGAATTTTTTATTTTAGTCATAAATTTTCTTCAAAGATAGTCATAAATTTGTTCAAAGATATTAAACCTCATAATTGGTGTTGACACATCTTCTCAGCTTACTCTTTTAGGACTTACCAATATAAGTTATACAGGCATGCCTAATTTTAAAATGTTTGAAATTACTGCATTCTGTTTTGTGTCCTTGGTTTTTATTGTTGGTAGCTCTAATAAGCAACGACTTCTTCCTTCAGCTGCAGATCAAGAACAGTTGTTGAATATAGTCTTTCTACATTACTGATTACCTATCATTTCTGCCCAACTGCTGCTCACAGTTTGTCTCCTGGAAACCTTCTTGGTTTTGCATATTCCATAGGCTTTGACCTGCTCTTTCCTTCTTCTACCTGTGCTTCCTGATTCCATGTAGCTTCTGTTAATTATTCTCACCATCTAAGCTCATTTTATCCTTTTCTGTTTTCACTCTCCTCCTAGATGAGGCTGAATTATTATATGCTGGATGTAGCATTCTCTCCATGTGAGATCCTATAAACTTATTAAGCATTTTTAACCTCATTTCAATTAGCACTCTTTTTGTTTCCTTATTATAATTATCTTTCCCAGCTGACTTAATTTATGATTAGTTTCAGATTATTGAAACTGAAACCTCTGAAGCACAAAAATTTCCTGCTGAGGGTTCATTCTTCTTGCAGATGACTAACATAATAAAGTTATAGTCACTTAGCTCAGAAAGGTTAGTCCTTTTTAGCTAGTGAGATGTAACATAGGACTCCTTCAAGTTAGATCAGAAAATTGTCTAAAATATTTTTAGATATATCAAGGGCATTTCAGCACTGTCAGGAAAAGATTTTCAGCTTTTCCTAATATTAGTTGAACATACCCAAGGTAATCCTATTGCTTTTCAATATTTTATAGCAGGTAGAACTGGCCAAATGTTTTTGAATGAAAAAGCTTGGTTGGCAAATTTTTATTTAATAAATATTTTTTAAGCTGATTAATGAAAAGGTCTTGAATGTTTACTTAAGATTATAAAAGCTCCTTTTGTTCTGTTTGGGTTCTAGCTTATAGACACACATGTGAAAGGAAAATAGGCTGACTTTTAAAGTGAGGGTATTAAATAATAACATTTAATAGAAATACTGTGTGCAAACACACCTTTAAAACACTTCTGATGCTCCCACACACGGATTTTCCTTCTCTGGCACACCATACTGTGGTAGCTGGAAATGTCTGGAGTACACAAGACGAAGCAGCAAGGGGCCTCATCCAAGTGTTTGGATCTGCACATAGGGCAGCTTTGTTGAAGTGGGGCTGGGGTTGGGATAATGTTCCCTTGGTTAAGGGAACTAAGCAAAACTCCCTGGCTTCTCCCACCCATCAGCAGCTTCTGTTGTCACAGAAGCACTGTATCACATATGGAGGCACATATGCCCTACTGCATATGAAGGAAAAGAAGGAAGGTATGAAAAGGTTTTGGAAGGATTTACTTTATCTTCCAGCCTAGTATGCTTTTCCAGAGCAATCCAAACCAATGGCATGCAGCACTGCTTCTTCTGCTCACTGAAAAACTCACTGAAAGCGTAGGGCAGGAAGCCACCTCTGGGAAAGAGTAGAGAGTAGAGTTGTCTCATCCCCCACCCTGCTGGAGCAGGAGCAAGAGCAACTCTACTGCAGGATTTCTGACTCCTTCTCATAGAGAGCAGCAGGAAATGATTTTTAGGAGCCCTTTGGACTACTGCAAGTTGCCATGCTGTTGATGTGGTAACCAGAGGTAACAACATAATTCTAAAGCCATGAAGTTACCTGGAGTGAGAGGGCAGAATTAGCAGCTTCCCTTTAGAAACTGCTTGATAATTTTTACTGGTTGTGTGTACACGGCCATGGTCTGCGTTTTCTGGTAATTTATTTTTTAGTGCTGCTTGAAAACAGACCACATTAAGACAAGAATGGTATTATGAATTCAAATGTTTGTAATTTCTGGAAAGCGTTTTACATTTAGATTTAAGTGATAGAGAAAAAATATAGTTCCACGATAACACATAGTTCCATGATCACGTATAACATTTGATCCCATGGAGTTTAACATTCTGGAAATCTAAAGAGAGCTGTCACATAAACCATAGTAAAGACAGAATACGTCACTGAATTATTTACTCCCCTGAAAGGGAATAGAGAGGTGTTGCTTTTTGGACATAAATTCAGTGGCATGCTCAGCTCCGGAAATTCAGCTTCTTTCAGCACAGGATGAGATTTATTAGTACAATGACATGAGGCACTTAACTCAGGAGATATTAATTACCAAACCCAGGAGGAACTTGTTCCAGTAAATCACCAACATAAACCTATCTCCATGGGCAAGGTTGTGCACTGTTGGTCACTTTTAAACAGAACAGTTCTCTATTTCTTTTAGTTTCATAAAATTATGTCAGTTACATCATCTCTTTGACAGATTGATCTAATTAAATAATCACAACAGACACACGTTTGGAAAATCTTCCTGTTACTGGGCCATGGAAAGTTGACTATTATGGAAACTGTTATACTCCCTGGCCAAAAAAACTATACCTGGGCAAAGATGAAGAAAAGTCTTGCCCTCCCTACTTTTTCTGTGATTCTGTTCCTGACAGTGAATGCACTCCTTTGCTATCCTTTTGCTAGTGTTGTGTGGCTGCTTCTGCAAAGAAGCACTAAGAATGCCAAATCTCGCCCAGTATATCGAGAAGAACCAACAAGTGGGGAAAAATTCTCATTGAGACATAGTTTAATTTGTATTTTTCATGAGAAGCAAGTTTGTTTTAATTTGCTAACCGAAGTATTGCCATTTAGGATCACAGAGGCAATCTACACAGAAAGAGAACTGCTTCAAGCTCTAGTCCACGAGTAGATTCCTGAAAACATTTGGAGCATTACTTAGGTTGCCAAAACTACTCAAAAAGAGTATGAATTGGCTGTGTAGAGCCCAGGTTATATCAAATCAGCAGGCAACATTTTATACACTGGAGTTATTCTAGTGATATCAACATTCAACTTTTAATTTCTTCTCTCAAATGCATTTGTAACCAAATGCAGAGTAATATTTCTCTGTCTTCCAGTATATGTTGCTTCGTTCTGTTTTCTCTTTTATTAGAGTCACATGAGTTAAACACTTGCATATTATATGATGAGATGGTTATAACTCAAATTTCATCAGGAATTATCCGTATTGTTATTAAAAAAGTATTTCACATTTTTAATTATTTAGAATGGCATGTATGAAAACCAGTTGTTCATAAAGTGCCATTTTTTGACATCTCACAGTAATTTAAAATGTTTTGAAAAAACCCCTAAGCACCTATTTTTAACAAACGGGTACTGCCTGTAAAATGAAGATCATGTATTCCAACTTCAATATTTAATGAATCCTAAAACAATACCCTGAAAACAAGACTTTAGTTTTCATGGGTAATGAATCAGAATCTAAAAATGTCGTCGGTGGTGGCTTTCAAAACTAAATTCCCAAGAAAAATACAAGGATGACTTGCAGAAAAACTAGGTGTATAAATCATCTGATGGGAAGGCCTCATCAGGTCGTTCCTCTCTGCTCTTAGGATGCTTCTCAAGGTTGAGCTTTTGCCTTCAGTTTTTCTTAATGTTGGTAAGATGTGAATGTATTCCAGTGTGTGAGACAATATCTGCAGGTTATATATTAGAAATAACATTTTTACAAGGAAGTCAGAAGTATTTCTGTCCTCATATGTCACCTTATATCACCACATTGATCAATGCTTTCAGTTGATATTCCTCTTTAAGGGGAAACAGATGATTACACTAAGAAAAACCATTGTGACTACAACACCTCTCCGTGACAGAGAAGGTGGTGTTAATGAATATGTTTTAATAGTGCCACTGGGGAGCTATTCAGCAAAAAAGCTCCCATATTAATATTTCAGGGGCTGATATGCAAATGAACCACTGCACTGAAAAGTCCTGATGTCCTTCATAAGGCATCTGACTCTCACTGGTAAAAGAGAACAAGAACAATATTTCCTCGGGGTGGCAAAGACTTTTCTAAAAGAACATTTCAGTGAAGCACTGCAAGAAACCATTTATTTACAGTAAAGTAGTTTCTGGTTTTATTGCTTTTGTTGTCTTTTTAAAAATAATCAAATTGCAAAATCCAGAAGTAAATTACTCAGAGCTCTCACTAGTTTTGAGCATCACTACTGTCCACACAACTGCCAAAATGTTCCAAACATCTTCCTTCTCTTGTAGTGATGGTGAAAGAAGGATGTTGTTGTTTTGCTGGGGCTGCTGCAGTGGGAGTGTGAATTATGAATACAGTGTTACACCTGCTTTACGTTTAAAGAAACAAGAGCACAGCCTTGTCATTCCCAGCTTTTAAAAACATCAGTGATTTTTTTCTCATGAAGTCTGAATTCCCTTGAGAGTGTGAAACACTGCATTATGTGTGTAAGTACTTTTCCAACAAATGCTATGTTTTCACTTAACAGTGTTACCAGATGCCACACTTCTCCACTGGGTATGATATTTACAGAGTTATCAGGGACATAAAATTCATGTACATATAGAGGTTTCATGATCCTCCTGCAAGTTATGTAAAATTGTATTTTGTGAGGTCTTTTGGGAAGGTGGAAGTGTGAGAGGTTCATACTGGTACTCAGAAGGTCGGTAGCAGCAATGCGATCAAAGCCCTGGAAAACTTTGATCACTCTTCCATTGGATCCTCTTGCTTTTCTTCCACATCACCTGGTCATCTTAAAAGCATCACCATTACAAAGGACCAGCTGGCCTCTTTCTGCTTTGCTTCATGTTGAGGAGGGGAAAGAAGACACAGGGTGCTTTTATAGCTGGGTACCCTGACACCTACCAGAACATCCAATATTGCTGCAGCACATGATGCTCCTGGAGGTGTTTAAACTTGTGGTATAAATGGGTGATTTCAAAGCAACACATCATTTGTAAGGCTGTTTCCCAGCCCTTTCCCTGCAGCAGTGGCCATTGTCCCGTTTGTTGCAATGGCCTGGATGTGTGCCAGAACACGTTTCCATATTCTATCACCAGTAGTTGTTGGTCAGGGTGTTTCGGGTCACGGTGTTTCAGGGATGTATTTGGCACAAAGTCTTTCTGACAGTAGGCCAGCCCAGAATGGGACTTTCAGCTCCTGAAGTCTGAAGCCTGAGTTGCTCTGCCTCATGTGGATGCAGGTCACATAAAACACAGTATACACCCAAACCACTAAATATTTATCATCTCTGTGACAAAAGTGCTTCATGAGTTGCACATTGAAAGTTCTACCCCTTTTTAAACAGTAGCCCCTGCCACACAGCTCTGTGCTTAAGAGGATGCATTTGCTAGAGACAACAAAATGTATAATTTCTTTTTACTAAGGAAAACCTGACATAAATATTCTGTGAGAATTTATAGGCCCACAAGCAATTGCCTAAAGGTAAAATTCCCAGTACACCCATTCAGTTCCCTCTGTAGGGGGGGTCTGGAATTGAGGTAATCAATTATCCCAGGCAATCCTTTTTTTTTTTTTTTTTTTTTTTTTTTTTTTTTTTTTTTTAAATATCTATAAAATGTTGTTTGAAACCCAGGAAATATGTACAGCATCCATACATGCTGAATGTAAGAGAAACCCAGAGGCAGACTGTGAAATATGACTCAATCTCTTTCCAATTTGCTGATGGGACCATTGAGTTGCATATTTCTTCTATGTGCAATTCACGAAAAAATGTTGCAATTTTGGTTTTAAAGTACTGCTATGAAGGTTTCTTCTCTCCAACAGAGCACTGTGGACATAAGTGATGTCAAGTTGTATGTTGCCTGATATATAAAATGATAGACCTTCATTTCAAGGAGATCACTGCTAGTTATGAGCAAAGAGAAGAATAGGACGTAGAAGACAGAGTTGTAAAGAGAAAGAATAAGAATGTGCATTAGGTCTCTGTGTGTGTGTGTGTGTGTGTGTGTGTGTGTGTGTGTGGCAAACAGAAAGAAAAAGGTCCTTGAGAAGCATATTTAGTTGTCTAAGCCCATGAACCTATGAAAGGTTCAGTGACTTACAGATTTGAAAGGGTTCCAAACAAATATATCACAGCCAGAGATGTCAAGTGTTTCTGATTAGCAAATTAGCTAAATCCTATGCAAAATATTATGGGATTGAATTTTGGAAAAAAAGCAAATTGTATTGGGAAGGTTAAATATAGTTCTTATGGTGTAAATTTTGGTAATGAGACAGAAAAAAAAATCTGAAATTAAAATTACGATATTTTCTACACTCTAACAAATGGATTATCTGGGTACTGTATCTGCTCATACATCTACTTTCTGCAGCTAACAAAATCAGAGAATTCACTGGAGATTTGTAGTTAATATTTGAATTCAGAATATTTGAGTTGGCAATTTTAGCTCCTGGATTCTCTGAGAATTCCCAGGTATTTTTGCACAGACACTCAACTCCACTATTTACAGAAATGCTTTTCCAAGGAAATGCAGACTACAGCTATGCATCAATATGCACTAAGAAGTATTTTTTTTTCAGATCCTGAGTGATGATCTGCTGTGATCTAAACACATTTATAATAATAAAAAATTATAATTACATTGGATTGTTGGATGTTCTTTAGGACAGAAATGATATCAAATGCATTTATAGTGCAATGGATCAATTGCACTTTTAATTAAGATTAAAAACAATTAATTAATTAATGGGCAAGCTGATACTGATGCTAGTCTGGCCTTCATCACTGCATTTCCATAGTGACTTATTTTTCTTCTATGAAAGTGAGACCTGCCAAGCTCTTTTTGGTTTGTAGCTGCCTCTCAGATTGGGTGTCTTTCTGCTAGCAGAATTTAAGTAAGGAAAGCACTCTTTTTGCTTCTGAGAGATTCAGTCAGCATTGTACATTGACTCTTAGCTAGACCCTTACATTTTTCAGCAGCCCATGGGGTCTTGGTAATAGGAAACCTTTGCCTTGCCTTGCACAAAGCAAACCTTGCCCTTCACTCCAGGTTCCTGGTAAGTTCTAAAAAAATTTCTGTCAGCCATAAATGAGCACGCTAAGATTGGCCTGTGCATGGGTGCCTGCCCCGAGTTTGCAGTCTCTACTGAGACACGTGGAAAGTCACGAGGGTGGCCCAATTGCAGGTGACCCTCACTAAGTCATGGACTAGGACAAGCAGGTGAGTCACCCCTGCGAACACTGCCATGTGAAATGGTGTCAGGAGCATCTGGGAGCACAGCTTGCTTCTGCATTCCCTAATCTTCTACCCAGACTGGGATTCACAGAGCTGTTGCAGGCAGCCTAAGGCTCACCTTGGGAGCGCAAGGCTCATCCAGATATGTCTAGTGGTATATAAACAACCCATTAAACACTTGGTCACTCAGGGACCCCTCTCTGCCAGACGATGCCCCGGAGTTCCCCAGCTGGGATTTGTTTCCAGATTTGCTGTCAGTTTCAAAAAAAACCCCCTGATCTTCAGAAATGCCTCAAAGGGACAAATTAGAAATGCCCACCAGAGCCATTAGAAAGCTTTGGGAAAATCTGAAACTGTGAGACAGCATGAGTAAAACCCATCTACCCATTCTCTGAAACAAAACAGGAATTCAACACAATTTGCTTTAATGTCAACGATTGCAGTGAACTTTTAAATAAGAAAATATATGTGGAGCAACACAGTTCTCTGCTGAAGCATTTCAGTTATGCACTTGGTACAATCCCAGGAAAATCCTCCTTTCAATTAATCTTGTAGATGAAACAATTAATCAAAGCACTCACATATTTCAAAATGAGAAACAGAGTGCCAGAGATTTCCTGCTGCATTCAATCTGTTTTTAAAGAAAAGGAAAATCAAAAATGTGTCTCCGATGGAGCTTTCCAAAATTCTGTATCTTTTCCATTAAGTAAATTTTTCAGTTTAATGTAAGCTCCACTTTGATTAGGAAAATTGGTGTAGGAAGGAGCAGCAATCTAAAAAAAAAAAAAAACCCAACAACCTGCACTCGCTGTCTAGCTTCATTGTGGCAAGGATCTGTAAGAAGTTATTGCTTCTCAATTATCACTTCCTAGCTGATCTTTGAGAAAGTAAAGCTGTTGCTCACAAGAAATGTCAGCAAACTGTATGCATAAGCCAGGTGGGTTAGTTTGGCTTCAGCAGAAGCAAACAGCAGGAATTGTTATTTTTGTGCTACCATTCCTGTAATGAAAACAGAACACACTAGAAAAATGTGATAAGACAGAGAAGTTCTATTTGGTTTTGTACTGTATCTTTTCCCCCCTTGTGTGGAAGAAGCTGGTGTAGGACAGCTAGTGACTTTTGGTGTGATGTGACACCACTGGAAGTCACAAGTGATTAGCTAGTATTCTCTTATTCTCTCTTGCTTCTTCTCCTGGGGCATTTCTCCTATATCTTAGATTTGGGCACTGAAGATCTCATTGGTGTGGGCTTTCTCCTGCTGCCCCATTAGGGCCATACTGGTTATCACAAGGCAGGACTGCCATCTTCATTTACAAGGGATGATGTGCTGCACAAGAAGGAAAGATGGGTTTACCTATGGAAGTAAGAGAAACCTTTTGGGAGGATGTGTCTCAGCCCATAGCTAGAGTCTGTGATTTCCTTTATCTGAAAATTCAGTGGAAGAAACGTTACATCTTTTGTGGACTCCTTTGTGTACTTAGCAATGAAAAAATGTTCTTTACCAGTTCAAGATGTATGGGGATGTATGTGGACTCTTCTGCCACCACTACAAATCCAACCACACCATTCAGATCTAAGCAAGAGGATTCAGGGTTGGCAGAGAACTAAAAGGATTATCAGGTCCTAGGGAAGCTCAGCAGATAACATCGTGAGGTCCTTGGATGAAATGGGAAAACTTTTCTGAAAAGAGCAATAGTGCTTGGCATACATAAAATTCATCTTCAAAAATTTATCTCAGAGTATTTAGAAAGCAAAACTGGGAAAGCTGTGGGTTTTTCCCACTTTCTTCTGCATTTTATTTTCATTTTCAGACGAAGAGAAGGCCAAATTGTGTTTAAAACGAAGATGTTTGTGACTATGATGCAGAAAAACATCTGCCGTTTCTAATTAAACTTGCTTTCACTGACACTCATTGGTGCCTCACATTTCCTCCATCTGCACTCTTGAGAATAAGGGAGAGTCTTTGCAGAGAATGTCGTTTCCTTTTTCAGACCCATCTTTATGACTGTAACACTCTTGGAACATGTTTATCAGTGTTCAAACATACTTTTAAGAACACACTGCTGATGTACCTGGTATCTCTAAATATCCACAAGATTTGAATAAACTCTCAGGCTGACTGAATTGGGTCTAAATTATGAAGCATGTAGAGAATTAACGCATGCAACTAGTTTCCAGAACTTGGAAGAGAGCCAACTTCACCATCACATGAGGTTTCCAGGTTGTTTTAAGGCTATCAGTAAGCAGAAATTCCACTTTCATGCAGGTTAACTCTCCAGAGGGAGTGCAAATTTTACTGTGTGGCAGTTTAATTCCCTGTAAAGTTAAATGTAATGCTTCCTTTGTCATCAGGTTGGACAGCATTCTCCCCAAAACTTGTCCTCCACTGTTATCAGTTTCCTATATGCATAAGGCTAGGAAACCCAGGTAACCCATTTTACAGATGTAGAATAGAAACAAACACAGATGATTGTTCAGCCTGGAGAAGTGGAGGTTCTGGGGAGGCTTTATAGAAGCCTTCCTGTACCTAGAAGAGATATAGAGGGACTTGTAGGGGGAATGGTTTCAAGCTGGCAGAGGGTAGGTTAGATTACGTATTAGGAATAAATTATTTCTTGTGAGTGTGACGAAGCCCTGGAACAGGTTGCCCAGAGAAGTGAAAATGCCTCCTCTCTGGCAGTTTCCAAAGACAGGTGGATGGGACTTTGAGCAGCCTGGTCTAATGAAAGGTGTCCCTGCCCGTGGTGGGAGAATTGGAACTAGAGGGTATTTAAGATCCCTTCCAACCCAAACCATTCTATGATTTTCTGTATTAAGGTGATTTTTGCAATGCTGTGTTTCAGTGTAGAGGACAAGCAAAACTGCTGAAATCCACTGCTAAACTCTGTCTGTTGAGAATTTGAAATGTTCCTGTATTTTGCCTGGGTCTATATTGCTGCTCTTCCTAGACCATTTATTTACCTTACAGGCAATATCCTCGAAAATACTTTGTTACAGCTGAACGGTTCAGTGACGTGTCACCTTTCAGTCTTCACAACCTCAGGGTAGCTATTCAGGGTCTTGCTGCAATAGCTGCTTTACAAACTGCCGAAACATTTACACAGGCTGGTTTTAAAACCCATGTCTAGCTTCAGGGTGCATGACAAAATCAACAGTTTTATTTGGCAATATCATACAACAAGCTATTTGAAAAAATAAAGGATGGTATCCTAACCCCCTACCTTCTTAGAGAGACAGGCAATTACTGTGTCTGCAGGAGAAATACTCCCTTCCAGTTAGAATTCAT
Source organism: Brachypodius melanocephalos (assembly GCA_013398615.1). Classification (NCBI taxonomy): domain Eukaryota; kingdom Metazoa; phylum Chordata; class Aves; order Passeriformes; family Pycnonotidae; genus Brachypodius; species Brachypodius melanocephalos. Next base: position 5,850,440 of record VZSR01003812.1, on the reverse strand, counting down.
CATAGCCATCAACCATTTCCAGGAGCTGATTGCTTGTCTCACATACTAATGTGAGATGCCACTGATATCAGGACATTTCCATCCACTCTCAATTATCATCTTGGATAGAAAAATTTAGATTGTTTATCCAGTATGTTGGAGACAACATATGAATGCATCAACTTATAAAAGCTCTTACCACGAAAATACATACCATCATACCATCTGAGAGTGGATGTTCTTAGCTGTTCTGGTTAAAGATTGAAATTTTGGGAGTATGGCATCTGGTCCTCTCAAGATGCAAGCACTAAAGTCATGTTGTAAGTGTCTAAAGCTGGAAAGGAAAGCAGATAAATCAATTTCCAGAAAACAGCTTTTATTTTTGCCTTGCATGCCAGTATTGTTCTAGAATTGTATTACAGCATATGGCTTAGCTGTGGTATGTGCTGTACTTGCATGGAGTGAGATATTCCCAGGTACACACATCTCACAACCAGATCTACAGGATAGATGGATACAGACCAAGAATATAGTTGAGCAGTAGTATAAGTTGAAATGCTATATGATTATGTCAGAAAATCAAGAGCCTTTTTTTCCAACGCACAGAGACACCTTTGAGTGAAATCAGGAAAAATTCAGGAGCCAATATGACACCAAAGAATGGATATAGCACCTGTTGCTCCTTTTTCTTCTGGTCATTGTTTTCCTGTGTCTGCCATCGCTGGGGCTTCACAGAGCTCTCCACTTCTAGGTCTATCACTGCCACTGAGCTGAGAAGGTGAGAGGTTACACATTAGGACAAAGAGTTTCTCAAGTCTGAACAGCTTTCCAAGGAAAATGCAATTTGGCAAAATTGCAAAACACTTAAGATGTGTAATATCACCAACAGCCAAGGTGTGCAGAATGGAGTGTAGCATAGTCCTAGCCCTAACATGCACTTTCTGTGTGATCTTGGCCAAGTCACTTGGCTTTTTTCTTCTAGGTCTTTTTCTCTCTTTTGGATGTAGCATCTTTTGAACAGGTAATTTCTTTCAAAACAGACAGGAGTCTTTTATTAGCTGAGCATCTAATCATGTCTAATACAAATTTAAATTACAGATGCTTTCCTCAGGTGGAAAACACATCTAGAAAGGTTCCAGTTCTTCTATTCACTAGCTGGGAATGACAGTATAAATCAGCAGTGGTATAGTAGACACAGAATAGCTTATAAAGTAAGTGTCGACTTTCTCAGGAAATTTTTGATCTGATCTTGACAAACTTGGTCTTTCCATTTTCCATAAAGTTCTATCAAAAGATCTACAAAAGAAAGAGAGGTAAATTAAGCCCTTTATATAAGATGCCCAAACCTCAGCCTGCATGAAAGTGGTATGTTACTTAGAATGGGATACAACATTGTGATATACTGTTCATTACTGTAGCGAACTTAAACTGGGAAGAAAATACTATTAGCTTTACTACAGGTTTTTGGTTGGTTAGTACTCACAAAACCAGTCTGTTTCTGCTACTGAGACACTCACTCTTCAAAAGTCAGGCATGATGACTGTTCTGAGATTATCATCGTGGATAGCATCTTCACTGCCACCAAGACATCCTTGATGCCACCACAAGATCTACATAGTGCAAAGCAGGTGATCCCAGGGAGAGAAATTAGGTCACCCTTACATCCTTTCCTTTCTAGCCAAATCCTGAATACCTGGCAAAAGGAGGCTTTTGATCCCTTTGCACTTATGACTCACTCAACATTTTGAATATTTTCTTCGTGCTTTCTGCTTACAGCAAGACTCAAGGCTAGAGTGGCTACTCAACACACCTGCCCCCTCCATAATACCTGCGTGAGCTCATGAGGTAGATCAGAATTGCCCTCTTTGGCCTAAAACTTGTACTTTTTGCCAGATCTCAGAGCAGTTGATAGAGCAAGTGGTTTAGTGCTCCTCCAGTATACTGATTGCAAAAAACACACCAGGAATAAAGCTGTCAGTTCCTAGCTCTGTTTGCACTCTCTTATTCTTTTATGGGTTTGGTTATTGTGTTTAAGGGAGAAAGAATGGAAATTGATAGGAGCACAGGAACTACCTTGAATTCTACATAAGTTTAAAAAGTAATGGTTATCTCTAGCATGGCATAAAAAGGCTCAAAAGTAGATTCTTCTCTAAAAGCTCTCTGTTGTTAAAGGGAAAGAAGAGACACCTAATATTGTTACTATGGAAGTCTAATGTAATCTCAAAAATATTGAGATTTGTTCTTTTTCACACTGTTTTCCTTTCAAATCCTGCGGGATTATAAAAATTTCTCATGGGGACCTTCCCTTGGCACATAGAGCTTTTCTACGCTGCCAGAACAATGAGCAAAAAAACCTCCAAACCAGCCTGGGGAAAAAAAAAAAAAAAAAAACACAAAAAAAACCCCCAAAAAAACCCCCCAAAAAACAGCTACTCATCTTGTGAAGGAACATAGCACAGACAGTCAATCTGGTGTTGTTAAGATGTGCTGAGGTGTGAGATGTCTGTACCAGGGGCTATTTGGGCAGAGTTGCCTGTACAAACCTGGGATTAATGAGGAGCAGCAGGGAAGTGACATTTTACCTCTGTGTGATGCTGCTGAGATCAGTCACAGAACAACACATCCACTCCGGGTGGCCACTGATGCAACAGCATCTCGAGAAACTGGAAAGCATACAGAAAATAGCTGCAAACTAACTAAAAGCATAGAAAAAAAAAAAAAGAAGAAAAAAAATCTGCCTTTTTTTTAAATTGGCAGATTTAAAGTGTTCAGCCTCTTTCATTTATTAAAAAATTAAAAAACAACAACTTCACCCTCATGGTGGTACTTATACTATGTCACAGAGGGCTTTTCAATCCAGTAGTGAAACACAATAATATGAGTCAGTGGCTGAAATGATTAATAATTTGGAAAACTCACCTAGGAAAATATGCACAATTTTTAACAATGACAAGGCTTTAACAACTGCCAGACATTGTCAGGTAAGATTTACCATTTTTTAGTGTTTTTCAACCGATACAGAGTATTGCCCTGTAGGTATGTCATTGAACTCAGCTTAGGGATCGATGAAGTTGCTCACCATCAGCCCCTCCCTGCAGTGAGCTCAGACTCTAAGCACTTGCCCAACACAACAGGGAAGCTCCAGAGGAGTGACACTCCATGTCACCTTACACAAGGCAGAGGTAAACCCAGAACAACACGGAATTTCTGCCAGTTGCACCACACTGCCACACTTCTCCCAGGGAGGCACCAGTTTGGGAAGGGAGAAGCAGCAGAGATCAGCTCTTGGAACTGTGTATTGCAAAGGACACCCTTTTTCCTTGGAGTCTGCAATGCTGGAGTGTTAGGACAAATAAGGATTTCCTCGGTCTCTTTCTGTGTAATGGTTCATCACGTCTTGTAATCATCTCTTCCCATTGTCCCTGCAGTATAAAAGGTCTATTCAGCTGGAGACAGTGAGTGTTCCTATAGCCCTTTAGCGTGGCTCCGGGATAATATCTGGTCTAGATCCCCTCCAGCCGAAGCTGGCAGGAGTCTGGAGCTGGCAGAAGCGTGCTAAAATGCTGCCACCTTGTGCTGGTTTGGCAGCAAACCTTGCTGAGCATCCCGCTGGTGGTGCCGCCCGGATTGGCTGCCGTGTCCCGGCACAGCTTTGTCCGGAGGCAGGGCAGGGAGCAGCCCCGCCGGGCACCTGCACACCGGATCCATCCTCCCACCGCACAGCTTTCCTGGCTCCAGAAACCGAGAGGGAGACAGAAACCCCTTCAACTTCAGCTTCCAGTCTGAGCTTATCAACAGCTCAGGAAAGGAAGAAGCTGATACGAACCAGAAAACTTGCAATGAATTTAAAGAGATGCAACTCATCTCTGTAACTCTCCATTTCGATTGCATTAATACCACAAATACTGGACAAATCTGCTGTTTACACGTTGGCAGGAACCTGGTGAGATGCAGAATACGCACATTTAGCCTAACTCACTGCTTACAGTTTTTTAAGCAGAACAAAATCTAGTTCCTAAGGATGTACCTAAGTTTCAAAATGAACTCTTTCTCTGGCTTCCCAGATAAAGGATGATTTATGTGTATTAGTCTTTAGAATTAGCACTCTCTACTAATATGTTGGTCCCTTTTACCCCATTTACTTTCAAAGCCTTTGTTTTTTCCAAAGCATTTTTATAACATCCTCTCTAAACTGTGCTTCATCCTGCTATAAGCTGCCTTTAATTCACTTAGAGTCCATAAACCAACCCATCACCCCCTTCAATGGTAAGTCAGTAGCAGCACCAAGTTTGTCCCCTGGTGTAACACTGTGCTCTGACACTCTCCTTATTTAAGCAGAAAGTAGAAAAAATTGCAATAACCTGGAGATATTTTTCTTAGTATCTGATCAGTAGATCAGACATAAATTAGCATTTGAAAGATATGTATGTGAAATGTGAAGTACTATATTATGATGAGCTAAATGTTTTTTCATCAGACTGTTATTCAGAAGGCTAAAGAGCTTGTTTCCTTCAGCCCAGGAGGGAAATCACTCATCAGGGGACTGTTATGGTCTAAAGCTTTATAAGGTTTAGGTTTCAATGGCAAAACTATAAATTCTTACAGTCACTGCCCTGGCTGTTGCCCCTTGGCACTGACACTGTTTTGACAGCAAAGCTTAAAGCTGGCTGGCAGTGTGAGAGTGTTTCTGGTACCTGCTCCTCGATGTTTTCTCCAGGTAAAAGTAATGGATGAGGAGTAAGCTGTAGAACTGCTGAATATCTCCTACGAAGCTGCTGGAAACTGCAAGAGCTGAGTACTTTCAAGTCAGATGGTAGAAAGATTGCTAAGTGGATCAAAGCAGATATTGCACAGTTTATTCTGGTGAAACTTAATAAACCCTTTGCACAAAATACTTCAGTGTGAATCATCCGTAAGGTCGCATTTCCCCTCCTTATTTCTTGCTCTTCAAAAGTCTAACTAAGCAAAACACACAGAGAAATAATCAAGCACAGAGATAGCTCCTGAATTAACTGGAGTGCTGACATTAATATTTCTTTTCCTGTTTCCTTTAGAGCTGATCAATTGAAACACAACTTATTTTCAGACAATTCTGCTAATGTTAGGTGGTGTGACTATGTTGTTATTGATCTCTTGTTTGCAAAGTTGATTTTGCTAGAATTTGCAAATTGCAGCAGTAGTGTTCAGATAATCTTCTTTGGATATTGTTAGTACACTTGTGCATGAATAACTGTGCTAGTCTGAGAGAGATTGAGACAGCAAGGGGAACTGTAATGCCTGCGATTTTCAGCTTAAAGTGCTGAGCTGTTGGTCATATCTGGGACCAGAGCATCTCAGGTCTTTTGTCATCTCTACCAGTGAGATTACAGAAGTGAAGGAGACAGCAGGGAGGAGAAGGGAGCAGGGTACTTTTCACTAATAAGAGAAAAGCAGAGGGAGAGCCCAAAGCTATGTTGTGTTTATCATTGCTTTGTTCCTCATCTCTCCTAGGAATGATGAGTGTTACCTGCTCCCATCATCTCTCCTTTCCCCTACAGAGCGGCTTCTGACAAACGAGAGCTGTGCCAGGACCCTACAGAGTTGTGTTTGGCTGCCTCCTCCACTTGATTTGCAGAGAAAGGCAATCTTTAGGTAGCTCTTTTTGCTCTTGCCTACTTCGTGCCATTTATTTTTCTTGCAGCCTCTCCATTCATGCTCAGCTCCCAGATTCTCCTGAAAATCAACAAAAGCTGGGCTTTCCCAGTCTGATTTCTTTGGGTGTACAGTGAACTCCTGAACACCTGCACCCATTTCTGAGATTCCCTTCCTTCCTTTTGCTTGCCAGGCATTGTTGCGGTCATTTCACTGTGAGCCTTATGGCTCCTGGTGGTCTCTACATGCCCTGACTTCTGAAATGATCAGTAAGGGATCTCTACATACCCATTCACACGTAGGGATCAAGTAGGCATCTGCCCTGCCATCCACAGACCTTTGCAGATATAACAAAATTCAGGTGCTCCAGGCGAATGAGATTGACTGAAAAATTACAACAGCTAAACATCTTGAGGTGAGGAAAGATGTATCTTCTCCTGATTTTACAACATTTATGGTTTTATACTTTTTGTTTGTTTGTTTCCTCTGTCTGCACAGGCTAAATGTGGACACGCCAGTCTCAGCATTTAATAAAAAGGGAGAGGGCTTTGAAACAGCACAAATACAAGGAGGGCTAACAATCCTGAGTTCCCTGGCCCCTTTGATTGGAGTGTGTTGGCTGGAAAGCAGCCAACAGTCAGTTTTACACTAACAATGATTTACTTATCTCCATAAATATGTCAGTAGGTGTCCATGAGCCCGTGTGCAGATGGAATATTTATCCCTCTAGGAGTGTGAGGTGAAGATCTTTTCCCCGGGGTTTTGGTCAGACATTCAGAACATTTCTCAAGATGTCAGCTGCTTGTGTATCATACCTGTGATGCTGCAACAAAAAATCTGACATAAGCCAGGCAGAACACAAGACATTGTCTGATTCTTCATGCTATCTGGGTTTACCTAGTGCAAGTGTTATATGATTCATAATTCATTTTTCATATGCTGGAGGGAAATCCTGAGCTATGGACAAGAAATTAATGTGTAGGAAAAAAATTTCTAATTTTCGATTACAGGTATCTCTGGTTACAGGTATCATCTGAGGTGTGACTTCTAAAATGAGATTGTGTTAAAATAAATACTTTCACTGTTAAAATACTCTTAAAAGAAATACAGTATTTATGAGTACAAAACTGCAGCTGGTGTCAGGTTGAACAACTGGTTCATCAAATGTATGTAAAGCAAAAACTATACTAATTGTTTTATTTTCTGTTTGCTGAATAGAACTCCAGTTCTATTTTTTTTTTTTGCAATTGTCAAAAGGCTATTTATTTTCATTACAGTGGAATAGGATAGAAATAGGCAACCCAATTATTGATTTAAAACACAGGCTAGAAATGTTCTGGTAAAATGTGTGCTCACTTTCCCTTTGCTGACATAATTATTCTTTTTACAAAATTTTATCTTTCTTATTTTCTAAATGCTAAACTTAGAAATTATAAAAAAATTAGCAAACCTCAATATTAGAACCATACCAAGGCTGTTTTGCCCCGCTAATGTGTTTAAAATGTGTTACAAATAAGTTCATTATATTTAACAGAGCAAGTTGCTGTCTTGAATTACAAAAGGCAAAGAATTGACTGGGGAGACAGAGGCTTAAACAGTGGACATCATCAAAGGTGTTGAAAGGAGGTAGCTGAAAAAGTAGTGAATCCCTTACATCTTCTCCTGAGCTTCACTTGCCTTTCTCAGGGAATTCATATGATTGACTGAAACTGTTTTTGATCCCAAGCCATCATCCCTCAGCCCTGCCTGGAAACTGCTCCTTGTGCAGATGTATTCAGCAAAGCCCTGCAGGTAAGTATGTTTAACAGGAGATGGTGAGGCAGGGGAAGTGATGTCCTGAGGCATTCATGAAACCCATCAGCTCAATCTCTACCAGATTCACCAAAATGACAGCTGTTCTGTAAGTGACCCTGAAGACTGGTGGCACCAGCACATGGAGAGGCTCTGTGGGAAGAGGGCTCCTCAATATTTCTGAGTGACAGAGCACAGCTCAGGCAGAGCACAACTGGCTGGAGTTGAGTCACTTGGAGAAGAAGCATCTTGGAGAGGAAGCCTGTCTGCAAAATATAGTGCATAGATATAAAATGAAATAAATTAGCATCGATACTCAAATATATTGAGAAACAACCTTCACTTCAGCTGTGACCCTGAACTTCATCTTACTGATTTGACCAAGGTGTATCCTAAAGGCCTTTCAATAAATACCTACTTTATTCACTAGCTCTGACCAATTTCTGTTTCAGGTCAGCCTTCCCAGACTGACTTATTCTTGTCTACTACTTTGCATAACTTTTCTTCCCTTCATCATGTGCTTTCAGGATCTGAGGTGCAGTGTTTCACGGGTTATAAATTCCTGTTGTTCAGGTACCCATAACCTTCTTTTTTTTTTTTTTTTTTTAGGTTCTTTCTCAAGCACTTTATACAGTTCTTTACCATCATTTGTGTTGCCCTTTCTCTCTTTCTGATAATATTTTTTTTTAATTACTGTCATATATGCATGCAATAGAGGAAGGTACAGGCCTACTGAAGTTAAGTTGAGGAGTGAGCCATAATGAATTCTGAAGTCATAGTGGGGAGTTTTTGTCAATTAAAGCCTTGTACATGCCCAAAGATGACAATGATGATGGCGATGAAGATGATGATAGTGGGTGTCCCATACTAATAGTATAAAAGCATTTAAATTGAGTGATATGTGTGCTGCTGAACTTTGTGGATGTAGCAGATACATCTCTCAGAAAACTTAAAAAGCACTCAGAAAAGAGAGAGCTGCAGAAGAGCTGCAACAATTTTTCCAGCCATTCCCTTTGATGAAAGGAGAGCATCACTCTGTCTCCATGACCTTGTCTCTGCAGCTGCACAGTTTTTTGATGCTTCAGTTTTTGTAATCACTGGAATTGTTCTCTCTGCTGTGCCTGATGCATTTAGAGTGCTGGCAAGACTTCACAAAAGCGACTAATCATTACTAATGTGGGGATGTTAAACACAAAGGAAACAAACCTGGATGGCAGCATGAATTTGATATATCCAGTCAAACATGATCTATCTCGTTTTCTCTAAATTAACAATTATAGAATAAAATTTACACCCTCAAGAAGCTGAGTACAAAAATTTAACTTGCCTTAAAATTGCTAATGGCTAGAGGAATGTATATTCAGCAGTTCATATGTAATTGCATTCAACTTCCTTTTGGTCAAATATGATGTTTTCTTTACAAAATATCCAAATGAATTTTCCAGGCTTTCGTTTTTTTCCCTCTCTTTTTTTTTCCCTCTTTTTTACCCTTTTTTTTTTTTTTGCTATCTGCCTAAAATGCCTAATCACCCCTTTTCTGGTGTGAGATATTTTTACTATCCAGGTGGTAGTTAATTCTCAGGGAGAATATATGAAATTCCCTAGGATCATGGTGTGTTGTCACACTTTGAAAGGCACATAGTATCCAACTGGTCTTAAAAGGAAAGAATTAGGTTTGCATAACTAGTTCAGATATTTTTGATGAAGCCGCTTTTCTCTGAAATTGTTGGTATATTGGGGAGGAAAAAAAGACATAGTGTAGAAAAAGATTGATTTTGACGAGAATTTCCTCTGATTCAGGGTAGAAGTTCTGATCTAGTACGTGAAAGCTACTTTGTGATGAGATATATCATTCATCCTGATTTGTGAAAAGTCCTCAATATTTAGAGATCCAGTAAAGTAAGGATTTTGACCTGAGGCAGTCCAAAGGCAAGATAAAGAGTCTAATAATAAGGTACTTAACACTTGTGTTATCAAAAGCTGCCTTCCCAACATAAAATTTCATTCTGTTGGGAAGCCAGGAAAAAATTAGAAATCCTTCACTTTTTTTCATTAAATGGGGATCCCATTTTCTTGCACTGTCTAGATCTGAGCACAGAATATCTTGTCAGAAGCCTTCAGTGCAGGGATATCATGCTGAATTGTCTTCACACGTAGCTACTGAAAAAAGGAACTCTTCCCCAGGGAGGGACAGGTGGAAAAAAAGTGAATGAAAAGACCCCAAGAAAATATTGACTGCCACTTTAGTAGTGTAAGTGTAGGACAGGCAACCACTCCAAGCACTAAAGTTCTTCCTGTTTTTCCTACCACCCAATTTTCTGCTTTTGTGAGTCATGAGGTCATATTGCTGCCATTTTTCATGATTGAAGAATTACCTTCACTAGGTTTGTTCCCTTCATATCTGAAACTCTGTTAGGTCTCCAATAAGACGTCAAATAAGTAGTTTGCATAATGAAGGCTTCGTGTCATAGCTTGCAAAATCACAGAATGGGTCAGATTGGAAGGGGCCACATCTGGTCCAACCCCCCTGCCCAAGCAGGGTCATCCCAGAGCACAGAGCACAGGACTATGTCCAGACAGTTCTTGGATATCTCCAGTGAGGGAGACTCCGTAACCTCTCTGGACAATCTGGGGCAGTTCATAGTCACTTGCAGAGTTAAGAAGTTCTTTCTCATATTCAGATGGAACTTCCTGAACCTCTAATCAGTCTCTACCTGTTGCCTCTTGTCCTATTGCTTGACCCCACCAAGAGGATCTCGGTTTAATCCTCTTGACATCCTCCCTCCAGATCCATTAAGAAGTTCCTCTCTCAGTCGCCTCTTCTCAAAGCTGAACAAACCCAGCTCCCTCAGTGTCTCCTCATAAGAGAAATGCTCCAGTACCTTAGTCATCTTTGTTGCCCTCTGCTCGACCAGGGGTTCCATGCCTCTCTTGTACTGAGGAGCCCAGAACACAGCCCAGTACTGCGTTGGACACATCTGGACACAGCACTCCAGACTCACCTCACTGGAGCTGAGTACAGCAGCAGGATCAACTCCCTTGACCTGCTGGCAATGCTGTTCCTAATGCACCCCAGGACACCATTGGCCTTCTTGTCCACAAGGGCACTGCTGGCTCATGGACAGCTCATTGCCCACCAGGACTCACAGGTCCTTCTCTGCAGAGCTGCTTTCCAGCAGGTCAGCCCCCAGCACGTGGGGTTATTCTTCTCCAGGTGCAGGATCCTACATTTGCCTTTGTTGAATTTCAGAAGGTTCTTCTCTGCCATCTCTCCAACCTGTTAAGGCCCTTCTGAGGTGTACCACAGCTTCTGGAGTATCGCCACTCCTCCCAGCTTTGTGTCACTTCCTGAGGCACATGCCCCTTCACCCTAGACTTTGATGAATAAGTTAAATATTGATGAATAAGTAATACTGGTCCCAATATTGAACCCTGGGGACATCTCTAACGACAGGGCTCCAGCTGGACCCTTCCTGTAGGTGCTTTGAAAAAGCCAGTTCTAGAGAGGTGCCATCACCAGCAACACAAGAATATCAACTCTGGTCATTGACATTCAACTCATGGCATTGCAAATGAGCACTGAACCTCCACATGTCATGTTCTTTTCCTCTCAAAATTTCTAACCTTATTCTTCCCAATCCAGTACTGAAGCTTAATATTTTAATAATAAAAGAAAAATATATTAAAAAAAAAAGAAAAATAAGCATCCAACAGTTGAAAGAAGACATTCCATGTTCATCCGTGTACAAATTACTCTTCATTCATAAATAATTTGCAAATCCAGAGGAGAGCACAAGTTAGATTTTAAAATGGGAACATGTTCCTAAAAGCAAAGAACCACTCTTTTGGAAGAGCAAAAATATCCAGACTTTGAAAATCGAGCTCTTTAAGGCATTCTCTGACATGTACCACAAAATCTAGGTATCCAAAATTGTAAGTCTTGGTCAAGTCATTCACACTCTGATCAGACCTTAGGTGCTTTAAGCACCACTATTTATATGTGACAGCAGATGTAGGTGTATGACATTGACACAATAGAAAAAAATACATTAACTATTTGTGTCATAGTCAAAACAATTTAAGAAAATTAGAAAGCCAAATTTTAATTTTTATTAAACTTTTGTTGTCAGGATAAAATATATTAAGAATAAATAATATAGACATATATATTTGAGAAAAAATAAATTACCGCACAGTGGAAGTTTCACAGGTAGAGGCAGAAATGATTATTATGCTGCAGAACCTGTGTTGAGATTGGTTATGGAGTTAGGGAAAAAAAATCTCCTTCCGCTCTGCATTACTTTGGAAATTTCTGAGTGATTTATACCTCAGCTGTCTTATTTACATGGCCTATTTCTGGATGAGTCAAAACCAGACTGATCTCACAACTAAACAGTGTGCAAGTGGGGAAGGAATGAATCACTACGTCACAGATTTGTAGTAGACCTCAGACTGATGGACCACAAAGCCATCCTCCAGGTCATGTGTGCATTAGTCACTTCAGCCAGCCTTGCTGCTCAGATCCACAACGTGACAGTAAGAAAGCTCACAGTGATCCAGCCAGCATTCAACAGAGCATATTAATCTGGAGAATGAGTTTGTTCTCATACCTGTGAAGTGTGACATCAGATTGTTAATTAACATGTGTGATTAGGCCATCAGCAATCCCTCTGCCTGTGCTCCAGTAGGAATTAAAGGAATGACAAAATCCTCCCTAGCATAATGAATGAACATGTTGCACTGTTTTTGCTATGTAAAACTTTTTTTATTAGGAGTTCCTACCTACAGTGCTGCAAGGAAGCTGGCTCTGCTTCAGAGGGTTGTGCTCCTGAAAACATTTCAAAGTCAGGGACAGTTGTGTTTTTATAAGTTTGTGCTGTTGAAATAAATACGGGACAGAGAGTATGACAAGCCTGCAAGTCTAAATTAGGTTGCTACCTGTTATGGTTCACATCAGCCACTCTTAAGAAAGGAAGTATGAGTCAGAAATAGAAGTTTCACTAAAAGCAACCTTCTCAAAAAAAAGTTAGAAGAATGCAGCAAGATGAATGACCAGTCATTTTGATTACATAAAGGAAGAAATATTTTTAAATTTAGTGAACATGAAAGAAAGGAATAAAGGGAAATAAAAGAGTACAAGTGAGGGCAGAACACTGAAATCTTGTTTTCTGACAGGTGTCTTCATATATTCATGAATGTGAAACTGATAACCCAAGCTCATCAATTGCAAATAAAGGACAGAACTTAGTGATTTTTTAATAATTTTCAGTTGACTCATCCTTGCTATGAACTTGTTTTGTTCCTCACAGTCCAGTTGTGATCAACTTGCAAGAAACTAAAACCCATGAGACAGACACATATTAAAAAAGCTCTGCTAAAAATCAACACATTTGTACCCTTTTTTTCAAATATTTTTAAGCTATTAATTTCTATGTTTTAAAAAAAGAAAATTACAAGGATGTGAGACCATAAAACCGTGAAACACCATCCTCAATTGCCAAATTCTCTCTCACCCTGCACTTTGCATTTACTCCTCAGGAGCTAGCTTTGTCAGTTTTCAACACAAAGTCTTTTGGGTGCTCTCTCAGGTGGGCACCCTGTAGAGAATAGAGTGCATATAGGATTTAAGTTATCAGGGAGATAGTTATCATCTGCATTAAGGTATCTGGGGTGTAAATCTCTACCTGTTGGTTTTAAGAGTAGAATCATAAAGCAAAACATCAGGTGCTGATGGCCTGACACCTACTCTCATTCCCAGTATGATTTATTTTTATTCTGGATTAGTTCTAATCTGGCCCCGTGGTTTAAATTCCCATTTACAGATGCAGCGTACTGTGTGAACTCTTGAAGGTTTTATTCCTGCTTATTTTTTTTCTAAAAGCAATTCAGTTTGTCCACTCCAAATACTTCTCAGCACAATAAATGGAGGCCCTGTGATAGTTACTTCAGAAGTGTAGTTCTGCTTGCCATTAAAAATATAGTATGGATGAGCTTCAGACAATGTATAGAAAGATGTATGAGTATGAAGTCAAGCAAAAGAAAACAGGTGAGCAAAGTCACTGAAGCTAAGGACAGAAAATGTTGTACTGAGGGTTATGTCTTAAATCTCATAAGAATTGCAGCGTCTTAGTTTGATGTTAAGAAAGAAATTTCCCACCCTTTAGAACCACAGTGCATTGTGATTTCCTCTATAGACATTCTCAAATACCTGGTAAACTGTTACCCTTATACGGTAGGTTATAAATTTATTATTACACAATATTTATATACCTTATTATTTAAACAGCAGAGATTTTTTGTGAATTAAAGACCTGTCTACATTCAATCACAGTTAAAACAGAAAGCAACAAGAAGGTCAATTATATGAGCAAGGAACTACTGGGTGGAGAAGGCAAGTTGCTCTCTCACTTGACTTGTTCATGTTAAGTCTCTAAGGGCCTTAACTGGTTGGCCTAGACCTGACACCCCCTTATTATAAAGCATGAGTTTCCTTTCTTGCTCATTTGTGGTTTCTACTAATTTTTAAGCTGTAGAAATGGTAGAGGAACATGTGTTAAACCTTCCAACATCATAAGATGTAAATTCTAAAACAGAAGCCTGCACCTTTAATTCACTGCTTCAGATCTGAAAGCTCTTTTGCCTGGGGGTCATGCTGCTCTTGCTGTGCTCCTGTGAGGCACTTGAGAGCATTTCTGTACTCCCAGCACCTCCTTAAATGTTATATTAAATGTCCATCTGCAAATTTCTCTCCTGCTCTGACGCTATTAGCCACTAAGTCTTCAAATCTGGTTGTGATACTCATGTTCCAAGGAAAGCTCATCCTAGGAGAAGAATCCGCTCCCACCGGTTTTTGCAGCAGCTTCTGAGCCAAAAGGGTTTCTCTGGGAGAACTATAAGATGCTTGTACGTCTTTTAAGAGCATGTCATGGAAAATCCAGGCATCCTTGCAAAGTGCATGAAGTGCTTATTACTTCTTTGCTTATTTCCCTGGGGGCCCATTTTGTACTTGGGGATTTCTTAGACGGCATTTTCTCCCTCATTGCCAAGACACACTTTTTATTCCTCATCTCATTTCACGCACAATGCACCGACAGACCTTGGCAAAATGAACATTGCTCCTGACTGCACATGTAGCACAGATGTTTGAATACACACATGGCTAGCTTTAGACCTTCTTATGTGTCTGATTTTGAAAAAAAATGGAAACTGGCAACGTTTTTTCAACCAGCTACTTTCTCATTTCCCATTTTTCAGAAATGATGGGAGTGAGAGTACATTCTGTTCTGTGCTGCCAGCAGTTGGAAAAATTAAAATTGCAGTTGTGTCAGAACCAAAGAGAAGCTTGAAATAATTTGTTAGTTTTAGTCAATACAGCAAGAATTTCCAGGTCTATATACAAACTCATGAAGCCTGTGGGCTGAAGGAGACTTGGAAGAACTGTGTTCTGATCCTGTCAGCTCCTTGTGTTAACCATGGAAACATGGCTTTCATCCTTCTTCTTCCCACTTGGTGTCTGCTTTGTCAGAATGCAGCTTTAGCTGTCTCACAGCAAAGGCATATTTGAGCTGGCTCAGAAAGTTTTAGTATTATAGAACTATAGCAAAACAAAGAAATGTAGAAGTGTCAGGGATTGTATCTGCACTTGCAAAGTGAAAACGTGAATTTCACCTTTTTCTTCTTTGTACCAGCATACATTAGACACTATGTTCAAGTAAAATCATGAAAGGGCAAATCAAGTCAGTACTTAGTATTTGACAGTAGATTAGTGTAGAAAATGATTTCCAGATTGTGGTTCAACTTCATTTAACAGTGAACATATTTAGAGAAAATTTTAATGATGGTTCAGGGATATTTTATCCACTAGCCTGTCCTAAACTCTACATTTTAAGTCATTATTCTGCTCTCTTTAAAATCATAGAATTATTGAATATCCAGAGTTGAAAAGGACTCATAAAGAATCACCAAGGCCAGCTCCAGACCCTGCGCAGGACAGCCCCAGAAGTCACACCATGTGCCTTAGAGCACTGTCCAAACACTTCTTGAACTCTGAGAGGCTTGGTGCTGTGACATTTCCCTGGGAATTCTGTTCCAGTGCACAACCACACTCTGGATGAAGAACCTTTTTCCTGATAACCAACTCAAACATCCCCTGACACAACTTCATACCATTTCCTTTCTGCTTTTTAACAATAATTTATAAGGTAAAATGTAGATTAGGCTGTTTGAGAAGACTGCTTCATTTTATTCCTAGTCATAAATATAATCAGAAGCAAAATCAGACACTATTTTTACTGTTTCTTTCTTCCTATAATAAACTTGGTTTAAATCTTCACAGCTTCTGGCTCTGTGGGTTAGCTATCAGTGAAATTCATGCTAAGTAGAAAATAAGCAACAGAAAAAGCATCACTGAAACGAAATGGATGGAACTGAGAAAAGGTGTCTGGTCACAGTGAGGTAACTAAGCAACGGTGAAACATTTTAGAGGTGATGACTTCAAGAAAACAGGGAAGATCTGAGCCCAGATTGATCCTTTTACGTTGCAAATGCCTATCCAAGAGGCATGGATTATCCTCCCAGGTTTTCTAAAGTTCCTTTACAGTCAGTCAGTGCATGGAGACCACTAACATGCCCATGAATTGTGTCAGTGCCCTGAGATATGAATAGCTTCTCTGGGTCACCCAACACACACCACGGTGTTCTCAGTACTTCCAGAGGCGGCTTGTTCTCCAGAGCGTGATCAGTGGGAGACAGTGAAAAAGATCTGCAAAACCGCCAAAAAGGAGTCTTACAACCCCCTAAGTAATTCAATACTTACCAATTCTGGTATTTCAAAGACCCATTGAATTTACAAAGAAATTTCAGGACAGGAATTGAGGGTTTTTTCTTTGGGGATTTGTTTTGTTTTATTTTGTTTTGGCAATTCAATCTGTCGTATTAATGAATTTGTCCTTCTCTAAACAAAACATTTCAAAAGAGGGAAGAGAGACTACAGAATGTCTTTAATGACCTTATGCTAACAAAGTATTGACATTTATTAGTCACCAAACAATAATTGATGCTCTTCTTCCCTTTTGAACATTTTCTATTCTACATTAATGTGCTTCTTCTCTTTTACTGTGAAGAGTTTTCTATGATTTCTGACAAATAAATGCAGAGCTGGTTAGTGTGAATTTAATTAAAATTAGTGTCCTGATAGCACAATAGGATAAAGTTTAGATAAAATTAAGTCACAAAGGTTAATGGAGGTTAAAGATCAAGCAAGAAAAGGGAAGCTGGTATTTATTTTTGGTGAACTACTTCAAGTTCTCAGAAGCAAAGATGGTTAGTGTATGAATCAAGGGATAAAAATTAGTTCTGGATAAACCTTCCACAGAAATAGTTGATGTTCTAAAAATAGAGCAAAATCTCCAAAATCTTTGCTGACTAAATTCCCCTGTAAACTCTGACTTCCCTCCTCACTCTTTCCTTACTCATAATAGATACCATTAATCAGAGTAAGGGTTATACATTTAGTTCTATTGGTAATTCTTAAAGGAAGAGGTGTTCCAAAATCACCCTAGTATTAGACAAGACTGTTTTTTTCACCCTCATTGTGGAAAAAAAAAAAGAAAAAGTAAATAAATGAACAAGCTCAGGTTTATTAGGACATAGTTTGAGCAGTCAGATAACCTTTCTAACACTCCAAAGCTGTGGATCTGAGCCTTGCTTACTATGGTTGCCTTTCTGGAAAGAACTCAGAAAAGTTAGTCAGGGAGTATTTCAGGTCTGTAAGTATCAGGACAGGTAGAAGAGGAGCTGGATGGATTCTTTGTAGTAGTACAGCATGTTTTCCTTGCACATGGGGGACCAAAGCAAGGCTTATGTTGCCAATCAGACCCATGGGCCAAAAGCAACCCAGCTTGATCACTCTCTGCTAAATAAAGGAAGATCCTAATGCTGAAGAATTGACCAGTCTCAATGATGGAAAGCACCTGCCCTCCATTAGCTGTAACACTGTATGTCTTCCTCATTTGATACCTCAGGTAAGAAAACATGCAGCCTGAAAGGGTGCCAGTAATTGATTTGAGGTGCTATTGGGTAAGCTACCTATTTTTAAACATTGTTAGGGGTTATACTATGAATCAATGCTACTTTGGATGTCTTTAAAGTTACCAACAAAAATATGGAAAGTATATATTTGTAGCTGAACTGCCCTGCGATTTAGATTTATGATTTGTTACTACTTTAGTCCCAAATTATAAATGAGGAGATCTGGTGGCTTTTCAACAGTGTAAATTCTTGAAGAGTGCCTGCAGTACAACCCTTTCTTCCTTCCCTGTGGAACACTAGACCTTTGGGTGTCTTGGGTTCCTGGAAAAGAGACTGAGGGCAACACACTATGCAGAAGGAAAGGCCAAATGCTCCAGAGAGAGATGTCATGTGGAGTAAAGGGGAAAAAATACTTTGTTGTGAGATTAAGTTTCAGAATAGTCTAACAGAGACCTGAAGGACAGTAGGACAGATGAGATGCCACAGTGCAGAGGATGTGTGAGGCTGAGGTGCACAAACTGCTCTGTGTTATGACTTTCCTTCTCAGCTCTTTCCAAGACCTCTGTAGCACAGATTCAAGGGCCTTATATTTTCTCTGATCATGGTATCCTGTACCAACCAGCACTCCCTAGACACAGTTCCCCATGCTGTGCCAAAAGTTTGGAAGACAAAAATTTAGTAAAGAAGAACAAAATAAGTTTGCATATCACAGAAGGGTTTATTTACCAATTAAAACAGACACATCTCATAATGAAAAAGTACAGCAAACAGATAAAAATAGCAAGAGTATTTAAAAAGTAGTTAGAAGTTAGAAGTGAAGTTAGAAGTAGTTAGAAGTTAAAAATGCATTTGTGCTTAATACATCACTGAACAGAACTATTTGATTACAAGGATCATGTAGTTTCTCAAATAGAGGAACAGATACTGTGCAAGAGAATGACCCTATTATTGACAATCAGGACTGAGGAAGTCTAGTTTTAAATATAGTGCATTAAAGTCAAATGAGAAAAAAGGAAATATTTCATTTTCATTCTCACAATTGTCAGAAGGGTTTTTTCTATTAGAGAAAGTACATTTTCACCAAAGGATCAGGCTGCTTCATTAGCTGTCCAAGTATTGGAACAGGACAAATAATTTCATTTTTATGGGCTACTCTGACTAGGAGTGATATGGAATGCTCACTAAGAAATTAGTATTTGTCTTTATAATGAACTGATAGAAGCACCACAAGGTGTCAGGCTGAGTGGCTTGTCATCATTCAGCAATTCTGCCACAGCCCTGTGGATGAAAAAGTGATGGCATACTGTTCAGATGTGTATTGTCTCTGCTCCTGACTAAAGAAGGATAAACCAAAGGAATGCAATGGGCATTTATTTAATCCTCAGCTTCAGTATCAGGAAAATGGATTTGGGCACTTGCTCTTCCTTCAGTCAGTTTTAGCTATGAAAAGTGGAGAAGGAAGAGATCCCTCATCATTTGTCATACAACTGTAATTTGGAGCAGTCAAAGGAACAAACATACATCAGCCTGTCATATAATTAGGCTCTTCTGTGATTAGGAAGGAGAGACTGGAGAAAACAACAGAAGTCTTATGTATATCTGAAAGAAGAGAAGGACCTTGCATTCATCTTCCATTCAGGATTAATTAAGCATATTTTGATCCCTTGAAAGCTCTTTTGTGAAGCTGTCCCGCATCTCTGTGACTTCAGATAAAGTGTCTGTCAAATGTTGGTGTTAAAATACCTGAAGAGAAAGTAATGAGCAGCACAGCCAGCTGCTCCCTGAGAGTCACTGTTGTGGTGGTGATTTTGGGATCATCTCACTAACAGGCTGTCTGCACAGCTGAGCTGGGTATAACACAGTGCCTTCCCAGCACCATTAGACTGGCCATTCTGTTGGGATAAAAGCTCAGTTGGGTACAGTAATATAGCTGGAGTAAAAACCAGCTAACTAGAGGCATAAAATTAAGTCCTAGAAAGGAGTGTGGATAAAGGGTGCTAGCAGAAAGCAAAGAGGGTTTTCATTCATTTCAACTGAAAGTGGTGTAAAAAAAAAAAACAGCAGAAAAGGGTTGGATAGCCTGAACAATCAAAGGAATTTGCAAAGTCTAGTCTGAAATCATTGGCTTGCTGTGCATTTTTATAGCCAGAATCTGATTTTACTTATTTTCATGCTCTCAGCTTTCTAATATGACTACCACATGCCTTGAGTAAAAGGGCTGGAGAAGAGGAAATGAAGGAATGAGGATCATGATCAAGAGAATCTTGCTTTTAGAATTGTTCCCAATCCCTCTTATGCAATTTGTGCTGTGATGTGCTAATTCCCATATGCCAATATACAGAGGCAAAAACCCCCAGCTAAAGCAGATGAATTTCGGTGCTCATGCTCAAAGTATCTGTTCTCTGTAGTTTCCCATGTACACACTCTTCTACGTGAAGTCTTTTTGGTTGGATCAAACAGAAATTAGTATCAGAGGCACAGCCACTCTAACCCCCTTTTAAAATAGCTTGTGGACTAATCTTACTGAGTCTGCTGGTGAGGAAAATACAGTGTGGATATAGGGTTTGGGTATCCTAGAGGTCTTCTTCATCTGGCCAATGTTTGGGACCTTTCCTGTTTCCTAACACTTTGTGTGTTCTCCAGTCAGGTTCTGGCTGTGGCTAAGGAAAACTCCAAAACCATAAAATGTTCCTTTCTTCTTCTCATCTCAGGGAAACTGGGCACAAGAGCTTGAAAGACATCATGGTACCTTTCTTACCTGGATTACCAGGAAATTCAATATTTTGCATGTGCATGGGAGATGAAGGACTGTTGGATCTTAATATTTCCTAATAATGAGATGGGACTGCTGGGAGACATTCCTCAAGCTTTATTGCAACATCAGCCCCAGTACAGGCTGAGACAATTGAAAGATGCCAACAGCATGGCCAACAGCAGCCAAAATTCTCTGTCTTACAAGGCCTTTTAAAAGTTTTCTGACCAATAGCAAATTGTTAAGAGCTTACAGGCATCTGTATAAACCAATCATTAAAACTACACATATACCTTATATCTAACAGTAGGTGCTTTTTTCATATTTTTTTTGCTATTCAGGAACTTTTTATGCTCTTCTATAAACAAAATACAAAGCCTCATTATTAAACTTTTCTATTATCTTGCTTAACATATTTTTCTACTTGCTAAGGTCTAACTCTACACAGCACAAACCCACAGTTGTTCCATGCCCTCATTCCTGTATCTTTTTGACTCTAGGCCTTACATCTGCACTGCTATGAGAATGTTCTGCTTTTCTATTCCTCACAAAGGACCCTCTCAGTCTACACCCAGTCTCAGCCTCATGTTGCTGCTGTTTTGCTCCCCCATGGCCTATGAGTCAGTCCTTTCTGTCTGTCACTCTGGATCATCTTTTGCAACAGCAAACTGCAACTTCTCTCTGTGTGTGCCATGGCTTAAAAACATTTCTTTTCTTCAAAGCCCTTTTCCTCCTAGGGACCACTGTTCCTGTTGTTCCAATTTCTGTACTTTAAAGACTTTGGCTCTCCTAGTTAGTTTGCTGAATAACCACAGTCTCTCTTATATAGAGTGTCTTCCTAAAGGTTAAAGAGGATAGAGAAGAAAACATTTCATTAGCAGCTAAATTGTTAATTATAGAAGCAGCTAAAAAAGGGGAGATCCAGAAAAACACCTAGTAAGGGGAAAAGATGTTGATATAGTTCATGTACAAAAGTATAAATTTTAAGGACATGGAATGAAATCCTATAATGAAATTTTATGATTTTGCTCCATATGAAATCAAACTTGGACCTGAAAAGGGGAAATTGAGGTAGACTAAAATCATTGGCAATGTAAGCTTGGAAATACTGAGTAGCAAGAGAGGTAGAGAAATATCAGCTAAGATTTGCCAGTGTTTCATTTAGTATTCACTTCTACTAGAATCTGCTGCATCTCTTCATTCTGCTAAAGTCAGAATCTTGCTGAGAGGTAAAATACAGCAGGTTCTTCTTGCAAATTGAGACCTTAAATCAATTGTGTATGTAAATATTTTATGGAAGTATGTTTCTGCCAACAAAATTCCATCTGGGATGAACCTCTGGGGAGGAATCAAACAACCTGATTTAGTTATTATGTTTTTTTCCCCTCTGCACTGTGTTGGACTCCTGGGGGTATCTTCCCATAAAGAGGCTGTTTCTTTCCCCACTTATTTCTTTGTAACTTAGATGTTGACCCTCAGCAGCTGATGTCCCTGCTTGTCTTGCTATCCCAGACCACTCTTTTTTTCTACTATATCTTATCCAATTAGGAGTTGTTACCTGGACAACTACTACAAGGGTGGCCAAGAAACTTCTTCTACAAAAGTAACATACCTGTGGTCAGACCCTTTCTTGCTTCTATTTTTCCCTTGACATTTCTCCTTCAGTCACCCACAGAACTCCCACCTCTCAGAAGAGCTGACATTGGTGAGGTTGTTCTTCAAGTCTTCATGGAGCCTTGACAAAAGTAGCTCACATGTAACCAGCCTCTTAAGTTATTTTAGGATAAGGAAGCTTCAGTATACCCACAGAAGCAAAAGGGATTTTCAAATACTTGATATAAAAGGATATTATTGTGGAAATAACTAAAAAGTCAGGGAGTTCCTGTGCCCACCTACAGCGAATGTCAGGTGAAGAAGGATGAACCAGTTATTCACTGAAGATCTCAAATTTCCAAACAGCCTTTGCTTCAAAATTTTGATAAAATAATTCAAATCTATTTTACCATGAGGGAGTGAGGATTCTTTAAGAGGATTAATATTAATATTTAGGACTCTTCTCACATCCAAATGTCATGCAATAACACATGTCAGTTGGAGAGCTAAAGGAATATTTATTGTTCATCAGGAATTACTTTTTAACTGAACTTACTGTGTTTTGTGGGAGGAGAAATGGAAAATACTTCTGTAAAACACTATAATTTTTAATTTATAGTGTTAACTTAATTTTTAATTTATAGTTTTAATTTATAGTGTTAATTTAAATTTTGTAGGTATTTTTTCGTTACTGGATGAAACAATCTAAACCATGTTAACCATCACCTGCCATATGAAGTCAAGTCCCATAAAGAGGGGATTAAACAGTCAAGTTTAATCCAAAATACATGGGAATTTTGTTTTAAACAAAATATTACCTACTGGAGAAATCTCAAAAATTCTTATAAATGACCAAAGGAAAAAAGTATCCCACATATTCCTCCCGTACAGGAAGTTGCTGTTGATCTCGTGGAGAAAGATGTGTTCAAGAAAGTTTCCAGCGTGGTTTGTTTTGTGACTTGGCTGAAAAGCAATGAATCATGTGAAAATACTAGTTTTGAAGTTTATAATTTAAAAAGTGATAAACAACTTTATGAATGCAAAAATAAGAGTATATTTATATTAGAAGAGTTTATAGTCGTGCTAAAAATTTTTTGGGGAAAAAAAGATAATTTATTATGTGTCTGTTATTAAAGAAAATAAACAACTATTCATCAAGTTCTGGTAGGGCAGAAACTATGCCGTGAACAACTGACATTTCATCAACAACCATTTTGCCCAGCCTTGGACTGTAGGATCTATTATCCTACAACAGAGACCCTCGGGCCCTAATTTGCTTGGTGCTTACAAGAAATTGCCTGTGGCGAGGATTAAATTAAGCATGAAGCTTTGAGTTTCAGCATGTAGTTAGGCTCTTGGTTTATGAAAGACCACAAACACTGTTCACAGTGATAATAATAATTACTAAAGTATTGGTTCAAGCATCTAGTAGAGCCATTAGATAATTTACATTTTGTTGCACTCACTCCCTTGCCAAGAAAAACATAATTGGAGTTTGTTCAAAGGCTAATGCATGAGCTTTACAGAAAGGTGAAAATCACTGAGGAAATCTGTAGACAATTACTACAGCTGACACCAGAAGGTTTCCTCCATCTCCAACTCACATGCACAGCCCTGCCCTGCCTGGGCAGATTATGCAGCAGGTAAAATGATGAAGGGCCCTGAGAGGAAGTAGCTGTGGCTCAGCTGGGGCTGTGGGATGGGCTGAGAGGGGTAATATGGGGAAGGGGAAGTAGAGGGATATAGAGGGATGGGTTGCAGCTGGGAACAGAGGTACTGCGATGGTGGTGGGGGGGGGTGAGTGACTGAGGGACAGTAGTGCTTTTCAGGACTTTTCAAAATTGTGGTCCCATCCATGCCCTCAGTGGGTACTTCTCTCTTCCCCTCCCCCTCCCATCCGCATTCCCTGCCCCTGTCCCTCCCCACCAGCCTGGGAATGGGATATGTATCCTCCCACTCGGTTTTGGGCACCCTCATCACTGATCTTTGCAGATGGGACGCTGTTCCACACACCCAGAGTTTAATGCTGCAGACTGCAAGAAAGATGGCTTGAGCTGATGTCAGTAAGCCTGTAGGCATGGCAGTGAGGTAGTGCAGGCTGGAAGACACACAGTGTTCAGACTGGTGATGTGCTGCCACGACATCTGTGTGCCCTTGGCTGGGCTCTGCTCCATGCAGACTTGTTGAACAAAAGCTAGTGAGGTGTCACTTCACCATGCTGTGGCCACTGAAGGGACACAAACACAGTATAAACAATCCTTTGGAATGGGACTCATGCCTTTCCTATTGAAAGACACATGCCTTTCCTGTCTGACCAGGCTGAATCAGACAGGCACTTCCACACACCACATATGCCATGTTCATACTTTTGTCACCTGTAAACCAACACCAGAGGACCTGGATGTCGTGGCTTAGCTGAGAAAGTCCTTGGGAAAGGAAGTGGAACAGAATTTTTTTTGTAGACTGGTTCTGTAGAGGCCAGGACACAGAAACTGAATTAATTTCA
Source organism: Brachypodius melanocephalos (assembly GCA_013398615.1). Taxonomy (NCBI): domain Eukaryota; kingdom Metazoa; phylum Chordata; class Aves; order Passeriformes; family Pycnonotidae; genus Brachypodius; species Brachypodius melanocephalos. Next base: position 5,826,159 of record VZSR01003812.1, on the reverse strand, counting down.
AATTAATTTACTGTGCCAGGTTATTTTTGAGAGCAGTATGCAGCTGAAAACTCAAATCGTTTTTCAGATTGCTCTATTGATTTATAAAGCCAAGTACCATATGGAACTTAAATGTATAACTGAATTAGTATCCTGCAGAAATACAGGTAAAATGCAGAAAATATTTTATGGTTGGATGAATTACTACACCTGAAGGGATATTCTAATTTATTTAGCTCTCTTTTATAATTTTGTTGTTGTTATTGTTGTTTCTAGCAAAGTAGTTTTCAGGAGTTTTCTTTAGGTATCTTATTTCTCCTACTCGGCTTAGAAGAACAGCAAAAAAGGCACCAAATTTATGGTTGTAGGATATGCATAAGGTATGTGGTAAAAAGTGTTTAGACTTCCTTTCCATACATCCCTCTTAATTTATTTAAAATGCTAGAGTATATAGTGGGCCTTGCAAAGACCACAGCTTTAGTCATTAAACTTTGCATGATACTACAAGACAAAGGAAGTTCACTTAACGATGATGATTCAGTGAGTAAGTGAGGCTCTTATTTAAGACAAGAACTTATTTAAGACAAGAACTAAGAACAAGAACTAGGTTTCCCTCAAAGAACCTAAAATTAATTATGTGCCCAAGAAATTTAAACCCCATTTTAGGAGACTAAAAATTAAAGAATTTATGATGTTCTGTGTGTGAGTATGACACTCTTCACCATTTTATCATCATTAAATTGCATTTTGTTTTTGTCATAAAAATTTGAACTTGCTTCTTTTCCTTGCGATAAATTCTACTTAGTTTTGATATTTTCTTTTCTGTCACCCGTTCTTGTGCCTTGTGATTCTTATTCCAGTGCAGAAACAAAACAATTTAACTGATATTTTCATTTCAGTTTTCTAGTTCAGAGAAAACATCTCATGATTTTGATTAAGTGTTGTCATGATGGAACAGCCTGTCATAAAATGCTGACATGATGACTCACAGACCAATTTGACCTACCACATAATCCTGGTTGTTAAGATTCTTTTCCTGACCATTCCTAAGACCCATTTTATCAAAGTTCACTGAAGCCATCCCTGTCTTTATCCCTGTCTTCATCCCTGAAGCCTAAAAGCACAATTTTCTCCATGCTCTAGGTTTTTCCTTGCAGTACTCTTCCATAGGCACCGTCTGTTTGCACCTGCAGCACCACATCGCCCGCTTCCATCCCACCTGGCGGAGAACGAGGTGGGATCTGCTGAGTGTGCCAGGGAGCTCCCTCAAGGGGAATCTGGTCTGCACAAAAAGGATGCTTTCACACTCAAGAAGTAACACGTTAAGGGTCTTGTTGAAAATTTTTAAGGTAGGGTTTCTCAAAAATTTTAGAAGGAATGGTGGGTTTTCCCTTTCTTGCTCATTTCTCAACTTGTCCTTGCGAGGTTTAAATTACACTTAATACAGCTCTTAGCGAGCTTAAACTGCTTTGTTGAATTCCATGCATTAAGAATATAAGATTAAAGTGCAAAGAATATTTAAAAATATTTTAAAGTGCTGAGGAAGTTTGTGTGTAATAGAGAAAGAATAAAGAAATAAAAAATTATCTCAGAAGATTATCATATTGAAGCTACATGTCTTTTTAAAAGCGGGTTAGAGCAATGTGTTACATAAGTGACAGACACCAGATGGCTCCACCTCCTTAGAAATCAGAATTTTGTGTAGTTTGAGTAGGAAGAGAGGTGGGCCTTTGGAAAGCCACTGTGGTCAAATCTGGCCTTGGAATTAGACTGGACTGGACTTGTAAAATTGATTATTTAAGTTATATATGCTTTGTTATATATTCTTCAAATCATAGCTAGGGGCAGGAGGTATAAAAAATGGAGCAGTGAAATTAGAGAAGAAATAGGACAAGAAATTCAGTAACAGGTCAGAAACGACACAAATATGGAAATTCCTGGTTTAAAAGCCAGATTGGATCTACTTGACCTATTATCATCCTTGACATATAAAGAGTCTCCCAAAATTAGTCTTTCTTCATTATTATTTTTAATTCAGCTTTTGTGCATCTGAAGACATCTTCTGAGCATGAAGTACTCTTTTGCATTTCTATTGTCTCCCAAGAAAAATGGTAAATACGAAAAAGAATAAAAAGGTAAATTATTATCTTGAGGGTATAACAAAAGACCAGCTTTTTAATATGTTCTGATGTTAAGGACTAAACCAAACATTTGTTCATGTGTTTTATAACTTTTCTGTTTGCCTCTTCTCATAACGTAAATGGAGGAGAGAGAACGTTGTTGCAGCCCATTTTGTTGTCATTGTGCTCTATTCACTGGTTTTGCTACACACAGAGACAGAAAATCTAGGGAAGAACATCAAAGCAATAGAGAGTCCCAAAGAAACACTGTATCTGCAAATACAAGGATGTTCCTTGGCGAAGACTGAGTGGAATGATAGAAGACATTTGTAAAACAACAGATTGAGTACAATTTGAGTGCAAATATTTCACAGGTGGTGAACTTCCTATGACAAGTTCATACCTATTGCTTTTTAAGTACTAACCACCTGCATAGGAATGATATTATATGCCTTGTTAAAGGTTTCCTAGGGCACAACTCATCCAAAGCTAAATTGTTAGTTCTTCAGAGAAGAGTGTGGGAGAGAAAACATCCTCATATTAGAGAGATCCAAGGAAAAGGAAAAAAAATGTAAATTAAAAAGAAACGAGATAAATCAATTGGACCATTAAATTGAGTCATTTTGCAGTCACTTAATTGGATAAGCTGGCAGTTCTCCTAAAATGCCCCTGCTCACCATCACCCAGGGAGGTTACTTGCAAGCCCATGGTCTCAAGGAGAGTGGCTGGGGAATGCAAGTAAATAGCTCAACCCCACAGCTAGCTGCAACCGCCTGTTGCACAGGAAGTCCTTTATACCCAGTTAGTGAAAGCAAAAATCAAAATGATTGCTGAAGTAGTCTGTCTGCCTGTGTCAGTTTCCACATATATGTATATGAATTAGATGCCTGCCCCCTCGATTGGAGCAAGTAATAAAACTAGCACGAAAGGCTGTTGTGCTCAAAGATACCCCACTGGAAATTGCATATTTCTGAGTAGATTCTAGTTGGTGCAATACAGTTGCATGTACAATGTACTAATTATTTACAAATTTTGGCTATTTCAATAATATCCCTTTTTCGTGAGCTGTCAAGATTGTGCAGGGGTTGCATTTGCTCCCAGCTTGGCTCCCATTCCTACTATCTTGGCAATTTCTTTGTTATTCCTGGCAGTTGGGTTTCTCTTGCCCTGGCAGTGCTTTGCCAGCAAGTTGAATTTACTATTGATCTTACCATGCTAAGCATCGTGTTAGCTTAAAGTCTGCAGCGGAGTTTCTATTCCTGGGATGAATACTCAAGACACAAATAAAAACATTTGTTTTGAAATCTGAGGCTGGGATACACATATCAATTCATAGAAGGAAATTCTAGTGGTTTTAAAACACACAAATATTTATCAGGATTATATAAGATCCACTTTTTTTTTTTTTTTTTTTTTTTGGTGTGTGTGAAGGTGTTTGGGGTCGAGGATGGGGAGAATACTGACGTACAGTTAAAATCAAGAAATTAATTACATTTTTCTTTTGAAATGGACATAACAATGTAAATATAGCTCTCCCCTGCAGGCTGCCTGAAAATACCAGAACTTTTTTTTTTTTTTACTTCCTCTTTACAAATACTTTTGACTATGGTCTCCTATGTAAGGTTTAAAGAGCAGAAAAATTAGATTTATATTCTTTAATACTGATGTCAGAAGCTGAAATAATAAATAAATTATGATAATTTTGACAGGCACATTACAAGACGAGGTCTCCCAACCTACCTGTCTGCATATAAAGCTGCCTCTGAGTTTAAAGGGAATTTGAGGCTGACTGATAGGAGAAGCACTCACCCTGTGTTTCAACAGGTCAAACTCAGATCCATTATTCTCTTTCTAGTTTGGCTTTTAATGCTGTCTCTTCTGTACGTGACCTGAAGAAGGACACGTGCTCCTGCTAATGTTTCAAGCTTCTACAACCCTTTCAGTCATTTAGTAAAAGATATTTTTGCCCTTCAAAGGTAATCTTATGGATGTCTCTACACTGTAGTGCTCAGAACAGTACCATCTCCAAATTCTCTGTTGCTCATACAACAGATGCACTCACTCCTTGTATAAATAGAACTGCAAGTCTTCAGAAATCTGCCGAAAACAGCTGGCAGATTCCAATCAACCTCAGTGAACTTTGCGTTTTGTATGAGCAATTTCAAATTCTTGTATTTAAAATACATAATAAGTATATAGCTGACTCTCATAAAGACAGGCATCTGGTGACAGGGTTGTGAGTGTGTTCTGTAATTCAGTGGTATGCTTCCTAATACAGAAAGGAAACCTGGAAAGATGGCTGAAAAAGATGTAAACCAGCATATAGCACAAAATTAATATAAATTACACTCCCCAGAAGAGTATGTGAATAGGCAGATGCTGTAGAGGGCAACTCCATTGAACTGCTTATTACAGAATAAATGATAGCATCAAAAAGTAATACAGCTCAACGATACAGGTCATTGACTTAGACATCTCTGCTGGGAATGATTAAAGTGGCATTTAGTCCTACTAGTTGACTCTCTAGGGTGCTGAAAAACATCACATCAATACAAATCTGCTTAGCTGCTCACAGAAAGAATGACATCATGGAAACATAAATAAGCTGCTGACTCCCAGCCTGAGGAATAACAGAAGCATTTTGGATTTCAGGAAATAATGAATAGCACAGTGGAAGGCAAAACAAATGAGCTAATCATGCCGCCACCGAATTATATTGCATTCAGATGTGCTCTCTTGCCAGTGGATCAAGGCACTAGAGTCTCATTCCTATGCATGGCTGAGGAAGCAAAACTGCTGCTACTCAAAACATCAATTTTGAAAAAGTCACATATAAAAAAATAAGTGATAATACAGGAAATGCTGGAGTGGTGTCTATAGTTCTCTCATTTTCAGCAGAGAGTGTTGTTGGGGCTTGTTTTTCCAGTAGATACATAAGCAGTGTATGCTGTATTTAATGGAACATTGTTTCTGCTGCTGCAGAAAAATTGCACTATAATTATCAATAATTCTGAATAGGCTGTATGTCATCAGGCAAAGGCAAGACCTAAGACACCACTCAGATATTGTAGGATACCATTTCCAGTAACATGATGCACTGGAACTGGGAATTAAATTTATCCTCTGGCCTCATCAACTCTTTTCATAGGTCTGTTTTGGACTAAGGAACACACAATAAAGAATATTTTTAAATGTTACAAATCTAAAATAGAAAATTTCAATCAAGTATGTCCTTTTAGAAAATCAAAATGTTTTATTTTTCTTTGTTATCCCTGCGGGGGGGCTAAAAAAAATAACCCTCAAAACCAAAACTGTATTTTCTTACTTTAAAGTCTGACTTACTTAAAGGATGCTATTGGCTTCTATCATGTAAGAGAATTATATTTTCATAAAAGCATGCAGTGAAATTCTGTGGCTCTTACAAACCATATACATGTATACCTATGCAACTCTAATGTCGTCAGGAAATCAGACTTTTTTTTTTTTTTTTATCTGGGGAGAGAAGATACTTTGAAAATCACTTCAGGCAGATTTACATCCAAAGGATGTCTTATGCCTTTCCTGTGGAATCAGAAAATTGAATGGTGTTCATTTTTTTTTTGATGTTTCACTTAAAAACCCGAATAATTATGTCTTTTGGTAATACAGTGAGATAATTTTTCCAAGAAGTATATATTGCTTTTGCAATTTCTCTGATGGTATAGGGCAAAAATAGTAGCCAGCTGACAAGTAATGAATAACACTATCAAGGCATGGCAGTTTCTGAATATAAGATGAGCAGTAAACAAGAGTTAAATAAAGGGAGTATGGTTTATAAACTGTGAGGTACGACTTATAGCTTCTTCATAAAGCTAAAGAAACCTCTTGGGAAAAGGGGTAATCACAGTGTTCCCTTCAGCCTTTGTCAAGCTTTCGATGCCTTTCCTCCAGATAGGTTGTTTTGTGTCTTTATCCATAGGCTATACTATAGGCAGGAGGGGCTTTAGCAAGCCAGGAAATGCAGCAGTGGAACAACAGCTGCCCTTTCAAGCTGATGTGGTGACTTGGGGTCACCTGAAGTGACACACGTGGGTGTGTACGTGTGGGCCCCTGCGCACGTTCTAAGGGCAAGTGGGTGGCAGGAATAGAGACATTGCTCCTGTCCAAAGCTGTAAGAACAAATAGAAGTTGTCCTTTATGACTTAACTATATGGCTATCATTGTCTCAGTTCTTGTGTGTGAGGCTGTTGTTCTTCTGATTGTAGGCAGGAAAGCAGTCATAGGCACCAGTTTTTTGATTTGAGTCTTAGAGATACCTCTTCTACTCAACTGCTTTTTAGAGTTGTTCTTCTAATTAAAAGTGAATGCATTTCAACTAGATGGGAGATATGAAAAAGCAGAAAGCAGCTTTTCCACATGTATATTCATGGGAAGTTAAAGCTTTTGCTTGAACAGGTAGGTGGGGAGAACAGGAGAAATTTCTGCTGAACTGGATGTGTACAATCTGACTTCAGGGAGAGGTCAGAAACAAGGGCAGGGATGAAGCATAGTAGACGTGTTGTTTTTTTGATCAAGGTAGATTGAGAACTGTTGACATTCCTCTACTTAACCTAACTTTTTGCAGTGCAGTCTCATTCTGAAATGCAGTGCACTGCTGACTATAAGTTCAATCCTTAAGTCTTTAGGCGTAATGCATAACTACTTCCACAATTTACTGCTGTCAGCCCCAGCAAGCATGCAGAACAGCTGTAGTCTGTAAAACAAAACATTACCTTCAGTTGTAGGGGAGAGGTGGCCCATTGATTGCCACCAAGATGACAGATAAATTAGTCCATGAAAAATAATGCATCACATTTCATTGTTCCTTCATCTGCCTATTCAAAGGACTCAGCTATGCTGCAGTAAGATCAATGCTCTACTCTAATGACTTTGTATAAAAAGGAGATGTTTTGATTAAGTCTGTCACACATCCTTCTTCCAGTATATTTAGTCTAATAAAAAAGGTTATTGGTCTAAGTAAAATAAATTATTTGGAATAGGCTTTGCTTGAACCCTGTGGACCTGGGATGTGTTTCCCCTCTCTGAAGGTAAGATTTAGGTACATCAGAAGAAGCTGAAGCCTCTTTGCTAACAACACTTGTGCACTTGTTCACTTGTTCACCTGTTTTTCATTTGTTTTATTTTGTAGCTGAAATAAGATAGAACATTATCTGTGAAGTATAGTGAAATAGCTCATGTCAACTGAAAGGGACATAAATCTAATTTTTATTCAGATAGTATGACAATTGAGCAAAATTTGTAGCTACAAGAGCCACAAGAAAGCATTATGAAAAGTGAAAAGTCATGCATGAGGTATTTAGGTTTCAATCAGATTCAGTTAGTGCAAGTCTAGATGATATTTCACATACCCATCCATCTGATTTCTTAGCTTCCTATCTGCCAGACTTTATTGAAACACACAGTTTACCATATTCCTCAGCCCCATCACTTTTCTTTACGTATTCTCACCTATTTTCCTTGGTTGAGATGAAGGTAAGTTTTAACTAGTATTAAAATACAATTTCTTTCCTAAAGAAACCATACAATTGAAAGCATAGTATTTAGTTTACTAGAAAAGCTACCTAGTGAGCAGAATTGATTGTCACATAAATGACAGTATGGAAGTGATATTTTTCAGCTCAGACTTCCAAATAAGATAGTATTCTAGACAAAGAGAAGGCAGAAGAGAAGAACAGCAAAATGGACTTTTCAGAGAGTAGATTTAAAGTGTTATTCCAAGCTAATTTTCATTCCATAAGTTTCTTATCTGGAAAAGGATTGTGCATCTTCTTAATTTTAAATATAATAAGTCTTTTGGTGCTCTTGGCTTTGGGTTTAAGCAGAAGACTTAGTAGAGCTGTTTAGACTATAGTTCAGTATAAAGTATATATTTAAGAAACTGAAGGATATTTTTAGGATCTCTAAGCCTTTTATGGATAAGTATGTGTTACCCAATACAGCTTTACTGAATTTTAATGTGTGTAACTCAATAACACCTAGTCTTTAAAAATTCATTAAAATGGCAAGAAACTTGAATAGTAATTGTAATTTGACATTAGTTCTGTCTATGTATCCTTATCAAGTACTTTATTCCCTGCTTCTCTGTACTGTTCTCCCAAGCAGGGAGAACTTATGCTCTCTGAGCAGCAGAAGTGTTAGGTTTTGATTTGACAGACACACCCTCTGGTGTTTATCGCAAACATATCTCATTGAGGATTGAATAATTAATTCCAGCCAGGGAAATTACAGGGTGACTTCTGATCTCTATTTCATATTAGTGGAGCATAACACTTTCATATGAAAAATCAGAAGTCTTCAGGCTTTTTTTCTACCATTATAGAGATTATAACCTCCCCTCAAAAAGGCAATCACTGCAGAGAAATACAGAAATTCACCAGAGCATGCACATGGTTTGAGAAAATACTTATAGAATGGAAAAACTGTGAACAGATTCTTTTGCATCTGTGTTTATGTCAAAGTGCTGTAAATAAATGCAGGATACATTAATTCAAATATGCCAGTCTGGCAGCTTGCAGCATGTAGAGAACTAGTTTTAAATCAAATTTAGCTGACATTGCACAGAGTCAGTCACTGCAGAAAGTTGTCACAACAGGAGGGCAATTAAAGAGATTTATAGATCTGATTTCCAATCAGGTCAAATGGTAAGATAGAGAAGGGTCAGCTTTACTAAACCATTTTCTAAACAATAGGCTAGAAAATGCTGAGTTAATCCCTCTGCCAACATTGAGAATCTTGGACATAAAGATCAGAAACGGCTGTTTCAAAGGGGAATAAGGAGCCTCTCTGATGTCGGTGCAAATAATTCATGTTCCTCCAGACTCATTGTCATGGTCATTGTTTTAAGAAAGAGGTGCATCAAGTTTGCCTATGTGCAAAGACAATATATGCTAGTTCTACCTCTGCATTTTGTGGCTACTCTTATGTACCAGTCCATGGGAAGGGCTGACAAGAACTGACTCTTTATCTGTGAGATGGTTTTGCTCTACTGCAGTGGCCTGATGGGTGAGGCAGTTTTGGGCCAGCTTCTCATATTCGTTTTGCTATCTTTGTAGACACACACGGGTTAGCTGCTGCAGGTTTAAATCCATCTCGGATATGTCTTCATTAAGTGGTGGTCACAGTGACTGGAATTCATCCTTGACCAGATATTGACACCTGCATCTGAGTTAATCACTTGGCACTCCCTTGGTTATTAGTCTCCATTAAAGTCAGTGGAGAAAAATGGGCAGCTTTAGAGCAAAATTTATCTTATGCTAAAGTAGGCATTGGAGATAGGTGAGATGAATCACATGCTGTGAGTGCCTCTTTGAGTCTGTCAATTAAAGCTGCCTAGGTGTGAGCATCGACCCTGAAGACTTCTTGAAACAAGTGAGATGAATCTTCCCTCCCAGGCTACAAAATGGATGTCCTTAGAATGGAAGAGTGCCTCCTGGAATTTTTAAGTGGATTTGTCTCCTTTTTCAAGACCAGTGCAGGACCCTACTGTGTTTGTATTAAGGAAGTTAGTTTTCCTATGTGGGCAAAGCACAAAGTTGTCTGTCAGAATGTCTAACTCACAGTGCATCAAAGGCACTTCCTGACACGAGGAATCAGGAAGGCATCACTAAAGATTAATGTTTCCTCGAGGTGCAGAGCAGCTGAAGTGACACTGAGTCCCTTAGACTCCTCCAGTCTCATCAGCAGGCACATAGGTGTAAAGAGTTTTGTATGGTCAGATGTAGGATGTACAGAAAGAGAAAAGAATGATTGTGTCAAAGAAGAGAGGATCTTTGTTTTTAACCTGCTAACAAACTCTTTTATACCTTTTTCTGAAGCATCTGCAACTCTCTGCTGTTGGACAACAATCCCAGACAAGCCTAGGATGAGAGTTCCTTTTAGACTGATCTTCAGCAGAATAGGACATGTTGCATATTGTCTGAGGAACGGTTTCCTAAAAACAACTATGCTCCTTCTGAGCCCATCTATCTTCACTTCTCACTAGCTAAGAGAGCAGAGAGTGCACTGGTATCAAAGGGTCCACATGCTCACCAGCTTTGCTGTGCTTCTGTAGGCTGAATGTCATGAAAAATATTATCCCTTCTTCACTGCTTCTCCTGTGTACTGAGGCATTGCTCTGTACTCATTTACTCTGTGCTTGCTACTATGTATTCACAGACAAACACATCAAAATACTGTTCTAATTTCAGCTAGTTCATCCAGACATCAATGGCACAAGAATTATCCCCATTTGCAAAGGGAGCTTAGGGAGTGTGAACAATAGGTAAAGCTCAGCACAAGATTTTTCTGTTTCTATTTCATGAAAGATATCCAAGGCAAAAATTGCAGACAGCACAATACTAAAGAAAGAAATACTTATTTGTGTGAAAGGGGCATCTTTTCCAGAAATATGTATATCCATATTTTTGAGCATAATTATTTAAAGCAGAAGGAAACAAATTTCAGTGGAAATATTTTCACATAAAAATACAAAGTATAAAGGTAAATTCCAAATCTCTGTGAATGAGAAATGCACTATCCAGTTTATAGTTCTAGCTGTAAAAAAATAAATTTGAGTCAAGGCTTCCTAATAGCCATCCACATTCTGGTTTCACCTTCTCAGGAAGCAGTTCAAGTTAAAATTGTTCCTAATGACTTCAAGTAGTAGCTTTATCAAGTGGATGAGCTGAGACTCATGCAGTTCTGGGTGTTTGGAAAACAAAGAAAATAATACATGAGAATTGTTTCTTGGTGGTGAAAAATAATCCCCTACAACTTTTCTTTATAGTGGTAAGTGTTTCTGAGTCTTTAAGCCTGGTAGATCTCTTTAGATTTCATGTTACTTTAGTCTCTTCAAAAGCCTCACTTTGACAAATTTTGAACAGCCTTATCTCTTACAAAATCTGCAAGATTTCTCCTCAGTGCAAGAGAGTCTGTTGATTTGTTTAAAAGCAGGGGAATTCCTGGTTGCTGTAGCTGAGGCATCCTGCAGTCCCAAGAGTTTTTATTCCTCCAACTCCATGTTCAAACCCGCATGGTTGTGCTGTACTGACCCTGCACGTGGAAAACCAGGATATGTGTTTTACTCTAAGTTTAATATTCCAATTTGCCTCAGAGGAGTGAGGCTGCCATTATTTGAGAGAGAGACCTCCCTTTCCTGTCCCTCTCTCCCCTATCTTTCTCCCTCTCTTCTCTCCACACCACTGACCCCTTTCAGAGCAGTCAGCCTTTTGCAGGGCCTTGTAGCATCTGATATCACAAGAAGGACTTCCATGTGTTTGAAATTAATCTGTCTTCAGGAATTATTTGCACAACAGCTGAAAATATGATTTGCTTACAACAGACTAATTTATGATCCTCCCATATTTTTCCAGCCTCCTCCTTCCATCCTTTGTGGCATACTCCCTCCTTGTTTTTGCAGTTAAAAACATGATGGAGGAAACCAATCCTCATGGCTGGTATTGAGTGGGTCCTCCTTCAAGTAGGCCAAGCCTGAGAGAACAGTAATGAAAAACGTAACCTGCATTTCTGTTGTTATTTTCACGAAACAGACAGGAATATGGGAGAGTGTCTGCAAAGATTTGGTTTTCAGAATCAATAATTTTCAGAAGATTTTATACAAAAATGATAAATGTCCTTGTTATACACAGATAAAATGACTGATGGTTCTCCTGAAAAACCCACTTGTATAAATTCAAATTGTATTTATAAAAAGCCATGTTTGTTACATACGTTTATTATCCTGAAATGTTCTGATAATTTCTGGGGAAGGTCTGTCTGTGTTCAGAGGCTTGCTGTCACACCTCTAAGTTCTGATCTGCTTTGTGTGAATAACCTTCTGCTCTCTGTCCTAGAGTAGCAGGAGCAAATACCAAGTGGTAACTCTTCTCAGCTGAACCTTTTGTAGCCTGCATTCCCCAGCATCATTTAAACCACAAAGGCTTCCTGCCGGCGATTTTTAAAAACCTTTGGATTGACTCTTATCCTCTTACATTCACAGCATGACCCATGCCATAGGAACATAGTTCTGCAAATGGGCTTCTAGAATTATTCAATTTTTCAAATTTTTCCTTCAGCTGTAAAACTGAATGCCTTCATTACCACATGGCTAGTTTTGCAAAGGCAGCAATAAAGGTTTCTTTAAAATAATCAAAAGGAGATTTGCTATATACTAAAATAAGCAATGTATTCAGTCTCTTTCATCTTGGTTCTTTGATAGACAGAAGTGACTGATGTGTCTCATTGAGAAGCTAAGAAAATGGTTTAAAGGTGACAGTGATACTTTGTAGTTCTGTGAGAGATCAGTTTTTACTTTCAGATACTCTAAAAATGTTTAAAAAATAACTGGTTCAAAATAGAACCTCACTTTCTTATGTCTTGATTCAATGTAACAGTTCAGGGAAACTTCAGAGCTTTTCATGACAAAAGAAGGAATCAACTTTGTATGTTAAATATAACAAAAAGTTGTTCAAAGCTTTGAAATGTCAATGAGCTGCAGGGGCAGGGAATCGATGAGCAAAGGCCAGCAAGGATGGGTTTAATGGAAATGAGTTTACTCTAGGGTTCCGTGTTTTTTCCTTTTCTCATCTTCTATACAAAGACCAGAAAACCCCCACATAAAATCATAATATTATATAATCAGTGGGAATTACTCCAAATCACTGAGAGATCAGTGAGAATAACTCCAAAGAGCCCAAGTTAAAATGCCATGTTGAAAAATGAATTGAAATATTTTTAAAGACAAGAGCTTATTATTCACTGTATTAAATAAATAATTTCCCCTATTATTTTTTTTCCAATACTGAAAATTGTCTTGAGCCTTGTTGACTTAAAGTATTTAACAGTGAACAACCCTTGTTTTGCAACTCAAATTTGTTCAAATCTGATTTGATTGCCTAAATGAAATGATTTAGATGGATAAATGCTTCAGATCTTTTCCTGTAGGGTCCACTGTGGGTAATGTTCAGGATGGAACCAGAGGTGCAATATTGCGTCCACATGAACGGATTGGCCCTAAATGCTAATTGCTGTCATGAAGACAATCACTGAGAAAAATACTTTTGTTTTGTTTTGTTTGGGTGACATCCTACTCCTAATAGAGATTACCATGTCCTTCTGTGATATTACTGTGTTCTTAGGAAAGAAAAATTACTTTTCTATTCACAGCAAAACAATGTTTTACATTATCTGAAGTGGACTTTGAGAAGCAAATTAATTTGGTCCAATGACAGAAGATTTTAAATGCCACACAGAAAATGTAGCACCTGATGCAATAACCAGGAAAAAAAAGCCATGTCTTTTGTGTGTCTGGAAATCTGCTGCACCTTTGGAGAGAAGATACAGCACATTTCTATCAAGAGGCAAATAAAAGAATGAAATACCGCTGCATGAAATGAATGAAATTCAGAACTGGTATGGAGGAAATAGCTTGATAACTGACTTTTGATCTGCAGCATTTTGTTGAGAGTCACAGCTGACAGCTGCCTCTAAAAAAATATGAAAAACATTAACAGGTTGAAGAGGTGACCTAAGAATACCGGAGTACTTTCTTGCATGGTCGTATTGCCATGTCAAAGAGGTAAAGTAGTTAAGTGGCTCCTTTGAACATCCAATTTTTTTTAAAGGAAAATAAAATAAAATAGGAGTGCAATTGCTTGTTTAAATTTGGATGCACTCTGTGCTTCCTCAGAGAAGAAACTAGGGGTTTAGATTTACTGGACTAGAATTTTGCCCGTGTTGATACCATCAGTCATTTCTGAATGCTAGAAAGTTCCAAACCAAGACATATTTTGCACTGTGGAACAGAGCAAGGTTGCTAGGCACCCTTGTGAATTTATTTTATTATTATGCACATCACAGGGTCATCTGGGTGTATCATTTCCAAAAGAAACAGCAAAATAAAAACCTCCATATCTGTCAGATTAAATTCCCAGAGCGTATTAACCTTTATTTCATCTAAGCAGAGAGTGAATTTTAGTTAAACAATGAAGGCCATTCAATACTGAGCATTGGCTTTCTGAGTGATTTACACTCTGAAATGGACAAAAAAGATTCTCCCTCAAAATGAGACTTTGAGTCTTAGAATGAAATCTCAAAAATAGCAGGAAACATGCAAAATAGAGAAACCCTGTTAGGTAGGGAAGCACAAAAGAGCAGCAAAGGAGCTCTGACTTAAACCACCCTAATATTAGTTACACTGTGGTTCAAGGAATGCAGTTCAGCAGTGGCTGAAGACATAAATACAAAAAATTTAAAGATCTTTATAGATTTCCAGTGGGATGGACCATACTGTCCCCAAGGTAAGAGCTGCTCTCTTTGCTTACCAACTTTCGTCACTGCAAAGAGACTTCTACCACCTTTGGTCTCTAATAAATATACATAAACAGTTTAGAGATGATTGTTTGTTATCGGTTCATTTGTTGAGGTTTTGTGTTTGTTTAGGTGTTTTTTGTTGTTTTTGTTTTGTTTTTTCCTCAGGACAGGTGTCCTTCACATGAAGGATTATTTTTTACATTTTCAGTGGGGCCTTTCAGAGCAGTACACATAGTCTGTACCCGGCACAGGAGCAGTGCAAACAGCAGATCCTGAAATGCAGACTGGAGCTGGAAATATTTGAGCTTGCCTCTCTGTTTGCTGCAATGTGTTTCCAAGGCAACTGAAAGCTATAAAAAGGTTCTCTTTAAATATATTGCATGTGCTCTTCTTATTTTATAATTTTTCCCTGCTAGGTATCAATTTCTATAAAAAACAATGTCATGATGTTTTGTTTATTCACACTTAAGAAAGTGGTTTTGTATTTATTTTTTTTTATTATTAACAACATCAATTTAACAGCTTATATTACCAGAGAAGATAGAAAGGTAAATGATGAGTCACTGTGGCAAATAAAAATGTAAATTCTGCCTGTGAAAAAAGAAATCAAGGTGAATATGTATATCAGTTAATATCAGACAGAGATGTTTTTGGTCATACAGATTTATTCTTCATACGCAGTCCACGACTTGCTGTTAACTGTCCTCTGCAATCCTAGTTTAGCTTCTATTTGGAGACTGCAATATAAATGAGATGTAGCAGAGAACTTCACCTGTCAGAGCTCTGTGCTGCATGTGAGAGCCTGGATGGTTCCAGGCAGACGGCAAACCGTGGTGGTGTGAGCCAGAAATGACCCATCAACTGAAGTGTGAGGAGCCCCATTCAGCTGTGTTCTTTAACTGCTGACAAAACAGCTCCACTGGTGTGCCAGGCTTAGCTGATAAACCACCAGTGCCTAGCTGAGAGCATCCAACCCTGCTGTCCTCATCCATGGCACCTGCTCAGCCATCAGCCACTGCCACGCGCTGGGGATGAAAACCATTTAATAAAAAAAAAGAGAAGAGTGTATTGCAGCTGGAGTCCCACTCTGCCACGTGTGGCAGCCAAACCCAGCACAGGCACGAGACACAGCTTCCTTTTTTCTCATGGAAGTTGTGAATTCTGTGCATGACTCAACTAGGTTGCTATACAGAGACTAGTTACAGGGCCCATCACCTGACTTACTGAATCTGGGATGGCAGTGGCAAATTTCTTCCATGATTTGGATGCAAGGGAGATGATGTATGTGAGACAGCAAGGCAGGCTCCACTTTCTGGGCTATCCTGCAGCTGAGAGGTGATGTGGCACAGACAAGGAATGATGATCCTTCTAAGACCAGCAGAGAAGACAACTCACTTGTCAGCTCAAAGACAAAAATTGTGTCCCTCCAGCACCAATAGTCAAATGGCGGCTGGGAAAGGAAGGACATATTCTGTGAAGGAGACAGGAATAGCATAAGAAATTTGGACAGCACAGCGCTACTGTGACTAAGTACCTTGGCCATCATTTATTTCAAGAATTACTTGGGAGTTTATCAACTCTGCGCCCAAAAAGGAATAGCCTTATCCCTGGAAGCGTTCAAGGCCTGGTTGGAAGAGGCTTTGATCAGCTTGGTCTAGTGAAAGATGTCCCTGCTCATGGTAAAGGGTTTGGAATTAGACGATCTTTAAGGCCCAACACAAACCATTCTGATTCTATGACTCATTCTGATTTAGACTAATTGATTGCATGAATTCACTCAGTAGTTAAATGCCAGAAGACTACTATTCTTTGTTGCAAGGATTTTTCAGGAACAATGTTTGCCTTTTTCTGAGGCCCCTTGTGACTCTATCCCATGCCTGAAGCACCACAGTTTTCCAGTAGATTGCTGTGGAAAAGAGCTTTCCTTCCAGTGACCAATGACAATGCTCAAACATGCAATTCTCAGTATGTCACTGAATCAAGTCTAGCTCTTCAGCAGCTGTCTTGTGTAGTGAAATGTTCAGCTTTTTGTCAGTGTGCAACAGGGATCTGTCAGACATCTCACTTCATTCAGCCACTGCAGTCTATTCACTCACATAGACTGCAGAAAATGGGTGTTCACAATCACTATAAAAGGCAAACTGTGTTGTGAAACCTGTTTAGAAAGATTACTTTACCATGAGGCCCTGACCCAATAATATACTGGAGAACATGATTCAGTAGTACCCACACCAAGTGATTAATTTGGGCTTAAAGCTAGCAAGAGGAATGCCTAGATAATCAATCACTCTCAGAAAATTTGTTTTCTGATGACCTGTTTCAGTCAGCTGAAGTAATTCAGTTTTTAAACCTAATGTTGAAATATTTCCAAAATAATGGCCAAGTTTAATTAATGCATTCTGAATATCCACTAATGTAAATTGCTTCACTCCACGCTATCAGATAAAGTCTAAAAAATGTTTCATGTAAAAGTCTCAGTGGAGATGAATGAGATGAGTGTCAGTGTTCACTAGCAGAAAAATCACTTAAATAAATAGTAAGGTAACTGGTGTCTTCAAATGTCCATCCAAACGTTTTTCACCGGATGTAATGTGATACGCAAAGGTCTTTTAATTATTTTTCTTTCATATAAAAGTTAATATTATATAAACTTACAATTACATTATTGGAACTGAGTCACTGAATGTGATAAATGACAGCACTGGTCAATGATAGGGATAAAAGATCTGTAGTCCTGGGGTAAGCTGCACTCTAACAAAGGGATCTAGGATGGATATTGTACACAGCCTTGCTCCATGTCCTACGGATCTTGGAAGAATATAAAGATGAGATGAGCCTTTACTCATTTTTTCTGTTCTATTTTCATGCTTGGCCTCCTACTATAAAATTTACTTACTATCCCAGAGTCCTAGCAGGCTTAGAGATTACATTCAAGCAAAGAAGATCTAGTGAGGGATGTGGTCTCAGGGACAAAGTGAGGCACTGAAGCTGGGACTGGCTACAGCACAGCATCCCCCCAGAGTCTCCTCACCTATGAAGAAGAAAGTATTGCAGCCCCACAGCAGCTCCAGGTAACAGGAGGAAACCTCCAGCTGGGCTGACCCCCTCAGATCCTCTGCTGCTGGATTAGAAAAAAATAGGCAAAGCAGAAGACTTGGCTTTTTGAGGGTGCCACTACTTTTGGTGTCAGTGCTATTCACCTGTTCAGCCTCTAACAAAATTGCTTGATGCTTTGCAAGCCTCTGGAACACACAGGGTAGGAACAGTACAAATTAGCAGAAAAATCCAGAGTAAAGTGATTTTTTTACTGTAGATGGCCTGTATTACCTGTGTTTCACTGTCAGAAAAGAGCAATTTATCCTATTTCATGCTAATCAGAACAAAGTAGAACAATCACTTTCTTCAGTTTAATGTTTCTACATCAGATACTATACAACAAATAGTGAATTTTTAATAGATAGTGATTGAGTATCTAATATTTATGTTCTCACATCCCTGGAGTAAATTTTCAATAGATACTGATTGAGCAAGACTCAAGACTGCATCACTAGAGTAAACTCCATACCAGCATAACATTTACTTCCACAATGTTACTGTAAAATGAAAGACGTTAGGTAAGGAATACAAATCTAAATAGAAAATTGTCATTTTCTGTTTAGAAATAGAAATATTTCTATTTAGCAATACTGTGCTGTGGAGAGGTAACACCAGGCCCTTTGCTGTGTCAAAGGAGATGAACCATCCTGTTCTAGGTGACTGTAGGGAATACAACAGCTGTTGACAGGTGGTTGTGAACGTTCTCAGCTTTAGTAACACAAAGTGTAATCTTCCAACATGAGTAAATGAAAGACCTAGGGAGAGAGGCAGATGCTTTTCCTGACTGGTGCTACTTGAAGACAAGGAGGATGAATTGCACTTGGATGTGCTTTTCCTTCTCCTTGGCTACATAAGGACTATTAAACCATAAGTGTAGATCACCGACAAGGCCTTTAGGTGTCCAGTTGCACTGCTGTCCAATCAGGATCATAGCAATCATTCTGGGAGGCCTTTTTCAAATTTAATCTCTCCCATGCTAAGGTTGGAACTGGTTTTAGTTAATTTTTAAATATTTTTATAATTTAGCAGCAGACACCATACATTTGTAAGCAAAGATTAACAGCATAATGCCTTTTCATTTAAGTCATTGCCAAATCTCCAAAAAGTTAATGAAATAATAACTCAGTAAGATTTGTTGTAATTCAGCTGCTGTAGAAGTAGCATATGCATTGTAACAGCTCCATTAAAAAATTCCGAATTGAGTCATTATGGTAATTATTGCCATAAGCTACCCACCCCTCAGTTTAAGGGCATATTTAAGGTTATTTGGGTCAAGTTAATAAGGCACAGAAGTTGGCTTTTGATGAAACTTTGGCTACATTAGTTAATATGTTTTTAAATCACTAAAATTAAAACATGTTGAAATGTAAAATGGGCATTTTCTGTCTCTGCTTTTCCCTCGAATATAATTTAGATGTATTCATTCAGTTATTTGTCTTGCTCAGTAACAGATTGTTTGAAGAGATTTAACTGCAAAAGTGATTCTTTGATGGTCTTATTTTTAAAAAATCCCAATAATTAAAAGTAGCCCTCAATGATCATGCAGCGTTCGTGGCATTAGGCTGTCAACAGTCACCACCAAGTGGTCTTCTGCATCCACTGATTCAGATCAGTTGATCTTCAGGAAGTATGTGGGGTTATATAAGTTAAAGTTTATTCAAAATAAAATCAGAGCCTGCTTAAATGTCCAATAGTCCTTTATCCTCCTTTCTTACTGGAGAAACAAATACAAAGAGAAGTGCCTTCAAGAAATGTTGTGTCTGGTATAGGACCAAGGCATGATCAGCTCAGCCACCAGAAAACTTCCACCTGTGTCCCAGAAAAACCTCAGAATTCCTCATTTCAGCACACAGAGCTCTTCGGAGCACTAGGAAATCTGGCTTCAAAGGACTGGAGGTGTAGAACCAGAAGTGACAAAACTTTGAGGAGCAAAGGCCTAGAAGAGCATTTGCACAAAGTGGGACTTGAGTCAGGAAAACAGGTGACCAAGAGAGCCCTACCAAGACAAAAGCAGGAAGCAAGAGGTGGATGGGGATCACTTGCTGTCTGGCAGAGTGGGAATGATGAGGCACCAGGTGAGCTAGCAGAGATCAAGTCCCTTGTAGGATTATACGTGAACAATTTCTAAATGAACCCCAGTACAGAGCCTTTATGGCTGCTTTTATGCTCTTTATCCTAACTTCTCTTAGCAAAGTTTACCAACAAATCCAGGCAGAATTAGAATCTGTCCCTGTAGGTGTTGGTGGATGTTAGTATTTCCACCACGAAGGTCATGGGTGAGGGAGAAGGTTTGTGCTAGTGGCCAATGCAAAGGAATTGCTGCTGGAGAGCAAAGCTGAAAGGAAAAACATTAGAATCCCAGCAATTTGACAGGTGTTTTTATGACATTCAAACATCTGTATTGAATTTATTTCTTCCCCTTATTTTCTGAAAAGAAATAGAGTAACTTATAGTCTCTTGGTTATGAATTTATTATGTACATGTATAGTTACAGTGTAAGCAGGACCTGATGCTCAGTGCACATGATGTCTGAATTTGAATATATCTTGTGTCTTTGAGTTTGTAGGCATCAGTTCAGGCAGGGACAAGAATCATTTATTGTGGTGAAAGTAGTATATATTGGGATTTTCCCCAGTTTTGCGCGCTCCAGTTTGATCCTGGAAGTACCTTGAGATGATCTTCTGATTTATAAGGCATGTTTAACCACCTCTGCAATATGTCTTGTGCTGAGGTGAGGAGCCTGCAGGAATTCAGTTCTGTTCTGTTCTGTTCGCTCTCTGGAATTTTACAGCTCAGAATGAAATGAGCCTCTGTCTAACATCAGTTTTCAAGCTGCCTCATGCCAGAGGCTCTAAAAAAGTTCAATATCCCATCTTTCTTTTTCAGCCTTACAAGAACAGTAAGCGCAAGCTGACATTAACAAAATCCACATTTTCAAACATTTACAACTTTTTTTAAACCAAAGCTGCTGTGTTCAATTAATGCAAGGTTTAGGATAGCTGTTGTTTCTCCTAAATCTAAAGGGAGCGCAAGCCTTGTTGTATTATGGAATGTTTGCATTGTCAAGGTGGTTATGGAAAAGATCTGGGTGTCATCAAAAAAGTCAGAAACTGTGCTCTGTTTTTGGTTGGTTGTTTGGGGCTTTTTTCCCTAAAAAAAATAGCAAAAAAACCCCCAAACCAAAGCAATAAACAAAACCCCAATCGAACAAAAAGACACCTATGAAAACCAAACAAAAACCAAAAAACCCAAGCCCAAAACCTAGATGACTGCTGGTTGTACTCTGTAGTTTGCATTAAGAGCATTACTTTTTTATTCTTATTTTTATTTTTATTCTTATCAATACCCGGTGTGTTTCTGTGCAATCAAATTTCAAACAAGCATGTCAGGAGTTTTCTGCGCCTCCAAAGAATGGCTGTGCCTGCTGTTGCCGGGTCCGTGAGCTCAGCAGGATCCTTTCTTTCCCCTTTCAGTGCACTCTTCCTTTCCCCTCGATGCCGGTGGAGCAGCGGTGCCGTCCCCAGCCCCGCGGAGCTCGGCTGCTGCACGGGCTGCAGAGATCCTGGGCGACATCCCGGGACACAAACCCCGCACTGCCGCAGCAGCGATAGCGAGGTGCCACCTTCTGATTGCTTCAAGATGTGCATCCCTACCCGAGAGGCTCTGAAATCCCCGGGACAGATGAACCACCTGTTGATTGCTCCTCTGGAAAAATTCACGGGACCTTCAGCGACGAGGGCATCACTGGATAGTGAGAAAACCTCCTTTCTTCGGATGCAAGGCTGTTCAGAACTAACAAACTGACACAGCCTTGAATTATTCTTAAAAGTTTGCTGAGCACTTAAAAAATCCTCAAGTTTCAGGAATATTTCTAAAATTATGTATGAATTTATAGCTTTTTAATGTCTTGCTGTATTATCCTAAGTTTTTTTTTCTACTTGTTCACTCCTATAATTTCATTGTTGTTCATGGCTGAACAACAAATCTGTAGTAATGTTCTCTTTGAAATGTGCTAAGCTTTGTCTTCTGTGTGGTCAGGACAAAGGTGAAGGAGGGAATCTTTCTGGACATGCTGGTTTTTTCTCAAGCTAAAGTAATTGTATCTTATTGTTCTTAAAGATAAGATCATTTCATATAAATATAGCTTCTAACTGAAACTTTGGATAAATTAACAACAGCAGGTACACTTTTGTGTCAGACTGTAGGCACAGGTAAGCCTTTAACATAAGCCATGCTTAAAGGCTTTTTTTTTTTGGAAGTAAATTATATTATGTTTTTGAGCTATTTACATGTGCTAGTATTTGTTAAATATTAAGATATATGGTGCTTACCTGAAAGTGACAATATTTCAAGACAAATATGATGCTAAATATAAATATTCTGATGCAAAACTAAGAGTCAGCTAGAAACACACAGCACACATGTCTAAATACATCCAGTATTTCGAGGTTATTTTTGAGAACAGCAGTTTCCGTTCCTCGTTCTTTTCAAAGGTTGTCATTTAAATAACCTTGAGAGAAAATTACTGTTTTCTGTCGTTCTCCTGCTCTGAAAGGAGGTGATTGCAGCTACACACAGCTCTAGTTGTCTGTTCCCCTGTGGAGCCTGTAGGAAGGGGCAGGCTGCATGGTTGCAGCGGATTTCAAGCAACCCAGCTTTGTCAGATTAGGAGGAAAGTTGTTCAGCTCAGAGGCACTGGCATTTTTCAATGCCTTTCTGCATTCAGCAACAAAGCAGTTGTTCTCCCTTGCCATTTCCAGAGTTTCTTGCCCTCTTGGCTCTCTGGTTTCTGATTTGTGGTTTGGTGCTCTTGGCCATGTAAGGATTTAGAGGTGGGTGGTTCATGAGGGATGGTCGACTCTGACAACATACTCTGCCTTAGGTTACTGTTATCAAATATCTACAGAATCAGATCTGTTCATTGTCTTTTTTCTCAAGGTTATAACTTGTGCTATATGTGTGCACTTCACTCTTTATTTGAGTTGATAGGCTCTTCTACAGAGTGCAGTGCCACAGGCTAGGGTCTGTCCAAAGTGACATTTCTCTGTCTTTCAGAGAACCTTCAGACTCCACACAGAGATCACACACAACCTCTCCACTTATGGGTCTCTGCCTAGTTGTCCAGTCTCTAGACAGACTGCTCTTTGAAAAGACCAAAAGCCCCAGCAAACAGACGTGCTCTACCCTGTGGCTACAGACAACTACTAATATATTAAAAAAAAAAAAAAAAAACACAGAAGTGTGTTGGTGTCCTCTTGTAAGAACATGCACCCCTCATAAGGAAAAGCAATGTGCCCTTTGGACCTGTGCTCATCCTAAAAACATTTTCTGTGGGATTCCTAATCTTTCATTTACTCAGTTATCTCCCAAGTTCTTTCAGGTAAAATAATCGTGTGTGAAGATATCGTTTCTAGAAGCAGGGAGCTGTGCATAATATAATTCAGTGTCTTCTAACAGCATTTTGTCATTCTGTGCTTGCAGGCAAATTCTCTCACTTGCAGGTAGAGAAGTGCATTACAGTTGTACACAGAAATATAGATAATACCAAATCCCTATCAGTCTAGGTTTCTGTGGAAGTTAGGATGCCCTAAGAATACAAAGGACCTCCTAGGAATTACTGTGTACCATACCAGAGCATTTATTGCTTAAGGCTTTCTGTAAAGATGGAAATCTTTCAGCCACTATAAAAAGGCAGTTATTTTCCTTTTGGAAATCCTTTCTTTGATAATAAGTCTAGTTCATGTTTCAATAGCATCAGTGTGTCCACTTCTGGTCTCCCCAGTGCAAGACAGCAGCTGGAGAGGTTCCAAAAAATGGCCTTAAAATAGTTAAGGGACTGGAGCA
Source organism: Brachypodius melanocephalos (assembly GCA_013398615.1). Lineage (NCBI taxonomy): Eukaryota > Metazoa > Chordata > Aves > Passeriformes > Pycnonotidae > Brachypodius > Brachypodius melanocephalos. Next base: position 5,802,793 of record VZSR01003812.1, on the reverse strand, counting down.
TATCCTGCACTGGGAAAAGCTGAGAGTTGTGATGGACTGTTCAGCCTGGCCAGAAGGCTCAGGGGCATCTTATCAGTGTGTGCAAATACCTGAAGGGAGGGTGCAAAAAGGATGGAGCTGTGCTCTTTTCAGTGGTGTCCAGGGACAGGACAGGAGGCAGCTGGTGCAAACTAAAGCACAAACACTGAGAAACATTTTTTACTGTAATGGAGACAGAGCATTGCCACAGGTTGCCCAGAGATTGTGGAGTGTCAGCCTCCACCTGGAGTGGGTCTTGAGCAATGGATTGTTGGTTAAGCAGTGATGTTAAGCAGATGTCCTGTAAGGGTTCCTCCTAACCTCAGTCATTCTGTGATAAATGAGGTGATGTCATACATTTCTAAATATATACTGTAAATCTTTTTTTTAACTTAGCTTGTTATTGTCATTGCTCTACCTTTGTAACCTGCTTGCATCAAAAGGGCAGCCAAAATCAATTCAAGAGGTGTGAAGTGAGAATTTATTCAGATAGGATATTTCATTCAATGATATAAAGAATCATCATTATAGAGAGCAAAAATCACTCCGTTTCTTAAAAAAAAAAAAAAAAAAAGGAAAAGAAAAATAATTCTCTATCATCAATTTGTATAAGTTCTGCTTTTGTGAGAGTGCCCAAATGATTGGTGCCTGTTTTCAGTGGCCAAATTGCTGGAGCTGAGTTATGTCCATATGAGTATAGCAGTCTTTGAAACAGTGTTAAATCAATTGAAAGAAAAAGGTGGGATTTCCTTTGAAAACAAGGAATCCTCTGATGTTGCCACATATTCAAACATCAGATTTTTGTCATGTAACCTGAAAAGGGAAAGAAAAGTCATGACCTGCAGAAATAGTGGTCTATTATTTAGGCTAAGTCTGAAAAAGGCAAAGTTCCAGGAGTGGAAGAGAGTTAAGCATCCATTAGCAAATATTGACAGTCTTAGTAAATATGTACAGTCTTCCCTTGCACATCAATTCTTTTAGACCTGGCCCTTATAGTCTGATTATTTCCCACTCCTCTTTTTTTTTCATACCTTTTAAATTCTCAAGAACTTGCCCACAATTTTCTGCTGTGTATCAAGACAATATTAAAACTTTCAGAGTAAACCTGGCCCCACTTTCTTCTTTATGGCAGTCGAATCAATCTCAACAATTCCTGATTCTGGAGGGGTTTTGCATGTTTTTTAAGAGGCCAAATTAGTAAGGAATACTTGAGTCTTCATGTGAAGTAATAGCTAAAAGAGTCCAGATGATGTTGACAACTTGTTTTTGACTAAGTTTAGCAACAAAGTACGAAAGTCATTCAGTACCCACATGATATTAGAATTACTCCATCTCCTAGAGATACAATTATTATCAGAGCACCTCCTTTCCTCTACAATCTGGTACATCAGCAATAGACTAAACACACATATGCATTGCCAGTTGCTCTGCTGTCTGAGGGAAAGCTGCTCAGTTACCCAAATGGTCTTTCCCTTCAGAGCTCGTTTTCTGCATTTGCTGCAAAAAGCTTGGTTTAATTGCCTTTTAATTACATCTAAAATCTTAATTTCTTTCTCATGCTTCTGGGCTTTGTATCTGTGTTCTAAATTTTGGGAAACTAAAAGACAAAATGTGAGTCTTGGTCAAGCACTTTTTAAGATACTTGTTACTACATACATTTAAAAGAAAGTGACCTTTGTTTGCTACATGTGATATTCTTAGCTGGGTTGATTGCCTCTGGGCAATCTAAAAAGTACCCTTTGGAAAAGGATTGAAAGAACATTTGGCAAAGCAATGGACTATTTCTGTAAATTTTCCAGTTATTCAGAAGCTGACTTGAATGACATATGCATTTATGTGAAACCTCCTCAAAAAATCATGAAAAGGGCAGAGCAGAATAAAGGTGTTAATTTTACAATATTTGAAAAAAGTGAATTTGTATATACTCACAAGTTCCATTAAAACATTGACACTTTCAACAAGCAATGTGAGTTTTAAAGAAATGCTACAATTTTTCAACAGCTTTCTACATTTCTACATTACTTCTACTATTGTGTACATTATTTTAATTAGAATCTGAGAATCACTATTTTGTATTTTATTAATAATAAAAAGTTGTTGTTTTTCATACAAAGTATATGAATAGTATATGAATGTCTCTGCTTTAAGTCACTCAGCACATTGACATGCTCTTCATGAAGCAGATCATAACTTGAAATCATAATAATTTCATAATAATTGAGATCATAATAATTTGATTTAATGAAAAATAATCATTAAGTCACCCTTTAACAAAATATTTATATTTTTGAGGTTTCCCTGTGAATCTGTATTCATTTGTAAAGGCATCTATCTTTGAGAGTACACATATTTGGTGCTCACCAAACCATGAAAATTAAAGACAGCGCTGAAAATCCATGTCAGGTCAAAAATGGTCTCTGCCTGTGATTTTGAATAACAAGAGGTCCTTTTTATATTTGTATCATTGCAGGAACAGCCTGAAATATTTGGACCATGTTTGAATTGGTTAGAAGCTATACAAGCAGGGGACAGTGGGATAATTCTTATTTCAGCACAATCATAAATCCAGATAGATAAATCCATTTCTTTCATTTATCACTTCTTTACTATGACTTCTAGTAGAAATTTTCCCAGATTAACTTTATTTCATTATAAACTTGGACTTTTCATTCATATATAAATAATTTCTGCCTTTGCTTCTTATTGTTAGGGGCAGATATTGGAGGTTTTATTGGATTACCATACTGTTGCAGCTCCTGAGCAGTTCCTAAATTTTTTTCTTATAAGACTCTCATGCACTGACTGTCGATAAATCCATGTCTTTGAAAGGTTTACCTTCCTGTTGGTTTAAGGAGACGTCTCTTGCCCTCCTAGTTGCACAGTGGTCCCTGGCTGCCTTGTGAAGTCACAGTGACAAAAGATGGCTCAAGTGAAATGAAACCAAGCTACTCAGAGCAGGGTAGCATTCAGGCTGAGATCTGTGATCTCTACAGATTTGTTCCCTTTGCTGCTGGCAGTCATGAGAGGTTACCTGAAATCACCACCCTGACTGGGTTTGCTCGAAACCCACAAATTCCATTGACTCCCTCTGAGACATAAAACAAGCTCTGACAAGTAGTGAGAATAGTTTTTTTCCTGAATCTGCTATCCCAGAAAAAATATTCTCGGTCCTTAGCTCTGTGTTTGCTCTGGATTTGCTGTGGATTGCATGGAACACCACACAGAGGAGATAAAACCCTGCATTAATTCTATGACTGTTTTTGCTGGTTGTCTCAGGACTACCTGTACTGAGAGCAGGCAGCAGCTGCTGGATTTGCTTGCAAGCCTTGTTTTCTGATTCCAAACACAGGAGTGGGCTCCAGGTGGCAGCATGGACACTGCTTCCAGAGCAGGCACAAAGGTTTGGCAAAGGAAAGGTTTTGTTTCAAATTATGTAGTCTTTCCCATTCCCAGATGAAACCTGTGATGAAAACACAGCCTGAGGTTTAAGTTTTATTCCTTTTTAGATTTTGTTCTTCATTCGTATTATTCTTAGAATAATTCTGTGGCAACCTTCATTTCTCAAAAGCATGTTTTCTAACTGAAAGTCTGTAGTTACTGAACAAAACTGAGCTAAACCTTAAGATAAAAATGTTGTGAAAAGTTTCAATATAATTCAGAAAATAATTGGTTTTAAAGCATTTTTTTTAATATTATTTGGGTTAAATCATAGCTGGTTTTGGATTTTTTCCCCCAGAAAGTTCTAATAATCTTTCTGCTAAATATAGGAGTCCTAATCGTTGCAGAAGCACAAGATTGGCAGAGAATCCCTGGGTCCTGAAACCCTCCATCTGCAGTTTCAGGTACAATTACATACATTAAAACAATATATGTAAACATTAAAACAACCCAGACTCTTGAGTCATGAAAACCAAAGAACCCTGGACATTAATTGTGGGGATATGATAATCCCAGCTTCAGGCACAGAGCAAAGGTCTGACTCATGTTCAGATTGGTAGGGATTAGGAAAGACAATGACCAAAGGAAGAAACAGTAAAGTAATATAAAGTGTATATATACGGTAATCTGAGGTTAAACTGCTGGTAATGGATGCTGATTTCATACAAAAGACACCTGTAAGGTTACAGGCTTTCACAATGTTTTTAACACACTGAGAAAGGAACTCTGCATTTCAAATTCTTGTGCATATTGATTTGAACCCCACATGGTCTCATTCCTGATCATAAATCTGCTTTTTACATTATATTGACTCCCTTTCAAGCACTCTGCAGGAATCTGCTCCTCCCTGAGGCAGAATTTGCTCTAAATACCTCCTCACATCTCCTTGCTATTACCACGAGATAGCTCAGAAACAGAAATTCACGTTTTCCCAAGTGTGCCTGTTCTCTCTCTTTATGTGGATATAAAGTCTGGATGATAGATTAATTATTGAAAAGCAATGTCACCCCTTTTTTGTTTCTGTTAGCATTAGGAGAGACACATTTCATACAATTTTACAGACACAAAGTAAAACATGTTACATAAAATTCAAAAAAGCCTTTATGTCCACTTTGAAGAGGGAGCAACTCACTCTTTTGAGTTACAGAGAGAACCAAGCAGGAGAAGTGTCTGCTGAGAGAAAACTTTACACACTAGAACACAAAAAAAATAGTCTGTTGAAATCTTTAAAGACAGTAAAAAAAATTAAGAAATTAAATTGACAATATCGACTTTCCTGTTAACAACTCAATTCCCAGTTCCTAGCTCCAGGTGTTATGATGGCACAGAATACACTTTTCTACAAAATGAATAATATAGTTATGAAATCCTTGCATGAAATGTTTGGGATTTTTTTTTTCAGGGCAAGTAGTATTGAGTCTTCATGAGAGTTGGAAATATGAAGGCTAGACACAACTAGTTTGAGTTATTTTTCCAGAAAGATGCAATTTGCAGTCAAGTAGCCCTTGAATCAGGTTCATTAAATGAATCCATGCACTATTCACTCATTAAATGAATTAATGTGCTCCGTTTCACATACTGGAGCTTAGCCTGTTTCTGTTTGGGGTAGTCTATTGCGAGGGCTGTTCTCTGATATAACCTCAGGTGTTATTATGGGCTTTTTTCACCTTCCATCCCCTGGAAGATCTATCTGGGTTTATTCTGATTCTTGCAGATCTCTCCCTCTGGAGAACTTTTTCTCTTAGTTACTCTCTCTGAGGATTAGTATTTAAATAAGGCCTAGGAAATAGACTCCAGTGATTTGCTTTATCATCTGACTTGGTGATATCAAAACTGCTTTTGACTTTAGTAAGTAGATTTCCTGAACCAGAGCTGAAAGACTAAGCTTTATATCTTAATTCTGAAACCCTTCATTAACTAACTTCATGGATGTGCAGAGGAACTAATTTTTTTTGCTAGCAGAGCAGAATAAATAATAATTTGCTTTTCTGTGCATGCATGCTCCCAGAGCCTCTCTATGCTCAATTTCAACAAAGAATGCCCAAAATGCAGAAGTCAAACCTTTCTTTTGAAAATAGGTTTCTTGCTATTTCTCTCATTTGGGTTTCAAGAATATTGAATAGATGCTATATTCTTGCAGCAGTTTTGGTGTGGGTTCTAATCAAACCCCATACATCATTTGAGTGAAACACATGAGTTGAGGACTTTTTGAAATGCTGTAATGACAACTGGGCAGAATGAAGGACAAAAATCAATGAAACAGAAGTATTCAGTCCCATTAAAGAACTGACATAAATGCAGCCTGATTTCCTGCATTTCTGCTAAACGAGTCATCTGCCTTACCCACGTCAGTAATTCTGCATGGGTTACAAGCAGAGCTTGCAGATTATTATGGGCAAAACATTGTTTCTCTTTTTGGATTGCAATGAAGGGGCAATAAGGAAGAAAATATATTTTAAAAGCTTTAAGATTGTCTGTCTTTGCACTCCAGAGCCTTTGGGATCTGATTATTTTCCTATTTCCTGTGTTTCAGGAAAGGCACTGCTAGTAGTGGCTTAGAAGTGAGGATTGTTGGGACCAGCTAAGGACTCTTCTAATGACCATCCCTGAGTATGCACCTCGTGCTGTCCCTGCTCCCATGTCCTTGCTCTCCTACAGCCAGGGCACCAAAAAACTCCTGCTGCACTCACTCAAAACCCACCAAGTAGCTGGTGATAAAATGGCAGCTAAAACAGCAGAAAATTATCGAGACATGGGTAAGTCAGCTCTTTTGATCCACCTCATATTTAGTAAAGGAAGATAAGAGATTGTGGCTGGATTTGGATGGAGATAATTGCAGAGGTGTTAAAAATACTACTCAAATTTGTGTCATTTAGAAGCAGCAATTTTCCAGATGTGTACAGAAGAACAATTAGCTTGAACAAAATGACTGTAAGTCATTCTGGTTTGCAACAACAGGGCATCAGTGACTGTTGGGAACAGCTAAAACCAGATTTGTCAAGGAGAGAATTTTCACTCAAAGCAATTCTGCATCTGGGAACGCTAAGAATGCTGGTGTGGTAAAACTCCCATTCTTATACCTAGAATTGTTCATCCTCTGTCTGTTTTGAGAACCAGAATTCCTGTGTAGAGATAACACACTCTCATAGATGTGCTTGAGCCTCCTTCTGGGAGAGAGAGAGATCAAACAATCACAGCCTTTCAATAAACCCATAAATCATGTGTGCCTGACGCCCTTTTGGTATATTGGGACAGGCAGAGGGGGCCCTTTCACCCCCTCTATTCACTAGGATGAACTAAGCCTAAGGGAGTCTGTGTCCCTGTGTGTCTCTGTGGCCCAGTGTTGTTAATAAAGTAATGAAATAAATCTTCTCTTTGCATTTCAGCTGTGGCTTGGTGGTTGCCTTGGTTGTGTCAATTCACATGGTGACCTATTATGCTGTTCCAGCTTTGTCTTCCTGAGGGGGTCAAAAGTGAAATCAGCCCAGTTTCCTTATGTTGTAAAGGCAGATTATGTGGATATATCTGCTGTGCTGTGATTTGTATCCTACAAATGGCCAACGACTCTGAAATTTCTAAAGACAGTGCTTGAATATTGCACAGTTATTGACCAGAAGAAAAAATGAGTTAACTTTTTCAAGAGCTAAATGTCTGTGAGCTACTGCCTTGCCATGTAGATATGACTGTCCTGGGGAAAAATACCTGGGTGCCTGCTTTTGTTTTGAGCCAAACATCAGAGAAAACACATTTTTATATCTCATGTTCAAGACCATGATTTACAACCACAGTCAGGATGCTGCTAACAGCTCCCTGAGGCTGGAGGTTATGGGGGCTCAGGCTTGAGGCTGCTTGGATAGGATCCCCACCTCCAGGGCATTTGGGGCAAGTCTCAGGAAGTGAGGTCTTGCACCAGCTACCCCAAACCAGGCAGTTGTGCATCTGACTACTGCTGTGCAGCTGTAGGTGAGCTGTTGAAGCTTGCCCTCCAGAAAAAGTTTCAATACATTGATTTGATGCAAATCTTCGTATCAGCCCATGTGCCAGAAGTAAGTTCACAGCATGCCTTCCATTTTGGTGTTTCTATGAATTTGTGGAATGTGTTTAAACTTTATTTGAGTTTTTCTGCCAGTAGTTCTAGCCTGTATTTTTTCATCAAGTCACAATATGGGAACAGTATATTCAAAATGAAAGCTGTGTTTTCAAATGTTAAGAAGGAAGACTGGTTTATGCCAGTTGAAAGAACAAGGAGAAGCCAAGCAATTGCCTTTTTTGTGTTTTGTACAGATAACTGGCTTTTTCTTCACTTTTTTTTTCTTCCCTGAACTCACTAATATTAATCATAGAATGATTTGGGTTGGAAAGAAGCTTAAAGATCATCTGATCCCAGCTCACCTGCCATGGGCAGGGACACCTTCCACTACACCACACCTCCCACAGGTTGCTCAGAGCCTCATCCAAACTGACAGTGATGAACACAGCCACAACAGCTCTGGGAAACATGTTCCAATGTTTCACCACTGTCCTAGTAAAGAATTTCTTCATAGCTTCTCCTCTAAACCTGATCTCAGTTTGAAACCATTCCACCTTGTCCTGTCATTACGTGCCCTTGTAAACAGGCTCTCTCCATCTTTCTTCAGGTAGTGGAAGGTTGCAATTAGGTTACCTCAAGGCCTCCTCTATTCTAGGCTGAGCAATCCAAATTCTCTCAGCTTTTCCTCACAGGAGAGGTGCTCCATTCCTCTAATCCATTCTAGTGTCCCTCCTCTGGACTCAGTCTAATACGTTGATGTCCTTCCTGTGCTGAGGAGCCCAGATCAGCCCTGCAGGTGGGGTCTGAGCACAGCAGAGGGGCAGAATCCCCTCCCTGGCCCTGCCGGCTACGCTGCTTTGGCTGCAGCCCTGGCCACGTTTGGCTGTCTGGGCTGTAAGTGCACATGGCCACCTCATGCCCAGCCTGTCCCCCGTCACCCCCAGGTCCTTCTCAGCAGGCCTACTCTGGATCTGTTCATCCCCAGATGATGATCCCCATTTCCCTGCTGATACCAGAGGTTGCCCTGATCCAGGGGCAGCACCTTGCACTCGGTCTTGTTCAATGTCATGAAATTCCCATGGGCTCACTTCTTGAGCTTGTCCAGGTCCCTCTGGATTGGATCCCATCCTTCAGGTGTGTCAGCTGCACCACTCAGCTTGGTGTGATCTGCAGATTTGCTAAGGGCGCACTCTATCCCTTTATCTATATTAATAATTAAGACATTAAATGACAGTGGCCTCAAATACAGCCCCCTGAAGGATATCCAGTTGTCATGGATGTCCATCAACATTTTGAGCCATTGCCCAATATTAACATTCAATCAATTCCTTATCCACTGAAGACACATTGACTCCATCTCCCTTCAGTTTAGAGAAGGATGTTGAGAGGGATTGTGTAAAAGTCTTTACAGAAGTCCATATAAATGCCATTTTTAACCCTTCTCCTGTCCACAGATGCAGTCACTCCATCACAGAAGGCCCCTCAGTTGGCCAGGCAGGGCCCTTGGTGAAGCCGTGCTGCCTGTCCTGCTTCACCACACTGTTCTCCATGTGCCTTAGCATAGTTTCTAGGAAGATCTGTTCCCTGATCTTGTCAGGCACAGAGTTGAGGCTGACAGGTCAGTAGTTCCCAGAATCCTTCCATAGCCTCTGCTGTGCTCCATGCAGCTCTGTGTAGCACCTTGCTCTTTGTGTTCTTTGCATTCCTGCCTACATTTTTTCACTAATAGTAATAGAAGCTTTTACTAACTAAAGACATTTCACTATACAGAGCTTTAAGTATACATATTTCTAAAAATTATAAATATAATAGCATGAGAAAACTTTTTCCTTCTTTTCTACTCAAAGTCTATTTTATGACAGAATTTCATATTCTGTATTTATATTCAGTGACAGTAAAATTTCCCTTAATATTACTGGGAAAATAGAGTAAAACTTGGCCATTGGGTGAAAATTAACCCCCCAATTTCCCCTCACATGTTTATCAAAAAGTCAAACATGTAAGTCTTGGCTACTTGATACCCACTGCTCTGATTCTGCTGTTGCTGCTGGGAAGAGGCACTAACTGGAGAGAGATTGTCAGATTCAGATTATGAATGTTAGACCAAACCAGCCTTCTAATTATAATGGCTCTTAGGGTTTTTTGTAGGAGTGCATTAGTCTCTGCAAGTCTTTTAGGTGAAATATTGTGACATTAACTGGCAGCTCTATTCACACTGGAAGTTATTTATCACAGTAGTAAAATTTAAAGAAATTATATGATTACATATAACTGAAAAATTATCATACCCCTGTGGTTCTGACTATCTGGTTACATCCTATGCCTTGAAGCCTCCCAGGTGTGTCATTATCTAATAATGATCAATTGCCTTATTGATTCAGCACCATATGTCAAATTGCAAAGGGAAAAACAAAGAACAGAAGAGTTTATGCCTACAGGGGCCGTTGCATGTTTACATATTTCAACCCTTATATTTATTGAAATATTTAAGATTTGGAATTGCAGTATAAATTTTCTTCTGAGAGCTTGTGTTTCTCCCAATGATTTAAAGAGCACAGAATGAGGCTTCCAAGGCCTGATGATTTTAGTGGCATTACCTTCAGTTTGTATTGACTCCAGATAATTGCTGAGCAGATTTTCTTTTTTACTTTTGTGCCTCAGTGTTCATTTTTATAAATTAATAGTACAGATCCATGTCTTAAAATCTAGCTCAAAACCTCTAAATCAAAGTTATAGAAAGAAGTAAAAGCTGTTTTGATGTCTCACATGCTGGAAGTTCTATTCCTCATGAATAAATTAATTTTAGCAATTAGTTCTGTTATAATAATTTCTTCAGCACACACATACATTGTAGGAAATTCTTCTAATCTTGTTTTTCCCCAAACCTGACATATTATTCATATTATATACCACAGACAAGACTGGGATAATTTAAGTATGGAAGGGACTAGACAAGTGTCTGTAAGAATCTTCTTTACAAGTTGTCAGTGCTGGTAGATGGTGACTGAACAATCTCAGGAAGGCAGGAGAGAAAAATGGGAAGGGTTATGCCCAATGCCACCGAGTGTCTTCACAGGGAAAAAGGGTCATAATCATGAGAGTGCCAGCCATGCTTTGAGTCTTTCTGCAAAGCAAAATATCTGAGATAGAAAACCATTAGGAAATATTCTGGACATCCAGAATTCAGGGATGTTTTAAAAATCTTAATATACTTGTAAAATGGGGAATTAATACTAACCTGTCATTTCACAGAATATGATAATGATTATTTTCTGTAGCACTCACACAGTATAGTGAAAAGTGCCACGGAGAAAAATCGTGAGGAAACCAACATTTATGTCCTCAAAGAATGACATTAATTGAGTGAATTAAAATAAAGCATGGGACTGCTCAGTGAAAACTGGCTGTCAAACCCAGTGTTGAATGAATTCTCATTAACTGGGCACCTTTCATTGCATGTAGGTGAAGACAAATTTTGCAGAAAAATATAAACACAAAAGGTTTTCAGTAGGCTCTTCAGTCTCCTCTTGTCCTTCTCAGGGCAGTGAAATGGATCAAGCTGGCAGAAGGCACAGCCCAAAAAGTAAGAGATCTGTAGAGATTCAGCTCTGAGCTTTCCTCTTTCTTCTCTGTTCTAGCTATTGAGACTGAAATATATTTGCAGAGATAATTTAAACTCTTCCATTTAATAGTTATTAATTTCTTGAATTTGTAGTCTCAATAATGCAGCATGTGCATGTACATGCACCATAATACTATAATGTAAATACCTGCGGTGAACCAACCAGCAATTCATAACCAAATTTTCATACAAAATTAATCATGTTATCTTCATTAAATTCTAAAGCTGTGTAATCTTCTCCTTCAAAAAAGAATGAAGACTCCCTTCACTGTACAGTCTGCCTCATTTGTGGGCCCCAACTTTCCATTATGAGAATATCAGCTGGTTTTCTACAATATTACCTCATATTTTGAGAATTTATTGCACTCACTGGTGAACACACCTTCTACTAATTGATATACCGGTTCTCAAAGGAACCAGAGAAGTGAAACAATCATGAATATATGGTGCAATGCAGAAAGAAAAGGAGAAAAAAATCCCCCCCCCAAACCAAGAGAAAAAGATAGGGAAGAGAGAAAACTTCTCTTGGTGAGAAACTCTGCCAACAATAAAAATCTTAAGTGACTTTTCTCCACTTCTACAGCAAAGGCACAATAGTGCAACGTATATACACCATGTAGATTGCTTCTCAAATCAATCAGGGAGATATTCTATTGAATTGTGTTAGAAAATCAATTCAGCTGTGAGATGTTCATGTGACACCTTCCCCCAGCAATACCACATGTTTTTATATATCTATTTTTTAATAAGAAGTGAGTTGGAAGTGATCAGGTATTTTTTGGTCACCATTATGACTACCTTACTTTTGATAGCCTATTTAACTCAGTTTAATTAACCTTCTCTTGTCCATAATCCTCTATTTCTGTGCCTAAATTAGACCACAGATACTCAAGGCCTATACTGGAATAGGAAATGCAAAAAACCCAAATGGAATCGATTACTTAGATAGAATTTTTTCTTCTCTTTTTTACTTAGAAGTGATAATTATTGTTAACAGAAGCATTAGAGTAGAGCAGTGATTGTTACTAACATTAATGTTTGGAGAAGTCATTCAACATGTCTTTATGCAAACTCATGTTTTCAAAGTTGATCACAGCCAAAGTTTAGTTCACATTACTGCTCTGTGAACAAAACAAATGCACAGTTAGCTGAGAAAATTGAATAAGTATGAAGAGAAGCACACTGTAATGCTGTTCTCTGCTATAAGCTGGAATTAACTGAAAGCTGTAGAAATCTGCCTATACCTTTTATAAATGTACATTTTTCTGGCCTACAGCTTAGGTTCCCTCTATATAGCCCTCACCTTAGAGAATAAATACATGGCACAACAGCTGTTTAATAAGCAAATGTTTACTTAAGGGTTCTTAACCCCAGGCAGAGGTAAGCTAATTTAGTTGTATTTTGTGCACTGAACTGTGTGAAATAATGTCCCATGATTCAAGAAGTGGTTACATGTGGGCAATTCCTCTGAGTAATATATGGTTAAATCATGGCAATTTATTTGTTTACTTAGAAATAGAGATTTTGAACCTGCCTACCTGAAAACCAGCATAAATCAGGTAAAAATTCTTGATATTGCATGTGTATTAATTGTCTAAGAGATAAAAGAATATCTAAATGATGATAAGCATAATCTAACCAGTCCTTTTTTTAACAATAGCATGGTCTTAGGTAATGGCTGTATCTTTGAGTTACTTTATTCAGGCATCTCTATCCACGTGTAAAGAGAGTACACAAACAGAGTAGATACTGCTTAAAACCAATGATTATTAGCTAAAATGCACAATTGTGAACTGGGATAAGCAGGCAACAGAATGTATTATGATGCTCATCAGAATTTTGCTGCAAGGCAGTCATCTGTCAGGAGAGGAAGGTTTAGACCCCCTTGCCTCCTTGAGCCAGTTCCAATGCTCCTAAGTTCTCATCATCTCCCAAGTATCTGTATTCTCCTTAATGATCATACACTTTGCCTTTTTGGTGCTCTTTTTATGAAAATTTGGATTGATAATAGTCAACATCTGAACAACCCAACCTCCACAATTTTCACAGAATCACAGGATAAGCTGAGCTGGAAGGGACCCACATGTATCCTTGAGTCCAGCTCCCAGTCCTGCAGGGCACCATTCCAAGAGTCACATCATGTGCACAAGAGCATTGTCTAAACATTCCTTGAAGTCAAACTTGGTGCTGTGACTGCTTCCTGGAGAGCCTCTTCCAGTGTCCAGCCACCTTCTAGGTGAAGAGCTTTCCTCTAATATCCAACCTAAACCTCCTCTGACACAACTTCAAGCTATTCCTTTGGGTCCTGTCACTGTCACCACAGAGAAGAGATCAGCGCCTGCCTCTCCTCTTCCCCTCATGAGAAAATCATGAGGATGGTGAAGACCACACTGAGGTCTCCCCTCAGTCTCCTCTTATCCAGGCTGAACAGACCAAGTGACCTCGGATGCTTCTCATGCAGCTTCCCCTCAAGGCCCTTCACCATCTTTATTGCCCTCCTTTGGGCACTCTCTAATGATTTAACATCTTTCTTACATTGCGGTAACCAAAACTGCACACAATATTCGAGGTGAGGCCACACCAATGCAGAGTAGAGTGGGACAATTTTCTTATTTTTACCTTTTTTAGTGTGCATGTCTCTGCTTCACAGACTATTTCATAGCTCTTTCTCATCATTTAGCAGTTTCCTTTAGCAGTATGAGCTAAGGTTAGACGGCTCAGGCATATCAGAGGTGGGACTTGCTCATGAGCTGTGGAGAAGGAAGGATATTGTAGAGTGTACATCTCATAAGGCTAAATAAGATTGACAGAAGTACAGAAAAATTATTCTACTAAAACCTTCCTCTTTTTGGAAGTTGAGGTCTGGATTGCACATCAGCTATGCTGAAAAATGAAGCTCCTACTTGCCATGGAAACTATTTGGGCTTGCTTCATGACAGTTATCTGAATGTGGACTCTTATTCCAGTACCTGAAAAGTCTAGAAATTTCTTCCCAACAACATATGTGTAACTTAGCCAATTTAATTTTTTTTCCATTTATCTTGGCTTTCTCTGGGTTTTTTTTTTTTTTTTCCACTGAGAAATCAACTCTTTACTAAATTTGGGGCAACACGAAGAAATAGCAATTATTATCTGAAAGAAAAAGAGAGATTAAGTGTAGAAAACTTTCATATTCTGTTTTGCTACCTTATCAATATATTAATATGCTTTTCAGTCTAATCATAAAACCACAGGTAGCTCTTCATACTAAATGATCTGTAGCAGCTTTTTTAATCACACGTAAGTGGTTCAGAATCAGTATCTCAAAGGTAGTCATATGATTTACTAGTGCGATTACCTACTGATCTGCCTTAAAACTCATGCACTTTTCAGGTTTTCCTTAAAAAGATGTCTGTCAAAAGCCAATTTTTAATATATGAATTCAAAATGAAAATTCTGACTTCTTTCCTTCAACATAATTTTTTCTGTAAAAATGTCTCTAGTACTTGCACTTGTTAACCTCTGCAGCTCTTGCCTCAGGTTTTTTTTCAGTGATGTGATAAAATAAACTGCTGTAGTAGACTTGATCCTAGACATCTCCTGTCTCTTTCCCATTTCTGGACTGCCTGTGATGATGCTCACTGATATTTTGAACCATTTCTTCTAGAAATTACCTTCTTGCACAGATTTCTAGTAAGATAGTTGTCTACCTTCAAGTTTCAGACCAATTAGAATTAAAGACTGATTTTCAGACCATAAAATTAGTGCAGCTTGGCTGGTCACTATGTGTAGATGAGCATGGATTCCTGAGAGTTTTATAATAGCTGAACTAAAATAAAAATAAACAGTGTCTCTCTTCATATACCTTTTTCCTCTTCATATAGATCTTCTTTTACTTATAGATGTTTTTACTGTATTTTATGCAAGGGAGAAAATTTAGGATTTAATCAGTAATCCAGCTTGTGTTTGCACTTCTAAGAACATGAAATTGACTCTCATCTCTCTTGACAGTGAAGTTCAAAATTTTTGCTTCCTAGGGATCAACTGCCCATCACATAGGCCAAGACGTGTGAATTATTTTCAAGTAGTTTGAAGTGTCTGGTTAATCCATTAGGAGGGATTGAATGGTTTCCAGTACCCTGACTCTTTGCTCCCTGCAGGATGCTTTTGATCCACCTCTCTCAAGCATGTTTATCCTTGGACCATTCTCATTCTTGCTGCCTTACAAGTTGTGAACACTACAGGAGCCAGATATCTGTAGAGTGTTAATGCAGCTGTTGACAAGGAATTGAGGATTATAAGAATATGATTTATTACTATGGGTGCAGAGGCAATGATTTTATGAGCATTTGAGCTGACCTAATGATTCCTGTTTTTCCTTTACGTGTCTGATATGTGTCTGAATATTTCTACTTAAATAAAGACACCTACATGTACCAATTTTTGACATATACATGCTTATCCAAACTCCTGTAGCTCACTGGAGTCACACATTTTATGTGGCCAAATCCTTTGAGATGCCTATCTTTTGTTTGGGAGTGCTCAATATGTACAAAAATAATCAATGACAGGAGTGTTACAAACCAACAGAAGAAGTAACCAAAAACCCCAAGCTTTTATTTCTCGATGAACCCAGGTTCAGATTTTCTTGACATTTCAAGGCTGCAATTCTGTTCTTACAAACCTGTCTTGCAAAAGTTGCACCTCTCCTCACAGTGGATTGCTGTTCCATGGGTGGGTTGCAGCCTAGGGCATTCATTGCCTATGCCAGTGAAACCACTGCAAGAATGTACTCTGAATTATCACTTCAAAGTTTTGTTCCTTTTTTTACTGAACATGGATCACTTCATTGCTCCAGTTTTGCAGAACTTTATAAATAGTAGCATTGTTACAATTTCAGAAGCAAATGTATGATTGAGAAGCAAATATATGACCGGAAAAAAAAATGCAACTTTAAACTGTTCACTATTTCATCCTGGGTTTTGTTCAGAAGCTAATTTCTTTTAAAAATCCATACATAATGAAATTTAAGCCAGTGAATCTCCTTTTGACTGTGTTTTGATTACAATCAAAGCAATTAAAGTAGTACAGGGAGAGAAAGGAGTTCATGAGCCCATTAAGACCCTTAGTTGTCACTTTAGTACTGTTTTTCTGCAGATGGCATACTCTGTCAGCTTTCAGTTTTATGCTATGTGTATGGTATGGATCCATATTTTTAATTAACATCTGTTTAGTAAATAGATGTTCAGACATGGCTTAGAACTGCAATTAGAAGATTAGGGTTAGATTAGAGCTCTACTGTGCTAATTAAAATACTTTTGAGGTCTGTTATTCATGCAATAAAATGTCAAGCGATTGACAAACCGTAAGTGAAAAATTGATCCAATTATCAAGACAGACAAAATGTGCTTTTTTTTCTCCCCTCAGAGTTGAGATTTATTATGGCCATTAGAAATACAGATGTTTATATGTATGTGTCTTAGAATTAATCTAACTGTGTTGTTCCTTAATGCTGTTCTGCTTTCTATAAGACAGAATTATCAATGGTTCCTTCAGTGGATGGAACTGCTCAACCCTTTTCGACTCAGATTTTAATCTGGACGCAAATGATTGGTGTTTCCCACACTAAGGAGGTGGAGGGGCATGAGCAACCTCCTACCATTGTTCAGCTTGAACTGAGAAAATCTTACTGATTGCTCCAAATATATGATTAGGATCGACAGTGGAAATTAGGTGTGCCACAAAAGTCTAAATACCTAGAAAAAAGAAGCAATGAAGAATAATTGTGAAGAATATCCAGTAATTTTTTTAAAGGAGATTATTGGTAAATATATGATAATCCAGCAAGTTCTAGACAAGTTTATCAAAGACACATAATTTTATGATTACTTTTTAAAACTTATAATGATACATTTTAGAAGTGGTTGGGCCTTCTGTTGTAAGTATTATGGAAATGAAAACTAAGAAAGCCTTGCTGCTCAAATGGTGGGATTATTTATAATTCAGGTTTCCAAATTATCTGTATTCATGTTCCTTAACACTAATCTGTTCCTGTATCATTAAAAAACTCCTTTTTGCTTCTATTTGAGTAATTCCTAGCACTTTGATGGAAGCTGTTGAGTCCCATCCCAGCTATACTTGACTACATGGCACTAGCAAAATTTATGTTTTTTTCAGTTCCTACAAGACAGGCTCTCCATCTACAAATCAGCCCATTAGAGCTTCACAGCACTTATTCCAGCTTTCCTTAATCTTTTACAGACATGTATGGCTGGAATTGTATGTAGCTTACCATATTTCATATGAATGCTCATTGGTACAGTATAAAATGGAAATATTCTTTCTCTACTAGAAATTCCTCATCAGAGGCATCCTTGGATCATATGCCTTTTAAATGATTGCAATATCCTGTTGACTCACAGTCGTCTCCTGTGATTAATTATGTTACAAAGGTCTTTCTCTTCCTCATTCTTTCTAGTTGAGGGATTCTCAATTGAGTTCATAGCAGAATTTTATATTATTGATTCTCATGAGTACAACACTGCATTTTATACGATTGAATTTTGTACTATTGAATGTAATAAAAATGAGTTTTATTTGCTTGCTTTTTATGCTCACTTCCAATAAACACTAAGAAAACAAATGAATCTGCTTGACTCCTTTCAAATTGGGACTTCCAATGAGTACTTTTGCAATCCCCCTTGCTAACATACATATATATGTCTGCTAATAGAGCTTGTTTGCTCAACTGATCAGGAAATGGCAATAACAGGGTCTGCATAATTGACCCAGTCATTAACCAAGATGCTTCAAAGTTAGTAAGTTCTGGAGGTACTGATACAAACTGGGAGCTCTAGCCTGGCCACAACAGTCAATAATAAAGTTCTCATTGTCTTTACAGAGATTTTTGCATTTTTAAGATCCACGTTAAATATTTTTTTCTGTTTCAGTCATGTAGAATTTTCTGCTGTCCTGCAAAGCAGACATTTCCCTGAAACATAGGTATGGATTTATACAACATATTGTCAGTATTGTTTGTTTCCATGGCTCAGTTTTTAGAAACAGTTCATGTTTTAGAGGGCAATGTTTTAAATGTTTTAAAATGTTTTTTTACAAAACAATAGGAATCTGGACAGAAAGTGTGTGAATAAAACTAATTCATTCTTTATTCTGCTATAAATTTTATGCCTGCTGCAAAATCTATTTTTGTATTAAGCAAGCATTTTCATTGCAAATATATGCCCTGGGATAACATCATTTTGTGGAGTGTCCAATTTTTTTTATTTTATACAAAACCAATAGTGTTCTGGATAAGTTGTAATAACTACTAATAGATGGTAATGATAATGATCTTTGATTCCTGGATAGTCTAGACTGGGGAACTAATTTCTCAAAAAGCCTGTCCCTCAAATATTACATACTTTAAATGATACTGAAGCATTCTGCACACCTCTTAGGAGTCTGGGGGTTTGTTTGTTTGTTGGGTTTTTTGGTTTTGTCTTTTTTTTAGTTTGGTTTTTTTTTTTGGTTGTTGTTGTTGGGGTTTTTTGTTTTGTTTTTTTTTTTTTTTTTTTAATTGTCAAAACGCAAGAAAAATCTCTGGAACTAACAATCCAATTCAAACCTTTTCCACCAGTAATTGATTTTGACTCTGGAGCAGTAGCTTCAATTTGGAATAAATACCTGTTTGCACTAATGACATTTTGGCCATTTTCATAAATATATGGTCAGGCCATAATCTTTGCAGAATCACACTATGCTTAAAGCAGAGGTTTAAAAAAAACTTAGTCTGAGTCTTTGAAGTTTTTTTCCTGATGAGAGAGGCTAACTAACTTCAGAAAGTAAAGATAGTCCTCAAACTGTACCTGTTCCCACCACACACACAGTGGCTGAGCATGTGAGAAACCTGTGTTTAAAGGTAAACATTTCTTATGCCTTTTTCTTTTCCAGTGCAGGTATGTTTTTAAATTGAAAACAAGGTTTTATTTAGGTAGGTCCTTTTTTATTCTTCCTTTGCTTCTTTTCTCTTCTATTCTTATCTCTCTGGTCCTAGTTGGGAAGAGATGTTCTGAAGCTTTCTTGAGGTGAAGAGTAAGCTGAGAAAAAAGAGAAGATGATAGCTCTATGGGAGAGAAGTTTATACCATAAAGCAGGAAGTGTTGGCTGTATAAGTAGGCTGAAGATGGCATGTGTCTCAAGAAAGAATCTGGGATGATATGGTGAGGATAGAAACCTGGGGAGATGGTTTATTTGATTGAGAAACAACATTGGATTTAGACAAGAAACTGTATTGGGATAGGAGGAAAAATATGTGGGCAGCAGACATGGACATGGGATAAGGCTATGCCCTTGACAGCAATTCAGTGTAAGTGAAATTAGTTTTCTTTTCCCAGTGGATATTTCCTTGAGATTAAAAGGCAGGACCTTCCCAAGGTGAATTCTCTCTTTAGCCTACATCAGTGACCCTGGCACAGTTTTGTGGAAGAAAATGCTTTGTTCCTTTCTTGGATAAAATTGCTGTGCTTTCTAAGCAGATTAATTATATTTCTTTAAAAAAAAACCCCAAAAAACAAACAAACCTCTGAAACCTCTCTGCTCTGATTGAATTTTATCCTAATTGTTTTTAGTTGTCTGAGAATTATCAGCACAGTCTATTTGGGAATATGTATTAGGGAAACATTTTATTTATAATTGGTCTAGTGGAATTCAGACACCTAACCCAGAAACCTAACCTAGTCTAAAATAGGGGTTAAAAGCTATGTTTACAGAGCTAGATGATTTCACAGAAGCACCTGGGGAGCCACATTTCATACTCATTACTAAAGGTATGAGAAAATCGAGCTGAACAGCTGTTTCAACTTACTGTAGTGATTTCTGAAATACATGCCTAATTCCTTGTTACTGCTATCATTTAATGCTCCATTGTAATGATCACAATCACTGTGCCTATCCCCATGTGTTTTGTTACTTACACGACCAGCCTCATCCCCTCTGCAGTTTCTGCAGTCTGTTTAAAGCCTGCAAGCACAGACAAATCCCTTTGGTTCTCAAACCTGGGCCCCTGCCTGACTCCTGTGTTCTGGCAGCTTCAAGGTGACTCAGTTGCTCAGATGATCCTCCTCATTGCTCTGAGGCAATGTAAGAAGCAGATCAGGAATCATGGTTTGTCCACACAAAATCAGTGAGTCAAAAAAATCAGGCAAAAACTTCTTCTGCTGTCCCTCACCCCACATTTTCCTGTCACTTGCAGCTGTTAAATCAACGACTCCCTCTTTTTGAATACACAGCTCAGCTTGTGTAAGTAGGTATAAATGCATCCATCTATCAGTCAAACAAACAAGAACAAGCGTGGAGACAATGGAGAGACCCATGAGTGTGGCTCTGCATACTTTAATTACCATTTAGTTTTTGTTTTAACTGTAGATGAAGGGAAGAAATAAAAGCACCCTAGCCAAAAGCAATATTTTCTTAGTAAACATGGGATATTACTAAGATCAACCACTCTTTCCTCAGAGTTGCTAATTATTCCAATATATGCTTTCATGGAATAACAATGCAACTCATGAGCCAGCCTGTGTCATCCTGTTGCTATAGAAATTGCTCAGTATAAGCATCCTGGCACTATAATCAGTTTAGGTCTCTTTAGACATCATGGAAAGGGCAGAATAAAGCACTTCTGGTTTAAATTTTTTATTTAAACATTTCCACATTCATAAAAGCAGGTGTGTAATACCTTGTCAGGACAGCACAGCCTTTGAAGGAAAGTCAGTCATAGGCTGCACACAACTCCTGCTCCACACTGCATCCCAGGGCAGTCACAGGTCTATCTAGGCTTGGTGCCTACAATCCCAAGGAGCAAATAAACCCATCAAAGGTCAGAGAAGTGCTGACATTAGTTTAACACGTCAGGCTCCACATCAAGTATCCACAACAGCCTGTACTGGAGCTTGAACTGGCTCAGTGATGGGGCCCTGAATGTCTGGCTGATTTTCCAGTGCTCTTGGGTGGTAACTGGTTCCATTGCTCTCCCAGTGCGGTGGCTGTATGGTATCACAGCCTAGCATCAGGGTCTTGGTGCAAGGTATCCTTGTGTATGACTTCTGGCACAGATGTAAAGAGAGAGAAACAACAGCATCTTGCACTGGTTCTATTACTTGTCTGGGCAACTAGAATTTTTATGTGACTGTGGTTTCCCATTTGACGGAATCATAGAATCATACAATGTTTTGGGCTCCAAGGATCATCCCATTCCAAACCTGCTGCTTGATGGATAGGTCCACAGTGTTTTAAGCTCCAGTCTTCCACATTTACCCTTGCTATTACGTTCTTGATTAATTGAAATGAGACAAAATTGCATTATGTCTGTATTATTTCAATCAGCAGTGGAGTTTAAAAGATTTCTTTAGAATTGTATTTTGTTGTTTTCACGCCCCAACACTTATTTTGTGATATTTCATGTGCCTTTCAGAGTACTAATTACTGATTTTTTCTGTTAAAGTGTGCTTGAAAAGAACTGTCAGAGCAGTGCATGTAAAACAGCACATTTTATATACAAGATAAACTACAATATTAAAAAACTATTGACATTTTAGTAAAAAGTATTGTACCAAAATTGCACAGAAAACCTAATTTTAAATATAGACTCAATCTTAGAAAGGAACTCAATTATATTGCCCAAACTAGTGCTACTATGTTGGTATGGCATAGATTGTATTGTTACCTGCTAATTATAGAAGTATTGCTTCTTTGAAAAGAAAAAAAACAACATACTACAACTGCTGGGAATAAGTATCAAAAAGGCTTGTTTGTAGAAACCCAAACCACATTAGTTTCACTGTAGAAAATACTTCCAGTTTGAGAGTTTTGATCCTTAAGTAATTTTTCTCTTTGACAGATGATGTGAGGTCAAAGGTAGAAAAGCCATAGAGAGCACAAAAAGCTTTTTGTTTCAACTTCATTTGAACTGGATTTAGGATAGTATTTTCTTCTTTCTGTGTGCTTTTCTTAGTGTGCTCCTTGCTAGGTACAGGGCTGATCCCAAGTGGGACTCGTATACACTTCTCTAAAAGAAATAAAAAGATGCATGCAAACCTTGTGAGAGGAATTAGGTTCTCTCAGTTTTTGTCAGGTCCCACATTTATTCTGCTACTCCTGCAATGTTCTAGTTCCTTCTGTTATTGATTGAGTTGTTTAAAAGCAAGGAAAATCAAACCCCTCTTTTCTCTCTGTCATTCTCTTCTCTTGTTTTATTCCCCCAATTTTAAAAGCAATCTTGTTGAAAAATGTTTACTCCTAAGGTTATTTGCTAGAAGATGAGGACTATTTGCACCTGAGAAACTTTGAATAGCGTGACAGAACTTTTTTCTTGAACAGATGTGATTTTTACCCCTACTTTATTTTCTAGATCAGATTGTTGATTATAGAAAAGTAGATTTCATTGTTTTCCAGCCCCACAAACCACTGTGTGTCTTCCTGCAGTCTGTGGCACCAAACTCAGGTAAATAAGTGACCTATAAGAGGTTGTTGGGGTCCAGTGTTTGCTTCAGCAGTGGATGGTCAGCTTTACATGGCCATGTGAAAAGGATAAACTTTCTGTGCAAGCTGCTGAATGTTACAGAAGCTCAAAACCAAGCTGAGCCTGGGAACAGCAGTTCTTCTTTTTTTGATGACTATAAAAAGGGTTTCAATTTAATTAAAACCAATTTGGTTATTTAACATTTTAATTCTTGATGTGAGCTGGTTTTTTGCCTTGAGGAAGCATATTGTTAATAGAAAGGGTCTGTACCCCAAAAGTCAAATCTTGCTGCTGATGTATTTTTGTCTAAGTGACTGCCATTTGCTTTATTTCTTCAATATCTGCGAGTCTTTTGGTATTTTTCTTTCTGGACCTAAGAATATTTAAAGCTTTTCAAACTCCCATGGACCTGACACCTATTATGTGGAAATAAGCATACTGGTCATGAGAAAACAGCACAAATTATCCAGCTAAACAAAGACCAGTGAATGTGAACAGGAGATCTAGATTCAAAGCACAGAGCTCACATTTCCTTGTCCAAGGACTGAGCTGTATATTTCCATTGGCAGCATAATGACATTCAGTGGCTGATCATCAGCAAGTATCTATCTCCTCCTTGTGGGAATTTGTGTTTTTCCTTTCCATTGGTCTATAATTCCTACTGCTGAAAATTTTTCTGGTATAAAATTATAATTTAAAAAAACAATCTTCCATATGCAGATGCATGTAATTTAAGTGTAGTAATAATTTCTTAATAATTAAATATTTTAATATTTCTATTCAACAGCTATTTATTGCTGAGCAGCTCAGTGCTTCCACAAAAACTGGCAAAATAATTGATGTGTTTACAGTCATCTATCACATGGAAAAGAAGATATTTTACAAATTTAAAATAAATTGTGTAACTTACAAATTCATCTCTTCATTTAAGAATCCTTGCATGAATTTCATCAATAGAAACTGTGTTATGCCATATATGCTCCAAAGGAATAATAGGTGACGTCCACAGGTTGTCTAATTACTGAAAAACAGCACAGCATACAATTCAGGAGGAAATTTAAAAGTCTAAGTTTTGTGTCACTGAACAGCAGTTTAATGAATAATGCTGAGGCTACCTTAGGAGTACATTGCAATCTCTTAAGAAGTTCTTCCAAAGTTAGAAGAAATGGTCTCTCTTGATGCTGGGTATTTGCCAGACTATGAAGCTGGAATAAGAAGCCATTCCTTGGTGAATAGTCAGTGTCAAACTGAATACATCATTTCTCAGAGGCTCCTTTATGATATTTAAGGCTATTGGAGCTGATGGAAGGACTACAAACCCTAGTTGCCCTTTTATTATGCAAAACACAGGCTCTACATAACATGGTTTTCTCTTTAAAAAGCAGAAATTATTGACATTTTATAATTTTTAAAAACATCTTCAAACTTAGTATTGTCAGATTTTCTGTACAGACGGTTTCTCAGCAATTTCTTTTCATAATAGAAAAAAAGACATGACCTTTCTGCTGAACTGTTTGTGACAAAGTCAATTTGTGCTTCATCTCCTGCAAGTGTAATTGACTGATCACTAGCCTGAAATCTAAGTTGCATAATCATAATTAATTATATCACAATTGACCTGCAGTTCTGCTTCTCAGTCCTCCTTTATGCCCTTCTCAGACCAGTACCAGGCTAGCAGACAAATCATACACTGCACTTTCAAATTCAATTCCTAAAAAAATCACTTTCTCTCAACAATAGTAAGGATCATACTCCAATTTTCAAACATCCAGTTCTTCCTACCATTTTGAGGTATATTGTTTCTGTGCTGAAACTGCATTAATGCCAGCTACAGTCCAGTGTTGGAAAGCAGAAACTGACAAATCCTGACAGGACAGCATGAAGAGAAAGCAGAGGTGAGAGCCAAGTAGAAAGCTGATGTGGGAAATTCTGACTGATGCCTGAACGTGACTGATAAACAGATGAAAGGCAGGAGGAACAATGTCAGCTGCTGCTTAAAATAGTCTGGAGAAAATGAGAACAGTAGGATCTGTTGAAGATGGGTCAGTGCTTTGATAGCATTGCTAAATCAATGTCACAGGCTCCTGATGGCAGTACAGAAAAGGACTTAAGAAGTCATAGAAGTCAGGTTTCCTGTTAAGCCAACTTTTGAATTTCCCCACTATTAATCAAATCCCATTTTTAATCAAAGGATAGGCTGCTGTACAATAAACCCTATATTTCTCCAGGTTTGACATCTGGTAGTATGCCTATTTTCAAAAAGGAAGCATGCTCAACTGCTTGTTTAGATCTACTGTTTTCTAACTGTTAAGGAATTATTGTAAATACTTTCCACAGATAATTTTCTGGAGCTCACATAGCAGTTCTTATATGCAATGGATTCTTCACAGATTGTGAAGCATCACTGAAAAAGAGAAATACTCAAAATTTTAAAAGGCAGTATTCTGTATTTTTATATTTCTTTCAGGCATCAAAGAGAAGCTGTTAGTGTTTGATGGATGATGAACATCATATGGGTAACTTATGATTTCACATCTCACAACACCTCAAAGGATGGCGCTACACTTCCTATTGTACTGCCTACAGTACAAAATAGATTACCTTTTAAATTAAAGCACAGGACATTCTGATTTCATAAAAAAGCAATGACGTATTGGGAGGAATGTTCCTCCTTAGGCTATTGTGACCTTATTGAGTCAGTGGGCTTGCTCCTGATTTGCACAGTGATAAGAAAGAACCTGGCCAATAATTTTTATACAGTTGTTTAACAACCTTTGTTTTCTATATGTAAATGTGCACAAAATACAAAGGGTTCAATATGCTCTTTATAACGTATATATCTTCCTTTTACACTAAACTTATGCTGTATTGCAAACATGAGGAAGCACAAGCCAGAAAGGTATTGATAATAAAAGGGAACATTACTGTCTCCCAGACACTGCACTTGTAAGGTTGTACCAGTGAACTATGGAGCTGAATCCTCACTGGGAGTGTGGGGAGGGCAGCTCCTGCTCACTGGGCTCTCTGATGAGCAGCAGTTGCCTGGCGACCACGGATATGACACTGGTATCCTTTCTCACCTCTCTTGTGATGCCCAGCTGCTCAAAGGATACCCAGAGGGAACAGCCTCTGCCCAACATGCAGGCATGCAAAATATATTTCGCCTCCTCTGAAGTACATGAGCCATCTTTTTTGCATTCTTCAACCTACTGAGCTCTAGCTCACTCCTTGCACCACCATCCCCAGGACAATCTCATTCCCCAAGGCAAAGCTCCACCTCAATCCCAACCCAACGGCAGTCAAAATCTCCCTCAGCGTTACCTCTTCTTTTTTTTTTTTTTTCTTCCCACCCTGCCCTGAGTATCAGATGTGATTGTCTATCTCTTTTGGCGTCTGTTTCATTTCTAATTCATCAAGGGCTGTTACAGAGAAGTTTTGTGGTAAACATGAAAGATTTCAAGATCTTGTGAGACTGTAAGGCCTCCAAGCACTAACCACACCCTTATCTGTTTCCTTGCAGCAATGATCCCTAATAACATTTAGAGTTAATAGATAGGCAGGATTTCAGGTAGAAAGGATTTTCTGTGAAGGAGAATCCTAATCTTTTATAAAGAGAGAACTTCTGGATGCAGAAGAAACAGGTGAACAAACGGGACTCTTCTGGTTCATCATGACAGAAGGGTGCAAAATGGTGTGAAAAGAGTTTAGGGGCAGGATACCTGATGAAGCTGGTGGGAAGCTCTAAAGCCACTGCTCTATTGAAAAAGCATTTAAAAATTCTCCAGGTAATGAGGACAGATCCAGCTTCCCCAGGTCCAAGGAGATGACCATGTGGAAATCTCTGGACTGTAAACCTTGCTCATATGGGTCTATATAAAGCATAGATGTCTTTCTTCAGCAGCAAGCTTTTGAAAACTAGAACAATTCCAGAATCTAAAAAAATCTTGGCTATATCAAAGTTGTGGAGCTGCTGAACAGGGTATATTGGATAGCTGCATGTTGGGTTCTCTGCAGTCTGTTAGTAGCAACTTCATAAAAACCCCTGGGCAGTTATTGTGCTTAATGGGTCTGATTTGGAAGAAAACCCCAGAAATTTGGCTTTGTTGGAGTAATTTTGTATGGATACTCAACACAGCATAGAACACAGTGTAATTTGGCAGAAGTACAGCACTATGCATTTTATTTCAGGATATTTCATTGTATATCTGTGACAATTTTAAAATAAAATTGGCTTTTACTATAAAATAAAAATGTATTTTGAAGAGAACTTTTAAGCCTATGTTGAGAATTTGGGATTCAGCCAAAATTATTTTGGGGCAGTGTTTTGTACTTTCATGGTTAATCCTGAATGCTTTTATGTTCATAGCCAGCTCTTTCTTTTTTATCTGCATAGTGTCTCTACTTGATAAACAGAACTAGACCATTATAATTTTGGGGAAATACAATGATAGAAAGAAATGTTTATCTTGCCATTTCTTATTATGTGTTCCAGTAGCTATAAAATACTGTATTGAACTGCAGATAATAGTACAAAATGAGCTAGCTAGAATGGTTAAGTCTAGTTTTCTAAATCTGTCTGTTCAGATAAAAAGCTGTATATCTAATGTGACAAGTCTGAGGCATATTTTATTGTTATAAAACCATGTTTAATACAACATAAAGCTCTAATGTTTTGCTTCTATCTCAGTAACTTTAATTTAAAATTATTTTAGAAACCTTGTTTGCAGATAATAATAAAAAAAAAATCTTTACATTAAGATGGATTCAAATGGCTTAAAGAATTCATGGAATATAACCTTACAAGTGATGAATAACATATTCTTTGGAAAAGTAGTACAGAACTTTCATATTAATCCTCTTTTGTATCTTCCTTAAAAGACTTCTTTACATGAAATTTAAGATGCCTCCTTATCCAGCCACATGAAAAAATCTCACCTGAATTTAGTGCCTCACCTGTACACATTATTTATCTCTTGTATTTGAACATCTGTCCATTTAATTCCTTTATGGATTATATGGTATCTGATAGTAAAT